>VZTM01033412.1:58468-114702 GCA_013400555.1 Jacana jacana | reverse complement strand
TTTTATGTTCTGAATGAATACAAAATGTTGTATCCATGGTGATTTAAACACAGAGGAAAAAAAAAATTAAAGTACTCCAGTTGAACAAATATTTTCAAATCCTTTTATTTGGGTAATTATGGGCATACATTTTCTTGATGCATAATTTTACATATTACTGAAACACCCCAAAACTGGCCATCTAACATACAACTGGACACATTTGAAATCTTTTTCACAGTGGTTTCAAACTACAAATATGAAGAAGGCATGTTTGTTATGAAGACAACTGGCAGCTTTTCACACCGCGACATGAGCGCAAACTACAAGGAAGATCTTACTGTTTCTGGAATTAGGTAAAAATTGTTCTAATAATATTATTTATAATACACAAAATTGCCATTGATGTACTGTGACTTTGATCTCTAATGCCCTATAGTGCTTTGCTGTAATTAATATGAACCTAAGTAGCTACCCTGTCATTATCAGCTGTACCTCTTGCGTTTCAAGCTAACTGGAACGCCATTCCCACTCAGCATTTCTAGAAAAGCTTTCTCAGCAGTTCCATTTCAGAAAACTGCTGAGATATAAACACAGTACTTTATAAACAGAGCAATTCTAGTTCTGACCATCATCATAGGCTGGTTTTTTTTCACTGAATCCCTCTGTCATCACAAGCCATTAAAAACTAATTTTTATTCACAAGTACCAGTCCTAGGGCTTGCAGAGTTGGCCTTCTAACTGCCTGTTTTGATCTGCAAGCGNATTTTAATGAACATAAACCTCTACATTTTCTTTTGATGACAAAGACGTTGTTTTGTACATATATATATATGTAAAGTATGAGCTGGTATTGTATTCAGACACATTGCATTGGGCTTGTGCTTTGTGCATTCCTTCATAGCTGTGTATTCACTGTTGTTGTAGAGTCATGGACAGCACTGCATCACTAGACATCATCAGCCCAACTTTTACTGACGTTCACGTGCGTTACCAAAAGACTGACAGAAGCTTATCTGGCTCCGTATCTTCACCCTCTGCTGGCATCTTGGGCTATGTCATTGAAATGGACACTGACATTTTCACGGCAAAAGTTTACTACAGGACTCGGGTAAGTTTGTTGTGAGCAATAAAAACTGAAAAGGTTAGATGTGGTCAGATCAAAAGTTCCCTTTTAAAATTTGTATGCATTTATGTTAAGACATAAACTAACCACTCTTTGTCCAAAGGCAAAGTATACTCTCAGTAGTTACCGTTTTTGTTTCCTGCACTGGCCTTTCCAATACTAAAAGTAGTGTCTGTGTGAAGAAACTGTTTCTGCTCCTCCTCTCCTACGACAAAAAAAACCACACCCACTGAAAGTGAAGAAAGTATAAAGCCAATTTTAGATAAGTCATCCATCAGGTTTAACAGATACCCAATCGGGCTACTTATAATTACTACAAAAGTGGCCATTATAGGAATCAGGCCACAGGAGGAGGTCAGATTGTCTGTAGATAATCCATTAATATGTCCCAATACATTATGAGAATTATAAACCTTACTACATTTGCAAACAAACCATGCTATTATTATTGACATACTACAACTATTTCAAACTTAAAATCTTGCCTTTCAGAACGAAATACTAATTTAGGAGTCAAAAGTAACTCATACTTGCAGAAAAAATATTAAAAAAGACCAGAGTAAGTTATGTTCTGGTCCTGCTGGTTGATGAGGCACAAAGTAGTTTGATACAATATAATTTCTTGCAAAATAACTTTTCAAGACAAGAGCAAACATACAGTAAACCAAAATTGTAGTGTATTTGTTCCAGTATATACTAAGGTTAAAGATGCAAAGGTGAGAATGTTGAAATACATTCATAAATAATGTCAAATTTGTTTTATATAAAAGCTACCTTTTTTCTTATCCTGTTTTATATTTTCAGTCTGCTCCTCAGAAGGACATTGAAATAATAAAAAGTGAGATATCCTTCAAGAAATCTGACCTGATTCAAATGAAATTCAACTGGAAAGAGGATGCTGCCAAAGATTTGCTGCTGGGTTTAAAAGAAAAAGTACCTAAAATAACAAATGCAGCCTATAGGTATGTTAATCGGTATCACAAGGAGCATATGGGACTGGAAATTAGCGCTGCCACCTTGAAGATGAAGAATATCATGCAGAACGATGCTGACAAAGCATATGCATTTGCTGTAAAACAGATAGATAAAATAGATGCTCAGCTTCGTGCAGCTGCCAGTGAGGCCTCTGGCAAATATCAGGAGATGAAGGTCAAAGCTAAACAGCTATATCAAAAAGCAGCAGATCAAGCTCAACAATTTGACTATCAAAGAATAAAAGCAAAGCTTTTGGATGCTACAATTGACATAATAGAAGAGTATCACAAGAGAATAAAGCACTTAATTGACTCAGCCATTGAATTCCTGAAGACCACAAAATTCCAGGTCCCTGGGCTGTCTGAAAAGTACACTGGTGAAGAAATATATCTTATGACTACAGAGAACATAGCAAAAAATGCTGATTTATGCCTTTCAAAACTTCAGGAGTACTTTGATGCCTTGATTGCAGCTATCAACGAGCTGGAAGTCAGAGTTCCTGCTTCCGAAACAATTCTTAGAGGTCGTAATGTACTTGACCAAATTAAAGAAATGCTGAAACATTTGCAGGGAAAAATCAGGCAGACATTTGCTACTCTCCAGGAAGCCAACTTTGCAGAAAAGCTGAAGCAACTGAAACAAGTAGTGCAACAAGTTTTTCAGAAGGTAGAAGAAATGGTTAGAAGCTTGCAATCCAAAAATTTTGAAGACATCAAAATCCAAGCGCAACAGCTGTACAAAGATGCAATGGCTTCAGACTATGCACAGAAACTGAGATCCTTGGCAGAAGAAGTTAAAAAATACATTTCCCAGTTTAAAGATCTTAGCCAGAAGACATTCCAGGACCTTTCAGAAAAGCTGCGCCAGCTGCTCCTCTATGTAAAGGCATTGCGAGAGGAATATTTTGATCCAACTTCACTTGGATGGTCAGTGAAATACTATGAGGTGGAAGACAGGGTACTAGGATGGCTGAAGGATCTGGTAGATACACTAGTAGCCTGGCAGAACCATTATGTTGGAAATCTTGCTGACTCAGTTACACGCCTGATAGACCAAGTGAGAGAATTGGTGGAAAACTACAGCCAGGAATACTATGACCTTATAACTGATGTTGAAGGAAAAGGAAAACAGAAGGTCATGGAGCTCTCATCTGCTGCTCGGGAAAAAATACGATATTGGTCTGCAGCTGCTAAGAGGAAAATCGATGAACATAACAAGCAAGTCAAAGAAAAACTCCAGGAGATCTATGGGCAGCTTAGTCATTCCCAAGAAAAGCTAATCAGTGAGGCCAAAAGGTTAATTGATCTAACTATAGAAAATTACTCTGCATTCCTGCAGTATATCTCAGAGCTTCTTCGTCAGTTTGAGCAAATGGCAGCTGAGAGCATAAAGCCATATATCGCTGTTCGTCAAGGAGAGCTTAGAATAGATGTGCCCAAGCCATTTGACTGGCAGTCCATTTACCAAATGCCCCAAAAAAGCAGAGAGGCACTCAGAAACAAAGTGGAACTAACACGCACGCTGATCCAGCAAGGCATTGAGCAAGGCTCCCGGAAATGGGAAGAAATGCAAAGATTCATTGATGAACAACTTGCCACTGAGCAACTGAGTCTTCAGCAGATTATGGAAAATATACAGCAGCGCATGAAGAGCTGAATGGACATGCAGAAGAGGAAAAGTAATAAGTTTGTATCACAATGTATTTAAAAATAACAGCAATCAGCATACTGGAGCTTCAGGTAGATACTGTTTGAATCTGAATTTGTAAATGAAAACTGAATAATCTACACTAGGTTATTTTAATAAGCTTAATAAGCCAATAAATGAGTTCTTTATTACATTTTTGTGTCCTTCATTACAACTGCCTTTACTTGGACCATAGGGCTTAATCCAACATTTGTCAAGGTCAATGGGAAGTCTGCTTTGATTTCACTGTATGTTGGATCAAGCCAATAATGTGCAATACATATTGTAAATAGTCACAAAAGCTATGGAATACATAGAATAAACAGGTTTTAAAATAAAGGTCACATTCATAAGCCAGTTGAAGAACAACTTGGAAACACATCTATTTCCCAACACAGAAAAGAATATGTACCAAAAATAAAGAAAAAAAAATAATTCTGGAAATAGCATCAAAAAGTGGAAAAGAACATCGAAATAAAAACAGAATCAAAATCTGACTCCTGGACAACTGCAGATAATAATACCAATGTTCTGTTAAGAAAAATAAATTTATACATGTATCAGTTTCAGAAAACTGTGCCAAGAATTTTAGATGAGTTTTCTTTCTACTGGCTAATCTGTAATTCAGAAATACAAGGTTTTCTTACCTGTTTCCCCATGTATTTCTGAGTTTACATCAAATTGTCTAACTTTTGCTTATCTCAAGTTTAGTTAACTGTCAAAGTTTCACTAACGTCACTGAATATGATAGGAGTCAAAAAGTTTCCCCCTAGTCTGAAGCCTATTCATCTAAATGAATTCTCTATTTAGCGGTGAATTTAAATGATGTTGAAGAATTCGCTCACAAAATAGGACTACTTATGAGTGGAAAATGTGTGAACCTGTTACGGTTTATTTTCAGCTGTTGGAATACTCTATAGATAGCCCTTGAGACAGGTGTGCTCAGGCTGAAATGATGTTGCCTCTTTGAGAATAAACTCTTTAACAAACAACACTAGAAGTTTTGTGTACATGTCTCTTTTAATACAATCAGGTCACTCTATAATACGGTTGTTGCTTGTTCATTAATGGAAAACAGAGCCTGGTTTCATGCTGTGGTTGGTTAGAATCATAGAATCATTCAGGTTGGAAGAGACCCTTGGGATCATTGAGTCCAACCATCAGCCCTGCTCCACAAAGTTCTCCCTTACATACATCAAGCAATGGAGCACCGTTTTACAGACATACAGATAAGTTTTGTGGCAGCAGGTACATGTCTACAGCAAAGAGCAGCCCCACGCAAAGATGCTGGCTCAGGTCCTGTGAACGGGAGAGCCTGCACTGAGTTTATACAACAATAACACTCCCACCTCCACAGCTGGTCCTCACCAGTCAAGCCAGCTCTCAGCACAAGTTGGGCTGTACGACTTTCGTATCCCTATTGCCAGATATTATTATCCGAGTGATTCTGCCAGTAGTGATTTTCCTCAGATGAACTACATTAACCCTAAAATCAGAATCTGACAAGCACAGTGGTGTATACACACCCATCTGGCTGTCAGCAGATGCAGGCATCTCTTAGAAAGTAAAGTAAATTTGTTTTCTCTTCAGAGATTTTAGCCATCACAAAATACAACAATAATTCTCAGGTAAAGAGATGGAGTAGTCACCTGTGAACTGTAAACCAAGGAGTTTCCATTCTGAACAGGAATAATCCGCGTATGTCACCCTGCCCAGGGGAACCAGAGGTAGAAAAAACCCTGTTTACATGGCCTACTGAGCATCCCAATAAATAAACATGTTGGCTGCAGAAACCTTTTACCTTTATTCAGAAGAAAACTGAAGCCTGTGGGTCATCTGATCTTTATTTGATGTGAGATTGCACAACTGGTTTCCCTGAATTTTACAAATGTTTAAGCACAACCAGATTTCTCAGACACTGTCTGATTCTTGCTTCCCTTCGTCATGACAAATAGCCCTGTGAAACAAAGAACAATAGAAGAAATTATAAAAGTTATGGGAGGAGAGAGATTTAAGGTTTTGTTTTGTTTTGTTTTCCCCCCTCATGGCTATTTATTTCTGTCCATCACCCATAGTTCTTGGGAGGGTTATAAATTCAAAAAAGCATTTACTTATAAGGAATGGGTTAACTGAATAGTAAATATGCCAAATAGCATAAATACTGGCTCTCTTTGGCAAGAGTGAGGGTTCCCAAGAGCAAACACAATAGTTTGCACACTAAACTGTGGTTAGAGGTTAGAGGAGATTTCCAAGTCTCATAGCAGCGTTGCCGCCAATTGGGTTAAAGCTCTCGGCCCTGTAATCAATGTGACAGCCATCTTGCCGTCATCCCACAGTAGGTTTGGAGAGGGCCTGGAAGCAGAACATTGCTCTCAAAAAACAAGATCTTGCTGGAACTCAGCTGTTTTTAAATCCCCACCCTGGAGAGGTCTTCTCAAGCACTCATTTGAAACTCTGGTGATGTTTTGGCACAGGAAGGGAGGTGTATGTTTGAGTGCATGCATGGGTACATCCCACAAACACCTACAACCAGTTGTAACTTCAATTAGCCTGCCTTTTCCTGGTGTTTGTTGGTTGGTTTCTTATTCTTTCAGGTTCAAGCAAATTTTAACCTTACTTTCCACGTAACACACTATGGAAATGTAGACAAAACCACAATTATTCAAATTAAGCTGCAATTCACCCCACTTATGAAACATTTACAATATAATCACTTGAAATATTATTAGTTCTATTTTGGCCTCTTTTTCAATCTAGTTTATATAATAAGAAATGCTATATGTGATTCAATTTAATTGTGTGGCAGATAACTGGGAATCAGCCGCTATCTGGGGCTCAGTGACACTGCTTCTCTTTTTTTCTTTCCTATAGTCTTCATCATCTGAATTCTCATAAATGCCAGAGGGGCTTTTCTTTATAATTTACAGCAAGTATCAGACATAGAGCAGAACTGGTTGTAAAAGTTTAATTAAGTGAAACATTTTAACAAGAAATTCAGAGAACAATATGCCCTGCTCTAACTAAGTGATTGTAGAAATAACATTGACAAGAAACGTGTGTGTTTCTAAATGAAAAACTTTTGCAGACGTAGGACAGCAAAAATGTTCCAGAATTTTAGATTATGCAACTAACTAGAGCTGATCTTTTATTATGTGATTTAAAAATACATGTAAAATTTGCTGCGTATACAGAGATCTAAACACACATCCACCTCCAAACACGCTGTACCGTGCATCATCCCTCTCTGGCTCTAAGTTATGCTATTGATACTTTCAGAGCAAGTGTCATTATGGCCTACTGATACCTTACAAAGTTTATATTGAAATATTAAGTTGTTCAGTAAGTGACACCAAATTTCGTACTACTCTTCTGCTGGCAGATTTATTGCTCAAGTGGGAAACCAGAATTTATTAAAGGCCATACGGACATACGGAATTGCTTGTATTCCGTTTCTACACAGCCAAATCCTGATCCAAATGAAATCGATGGCAAAAAGTCTGTTGGCTTCAAAAGGAGTAGGCTTTGGCCAGTGAGGTGTATAACTTGAGAAGCACTTTGGGATCCTGTAGGACAAAGGCTATATTATTATCTATAAAAAGTTTACACAAAAAATATCTTTGAAAAACCATGCAGACAGGAAAAATAATCACTAACAAATTCAAGACAGGCCAGAATGAAGGCTGCTTGTGCAACGCTAACCAGAGCCTCTTTCTGTATTTTTACCCAGTTTTACCTAGCATCACAGAGAAAGTCTGCCACAGCCAAGAATCCTGAATTCTGGTCCCATGCCTTAAACATGGAAGTAGCCATATACCTCTCATCACCCTTTCCCTCACTGCGTTACCCATCCAAGGCATTAAAGGAAACTGGGACCTCACAGAACAAAAGCGCATTGCAAGGCCCAACTGGGCAAAGTCTTGAGCAACCCAGTCTGAGTTGAAGGCTGGCCCTGCTTCGAGCAGGAGGTTGCACTGGAGACTGACATCCCAAGGTCCTGTCCAACCTGAGTTACTCTGTGATTGTCTGTGACTAACTGACACGGCTTTAGATTACCATACATATCACATATCACTGTACTTGCCATTCCTATCCCTGGAAGTGTTCAAGACCAGGTTGGATGGGCTTTTGAGCAACCTCGTCTAGTGAAAGGTGTCCCTGTCCAGGGAAGGGGGCTTGGAATTGGATGATCTTCCAAGTCCCTTCCAACACTAATCATTCTCTGACTATACAGAGAAGATTTATAGCATTCTTCTATGTAAAAGCTTCACTATTCTGATTGTCACCATGAAGCATAGGCCCCAAAACCAAACTCAGCTGCAACCACCAATTCGAATACTCACTTTACCAGCATCCTAAATTCCTCTGAAGTGCTACAGCAATTGAAATCTTCTCATCCAGTTCAGGTTTTTACTCTTCTGTGTTATTTATGTCAATTTAGACAGAAATTGGTCTTAACAAAACACAGATGCTTACCCAACATGCAGGAACTGACCACAGAAGCATGCTATGATTCTTACCATTTATATTCTGACCATGTGATTTTGGTAGCTGTTAGGAGAATAAACAGCTCAGAATGGCTGGAGTGCCAGTGAATCTGCTAGTGTGGGTACAGAGTGATAGGATCAAGCACATTGAGCACCAGTGCCACCACAAACTTACTGACCAGAGGTCATGTGAGATATTTACACCACACTTCTGCTGTGAAGAATTTACCAGGTGTCTGCTATAAGCAGAGACCCACCACAAGTTATAACCACATTCCCAGCAAATTATTTCAAAAGGACATGCTAGAAACAATCTTGAATTTATGAATAAATCTATACTGCCTTTGGGACTCAAGGAACAAGTTCTGGTCTCTGAACAAGTGATATGAACTAGCTCAAACATTATATAGCCTATAGGAAACAGGACTTGGAACAACTCTGTATTCAGTGTCCAATTTTCCTTAAAGAGGGAACTTTGGGTTGTTTCTGACTAGAGCCAAAAACCATATGCAGTATAGATGTTTGGGGGACCCGATACTTAATCTGAAACAAAAGGTGTACCAGATGGACAGCAAAGAGAGCATAAAGAGTGAAAATGCTCATTACACCTACCCTATGGCTGGCATGGTTAGGTACTTAGAGGGAGCCACTGGGGTGAGTAAAGATACTCTTAATCAATGACATGCATACAGACATGTAACAGAGTTGCAAGTCTGTGCTGTCTGCCACTTCCATAATTACGGAAGTTATACTGAGACTGGGGACTCCTGGTTTTCTGAGCAACCTGGTTATCCTTACAGAGGTGTCATTCTGCTTTGGTTTGTGTACAGTTTTGGCTACGGATGGAAAGCAAATAATTAGCCTCCATAGCATACTTTTCTTTCCCCACACCTTTCCCCCACTAGCACTACCTCTGCCACAGTTGTATTTGAGATGTATTCCAATATTGTTGCCAAGTAGAGCAGAGAAAAAAAAAAAAAAGTGGACATACTCCCCAGAAACCACTCCATCTATTGATGCACTGATTTGTCACCAGTCTCTTAGACATCCCTGCACAGAACACGCTAGTGACTCTGCAATGCCATTTGTTTATTTTCCTTCTAAAGCCTTTAATATACTCAAGATTTAAATCAATGGCTAACCTGAGAGGCAGCTAAGATCCAAAACTGAGAACAAGAGGCTACTAGAGTCCTACACTAAGGCAATCGAATAAAAGTTCTGCATTTAGCCAGAAATTCCCCATTTCCCATTCACTCCCTCACATTTCACACTCCCTTTGAGTCTGCACCACATTATGCTGCAAAAAAAAATTAAGAAATACTGAGAGGTATCACTGTCTCTGAAGTTCGTCATAGATGTTCATTTAAATTATTTCAAGATTATTATGTTTGAATGTTCTCAGAGACATTAAAAAAAAAAAAGATCTCACAAACATCTACTACCTTTGTGTTGTGTGACACTTCAGACAGACATTTCAGATCACTAACAGGCTGTTTGGCTCTCCATAATGCTCTTTCTCAGTTGTAATTATATTTGTTTCCTTAATAAGCGTTTGTTTTTCTCTATGGTAATGACTGGCTTACAACTACTTACAAACAATACAAAAAGTTATACAAAAATGCTTCAATTTTTAGTTCCAGAACAGAAAACCAGCCAAACTAGAAGGAACACACATCCCTCACACATAGCCCACATACGCAAAGCTATGAAGTCAAATGCATTACAACAGTACAAACCCCACCTCATCTCTCTCTCAGACATGTCTCTCTGTACGCACAGACATCCATGCAAACACATGCACACATACAATGTACATTACTGTCAAGTTAAAAGCCTAAAGCTAATCCTTAATCCTTAGGTCATCCCCTTCATTTCAACACATTGAGTCGGCCAAGTCTTTCCAACGTGCCTGTCAGCAGTTAGCTGACGTAACTCTTCCCACTCCCATCCCATTAATTCAGCAGCTTCACCAATGGTGTTCCACCAAGTTCATCATCTAAAGCTTCAATTTTTGTTTAAACACAAAATCAGAAAGTTGTATTTTTTAAATGTTGCAGTGAGACATTTTGACTTTATTCTCCTTCTAGCTGAAACATGCCAACAAATTTGCGATTTTTTTGTGAAGTGATACGGTTGATATTATTCAACATTGGCCAGTTCCTTCTCCAAAAAATTTGAACTGAAATTTCCCAGTCCTTTTAGACACACATTTTTGTTTTTTAAAAGTTTGTTGATATTTTTCTAGCCTAGTAACAACCTGGAGACTTCTTTATGGCCATGTGTATGCTTGTGACATCTAGACTTCCATGCCTTTCCTCTTCAGATTTCCACTGAATGTCACTATCTTTCTGCTTTTTACAAACCTTCTTAATGTATACCCCATGTCTGATTACTCTTACAACATATCATTACACAGACAGGATCTAGTTTTATAGCTCATATTCTGGATTGTGGTTGTATTCCTAGGCCAGCTTTGGATCCACTGCATGATTTGGTCACCTTATTTTCTCATATATGTTTCCCAGCCGTAAAAAGGGAACTATACTTCTCTACTTTTCAGTGGAGTTCTCAGAGTAAAACTAATTCATATCCTGGAGATAGTCTAATAACTCTTACGGTGCTGAAGACCACAATGTAGATAGATGGACTCATTGTAACGGCAACAAGAAATCAAGACACATGTATTGACTTCTCTCTCCCATCACCATGTTTATTGTTTTAGAAACTTGGAGTTGATTTAATGTGCTAAATCACTCAGAAACACTCTAATCCACCCCAAAACCATCATACATACCAGGCATCAAACATATAACACTCTCATACAGATAAATGATCCGAGGAATGGACTCAAGGGCTGCTAGCAGTTAATTTATATCGTGGTTTCACCATAAACTTTTAACTTTGGAAATAATATGCCACCCGTTTCAATTTTTGGCTGCCACATAATGCACCTTTGTGAAGTCACTTCTCTGTCTAATAGAGATGTTTCTTTTTACGGGTGAACATTTGTTTAAAAATAACAAATAGTTATCTCATTTACCATTCACAAAAAGCATGCCACTTAACCGTATGTAACCAAGCCCCATTTCATCTGGTTTAATGTTTAGCAAGGCATGCAAACTAGTCGATATTACAGGGAGAAGATGATTTATTTAATAAAATTACATTACCTTTTCTTCCATTAAAAAACCAAATAATTGCAATGCAAAAAAAAAAAAAAAAAGGGGTTTAAAGTAGAAAAGCATAGCCTGCAAAGATTGATACAGAAAAGTCAGCACATACTGGAAAGTCTGATGCTAAGCTCAGCTGCTTCTTCACCCCGTCTCCATTTCTGCTCTGTATCTGGTGTGCAGCCAGTCTCTGTTTCTGAAGTCAAGTACTCCCTCAGTGATTCCTGATATCCCCCGTAATGTAGTTAGCAGATAGTCCATTTGTTCCGCTGTGGATAAGGTTGCAACAGAACTTTTTTAAGCCCATTATTTTCCATTGGGGAGGATAAAGTTTAGGATATATTTAGATATAATATGTAACATGCAATGTATCATATATACATTTATGTGTTATATCTACCTATCTGTATGTCCATTGTGGACAAGAAGAACAGGAGTCAGCAGTATGGTCTTTTGCCTGAGAAAGCCAACAGCATACTGAGCAGTTGTAGCTAGGAGGTTGGGCAACAGATCCTTCTTTATTTGGCATTTGTGAGACCACATCTGGATCACTGCCTTTGGTTTGGGGCACAATGAAAGAGACCCATGGACACACCAGAGTGAGTCCAGCAGTGGCCAGCAACCTGATCAGGGGAGTAGAGCACATGATATGTGAATAAGAGGAGACAGGTTTGTTGAGTCTTCAGAAGAAAAGACTAAAGAGAGACATTATTGCTGTCTTCCATTACCTGTTGCATGGTTATAGAGAATATAGAGTCAAGCTCTTCTCAGAGTGAAAAGAAAAAAACCAACAGAAAGGAGTCATATGAAAAAAAAAAAGAAAAAAAAAGTTGAAAAGTTGCCTTGTGAGTATTCAAACACCAGCACAGGATCCCAGAAAGGTTGTGGATTCTCTTCTCTGAAGATGTTTAGAACTCAGATGGGCAATGTCCCATAAAACTTCTCCTGACTTCAAAGTTCAATATAACTTCAGACTCAGCCCTACTTTGTGTAGGTTGTTGGATAGGAAGATCTCCAGAGACACCTTCTAGCCTGAATTACTTGATTTCATTATAAGACCTAAACCCTGTAAGCACCCCCAAAAAATAAAAGGCTGTGAGTTCATACCAATGTAATGCCAGAGATTCCTCAAAGGAAAGCTTTATGAATGTCCCAGCCACAGGAAAATCTTCCAGTGAAACTCATGATCAACCAAGCAAAACAAACACATATAAACTTGGTCTCAGCTCTTCTGGTGCTCCTAAAACTATTCAGTAAAACGTAAGCGGAGGAAGTCCACATTTCCCACTCACACTGGAAGTCACAGAAAATTACTTTTGATGACATTTTATGGTCATGGACTCCCTACTGTGCTGTTGTTGTTTATCTTCAACACATGTAGAACTGTTTTTTGGAAAAGATAGGCGAATAAATGTGATCATTTGCTTTGACGTAATGCATTCCTCTTACTCATTAGATGCCTTTTTGAGATTAACCTAAGAATGTTGCTCTTGCAGTCAACCAGATAAGGCCTTTTTCTCTTTTGGGGAAGAGAAGGGTGGGATGTCTACAATTTTTTTGGCTAGAGCAACACTGATACTTTATGCATTTGGGCCTTTGTTCTTAAAATAAACACATAAACTTGGCTTCAAATAAGAAGTAGTAGAATTTGTTTGTTATTAGAATGCACTTGTGATTAGCGGAACCATTAGCCAGCAGCTGTCCTTTTGCACTCTGTGAGATGACCACACTTTCCCCACGGATTTTGGAGGACAAGAATGGCATGTGCTATGATGCTAAGGATGTCAGAAATGTTGAGGATGCCTTCTAAATTACATATACTGCTTTGTGTTTCTCCAACCAAAGATGCGCTGTAAGAAAACAAGAAGATTCTGAGCAAGCCAAGCAGCCTATGCCAAACTAGTTTTATCTCCAAGCTTGTCTTCTAAGACCAGGTTATGAAGCAGGTTTTTTGGGATAGCGCACCCTGGGAAAGAAGCACACAAAAAAGACCATTAGTGTACATCTTTCTAAGAGTGTCTGTAACACTGCAAATTGTACACCAACTGCAATAGGCACACCACAGTTTGGGAACCTTTTTGAGGGATCTGTAATTGCTTCAATCCCTTCTATTAAAAGTTGTATATGTTTTTTTCCTGTTCCTTCAGATACTACCCCAGTCTCTGGTCGAAAGCCATGGGAGATTTCTCCATGTTCTAGCCATTGTTTAAGCCACTGAGCTGGCTGCCAGAAGGACTGTCAGACCATGCCCCGTTCGTTAAATACTATCACAGAATGGTTGAAATTGAAAGGAACCTATGGAGCTCGTCTTGTCCAGCCCTGCTCAAACAGGGCCACTGAGAAAGAGCCAGTTGCCTAGCACCAGATGGCTTTTGAATATCTGCAGTGATGGCGTTCCAACAGCTTCCCTGGATAACCTGTGCCAGGGTTCAGTCACACACACACACAATAAAAGTGTTTCCTGATGTTCAGAGGGAACTGCCTTTGTTTCAGTTGTGCCCATTGCCTCTGATCCTGTCAGTTAAAGGGGATGCAAGACTTTTGCAGTGGATCAAGGAGATGGAAGCTAACTTAAACATTTTGTTCCAATGTCCAGCTGAAGTGCACAACACGGAACAGTCCCTGGCAAAACCTCTAGTTCATGTCAGGGAGAGAAAGATGTGAGTCTTGTGACTCACACTGAAACATCCTCAGTGCCATCAGTAGCTCATGGATTGAGGGTTTGGAAATGCATGTGTCTTTTAATTCCAAATGTTCAAATATTGCCTTCAGTCAACATGACAAACTTTTTTTTTTTTTTTTTAGAATTTAGCCTTCAAAGCCACACATCTCAGCACCAGCACAAGTTTTTAAAATTGGGCAGTGGATAGGACCTATTGCTTTATTGGACCTCTTTTTGCCTGTGCCAAGCTACTGTTCTTTAAATTACTGCTACCGCTGCTTACTTCCCCTTCCCAGTATTATCTTCTGTTGTTGTTAATATTATTATTCAATTGTTTATTCTAGCTTGAGTGGTAGAAAATAGCCATGTAACAGTGATGCACAAGCCCTGGTGATGTCAATGTCACAGCAGGCAGAACATTAGTGATAGCCATGTCACAGGCAAGTTGGTGACATGGCTAGCTCCAGTGGGCACAAAAAGGACTGTATCAGCTCAGGCTGGCAGACAAACTGGCTGTCTAGCAGAGTGGTCAAGGGTGTAAAAGAGATGGCAGGGCAGAGTGGAGTGTCTGCTTCACCTTTGGTGCTTCTACACATTACAGATGGACACATAGACAGGGATGCAACCAGCCTACAACAAGCTCCTGCCCTCTCCCTCGGGAGAGCTGTCAAAGCTCTAGTCAAAGCTCTGTAGGTCAGAGAAGTATGCCATCACAGTCTTGCAGGGAGCTGGAAGCACTCCAAAGCCATGGGTACAGGGAGATCACCATCCTTTTACCATGGAGCCAAAAGCTGGCTGGGCCCCACATGATCTCATGGCACTATCCCTGGTGACAAAATCACAGAATCACAGACCAGTATGGGGTTGGAAGGGACCTCTGGAGATCATCCAGTCCAACCTCCCTGCCAAAGCAGGTCCTCCTAGAGCAGGTTGCACAGGAACATGCCCAGGTGGGTTTTGAATGTCTCCAGAGATGGAGACTCCGCCGTCTTTCTGGGCAGCCTGTTCCTGTGCTCTACCACCCTCAAAATAAAGAAGTCCCTCCTCATATTTTGGTGGAACTTCTTATGTTCAATTTTGTGCCTATTACCTCTTGTCTTCTCACTGGGCATCACTGAAAAAGGATTGGCCCCAACCTCTTGACACCTACCCTTTAAGTATTTATAGGCATTGATCAGATCAACCCCTCAGTCTTCTGTTCTCCAGAATAAAAAGCCCCAAGTCCCCCAGCCATTCCTAATAAAAGAGATGTTCTAGGTCCCCAATCATCTTTGTAGCCCTTTGCTATACCCTCTCCAGCAGTTCTCTGTCCTTCTTGAACTTTTCCCCTTACCTTCTTGAACTTGAATACTCCAGATGTGACTTCACCAGGGCAGAGTGATAAGCAGGAGGATAACCTCCCTTGACCTGCTGGCCTTGTCACAACACTGGAAATGGCCTGGGAGGGGTGTCTCCTGGCCATCAGGGGCACATGGGATGGACAGCTTTGGCATAAGGCTGGGACAACACCAGGAGGGGAAGCAAGGGCTCTCCATCAAGACAAAGGGTAGCTGCTGCAGTTGCTAATTATCCTGTCTTTCAACATCCATAGCTCTGAATATAGAAATGAGACCCCAGCTTCTGACACTCACTTGAAGAGTGTTGTAACTTTCTAAAAGGACAATTATCTAAGATATAAGGAAACACACAGAGCCACATCATAGCCCTACCAGCAGCTGGAAGTTCCTCACAGCCATGGACAAAGGGAGCTCTTCACCACCTACCACCTCCGAACCCCACCATAGTCCTACCAGCTAGAAACTCTGTTCACAATTAATCTGTCTGGCTGAACTGAACATACATTAGCTGCTTAAAGTTAATAACATTGCTTTATACATTTTAGGGTGCAAAAGTCTTGTGCAATACCAGCTGAAAAACACTGATTCAGGAAAAGCAGTGCAGCCCATGGAAGCCAAATAGTAGCTTTAAGAAAGGGGTATTATCCAAAAGGTCATTTGTGATTAAGGGCATCCTGTGCTGAAGAAAGAGATGGCAATGACT
The DNA here is from genome assembly GCA_013400555.1 of Jacana jacana. Classification (NCBI taxonomy): domain Eukaryota; kingdom Metazoa; phylum Chordata; class Aves; order Charadriiformes; family Jacanidae; genus Jacana; species Jacana jacana. The sequence continues at coordinate 98,580 of VZTM01033412.1, read as the reverse complement.
CCAGTGAGAGCTCTGGCCTTAGCTAACACCTTATAAATACATGGATGTAATGGGAGGAGGAAGGATTTTCTTAAGCCAGACTTTTCCCAATATTCAGTACATGCACAGACCTCACATCGTGGCTTGACCTTGACTGGTCTAAAACACTTGAAGTACATTACTTTTGGCAGTTCTACAGCAGGGTCAGCAACCTCCTGCAAGAGCCAGTAACAAAGAGCTCAGGTGCAATAACATCTTAAATCACCACAGCTGCATGTTTGGCTTATGTGAGTCACAGGTCCAAGTGGATGAGTATAAAAACCTAAAGGTTACATCTATATTAGTAAACTAAACAGTGTCAGGGCCATCAAGCCATCTGGAGCAATCTGATTGCATCCATAATATTAAACTCTCTTAACCTCTAGAATAGGACAGCCGCCTGCCTGTTGCCTACTGGCAATGGTCCCTGGCCTGTACTCACAAACCATACCTAAGAATTGTTTGGGAGATTGTTAGTCAATATGAGCCAAAACCACACCAAGGACTGCTCAAACAATTGAATAATGTGGATGAGTAAGTTCCAGTGCCTGTGCCCGTGCCTTGACACTGTTTAATTTACCAGAATACATGTACCCAAGGTTTTCCGAACGTGTCAATAATCCATCTGCTGTCCTTACAAATTTTGGTCTTTGAATTTAGATATTTAAAACATATGTAGCTTGACAGTACCTCTTTACTCTACACACTCATAATTGGTGTGTTGGCATGGTGCACCCAAGTTTTCCTCCATAAATACACATTTTTTGAATACTGCAAATGAATACATCTCTACTTGGAATAAAAAATCCCATGTTTCGTCAAGCCAAACACACTTTCAGAACTGGAGCAGTGTGGAATGCACATCTGGAACATGCAACGGCGTTAAGGGATCCTGAATACCAGAAGAGCAACAAACTGGGCTTCTGGAGCACGGTATTTACTATATTTCTTGCACAGGCTTTGACTTTCTCTGGTTGTCAGACCTCTACGGTCACCGCTGTGGTGTGAAGTGTCTTGGTGCTTTTAACCCATCAAATGTTGGTAGAATTCAGTAAGTTCTCTGATTCTGGTCCCACAAACATATGCCAAAGGTAAACTTCTTGTACAACAGCTCTTCTGGAAAAGTAAAGTCTTTTCTTCAACCACCCAAAATGCAAAACCATTCTTAGAATCCTCTGAAAATGTGTCCACGCAGGCTCCCTATGGGCAGACCTACTTAGACACCAATCACACATTTCAGCCTCCTACCACAGCTCTTTAAAAGTGCACGAGGTCATATATATATATATATTTATATACACACCACAATCCCTCCTATAACTGCAGCTGTCATCCAAGTAAAAAAGGCAATGGGTCTCCACATTCTCTCCACCCCAAGCAAGCTTCTCATGCTCCGTGCCTCAGCCTGGAGAGCAGGGAAGGTCTGGTTTGCAGGGCGGGGAGGGTCCTGAGCACAGATAATGTTGTGATTATCAAAATATCTCCTTCCCCCTTCTCAATACCAGAAGTACCGAGGGAGGATATACTTTGGGATTAAGTCTTTTCAGGACTCAGGGGGGCTTTTGGTGGCCCTGAAAATGTTATATGATCATGGAAGAAGAAAATTCATCCTCAGGCCCTAAAAGTTTTCCTGGTAAACAAACTATCACAGAAGTGTTTTGCCCAAAGATTTTTGTTTACTACCAAAGCCATCACTGGTTTGAGCACTGCCTGCTCTACCCCTCACTGCTTCTACCTTTCCAATAGAGAAGAGCAAGGGGGGTTATAACTTAGGGGCAGTAAAGGCAGAAACCTGAGAATCTGCAAAACAAGCCCAAAACGTAACTTTCCCACTTTAAGATGCTGGCTTCTTCTTTGCTTCAACCTGCTTTCCTTCCAAATACAGCATGTTTTTTTGGAACATTAGCATGCAACATGCTTTGTTATCATTTAGTTGGTTCATTCTTACTATAGATCCCTAAGGAGATCTCAGATTTTTATGCAAGAAACAAATCACCTATTGCAGAAAAGCCATGACCCACAGATCACTCCCTAAGTCCTTGCAAGAAAGTTTCAGGAGCAGGAAGATTCTACCATTTTTAAAAGTTTTTTCCCAGTTGTTTTGACAGTCATTTTTTCTAACAGGGTGTCAATAAATCCGTTCAGATTTGGAGCAATGCTGGTGTGAATAAATAGGAAAAAAATCAAAAATAATCTTTCTCCTGTATATGTTCCAATAAACAGGGTCATGTTACACTCAGTAGTAATTATGAGGTGACCCTGTAAGTTACTGCCCGGTGATTCATGTTATTCTATAGACTTTAGGTCATACACTTCATTTCAAGCTGAAAGTGCTGCAAAAGAAAAAATTAGGCTCTGGAGGAAACAGGGAAAGAATACAGTGTACACTCCATGTTGGTATCATGGGAGACCTGGCTGTGAGAAAGTACTTTCCAGTAAAATACACTGAAATTACTGCAATGAACCTGAGCTGAAGAAGAAACTGGAGTACATGTTTCCCTACTGACTTGAGAGAGGGAGGTCCTCAGCTTGTCAGCAGAAGCAATGACTAGAATTAAATCTCCATAAGTTCTTTGGTTAGAGCTAGAAAGAAGATTAAGTGCAATAACATTAACACAGTGTTGCTTCACAAGACGATTTACGATGATGTGACACTGTATAACAAGAATCAGCATTTTATTCTTTCATAGTTTTCTTCAGCCAACCTGAACACACTTTCCCTAGGAGGCAAATAGACCTTAATTTTTAGAGAAAGGAAAGAGGCATGGTCAACTAAAAGTGAACTGAGTGTACCACAACAACTTAGAAGTTCAGATGTCCAATTGGGAGTGTGTGGGCCAAGGCACGTACAATATATCCTTTTTGTTTCCTGAGCCATTTTTCTCTGTATCTCTTAGATGAATCAGTGCTCCTGATGTACCCCAGACAACCTCTCTCCTGCACAGTTGACTGAAAAAAACCCAAACTTACCTCTTTGAAAATCAATCAAAACTGGCAAAAGGTGGAAGGAAACTCTTCACTGCACTGGGAAGGTAGTTGATATCCTCAATTTTGGAGTTTCCTCATTCTGTGCTTTGCCTTTGCTTTTAATTAACAGCAGAGAGAAGTGTCTTGTTCCAGGAAAACAAAGTCCCTATGCATGAAGGATAGCATATCCCCTTAGGTTGGGTTAAGGGCACAAACTCTGATCAGCTTTACTGCACACATGGCCACATTGCTTGCTGCATGATAATGGAGGAATTAAAACAGATCATCTTCAAGTACCCCCAGAGATACTCCAGAGTACACTCAGTCACCAGAACAAGATTCTTAGGCACCAGTGCCCGGCAGCATGGAAGCAATTCTGTAATGTCTGGAGGGTTGTCTTTTTCCCTCTTATTCTTTCAACATTTTCTACTACTCCACTTTCATGTGTTCATCTCCAGTTATTATGGAGCAGGCAATGAACAGAGAACTTTTGCCTGTGTATTGCTGAGCCCTCCATAGGCTGCAGGATGCATCATGGTTAGTGGTTGCTCTCCAGAAAGAAGTTGCTATGCTACTGCAATATTATTGCTTATATTCCAGTGTTCTAGCATGGAATACAAGTTGAGAAGAAAGATGAGGTAATAACTTAATAGTAAGGACTGTCCTTTGATGTCACTTCCAGACAGATTTACCTTTCCCTCTTCAGAAGGTCAAGGAGTTTAGGGCAGGTGTGAGAGCTGCTACACAGAACAGCCAGAGGATTGTATAGCGCATCTTTTAGTGGGTGGTCCTACCAAATACTTTTGCATGGGGCCTTCAAGTTGGCCCTAACATGGTTTCCAAAACAAGGTCAAGCGAATGCATTGGAAACTACTGCAGCCATCATTCAAGGAGCAAACAGCACTAAAACATTAAAACTGTGGAGTAAAATGTACCATATGTTACTGCTGTAACCACATCCAGCTTTACCTCAGCAGCTTTATTAGCCCAGAAGATCCAGGCAGTACACAAAACGCCTCGGCCGAAATGCGGCGGTCAGTCAGATGATGGCACTAAAGACCCAGCTCCCACCAGCTGCCTTCTGCACTCATTAAAACGTCTGCTTGGCCGTTCATTATTCTGGTTTCATTCTCCATCCCGGCTTTCCCCTGGTTACCTGGTTGGAAACTGTACCCCCTGATAACTCATATGCTCACGCAGACAGCCCATGGCAAACGTTGCTAAGAGAGGGACTGCCACCTGTTAAGAATCCATGGTTTGGGGATGCAGTGAAGTGTGCTCCTTTCCCACACTAGTATTTTAAAAGGTTATAGATCATGTGTGCATAATAGGCAGAACATTAGGTCACTTGTCTCACTTACAACAATAATCCATTTTGATATGGGTCAGGTTGACACAAAGGGTCCACCCATACCAGATCTATTGACGAAACTGATCCCTTTCCCCCAAACTAATGAAATTTTCAACTAATGGGTACTTAAGTTAATAAAGTGTGCCACACATCTGCTAGAAGCCATTTGTAAAATAAAGCACCGGAGTTCAATTTTGAGATCATTGACATAATGTTTGAGTGGCATCCCACAGGGACCCAGCATGGCACCAAATTAAGGAGAGTAACACAATAAACGTGTGAGAAATAACGTTAGTATATAAACAGTAAGTAGGAGCTTCTCTTTCTTTAAAGGAAGCGTAATACTACTTGGGGTTCATACCATCACTAATGAATTGAACAGGACAAATCCTGATCTCCCCTTGCAGCCAATGAGCATTTGGACAATGACTTCAATAGGACAAGGATTTAACCCAGGGAATTATTTTGACGGAAATTGGCAACAAGCTGGTTCTTATAGCTAAAAAGCGTTTTTTCACTGAACTGGTGTATGGCTAAAATTCTCTACTCCATTCTATATTGTCCTGTCTTTTGTGGAGGAAATTGGAGGGAAAAAACATTTCAGTGGAGCCCAAGAGATTTATTTTTTAACTCCCGAAGTTACCTAGCTTGATGCAATTCAAGCTAAATGTCTCTTAGCAGTAACAAAGCTCTCCTTTTCTATAGCCCTTACGGTTTAGACACAGGAGTTGTTCTAGAGAATATCAGCTGAATTTTAATAGTTCACTTTCCTGCCCCACTCACTGCACACTAAGGAGCAGCCTGGAGTAGCAGTGACTGCTTTACTATCTCCAGTGGCATTGCTTTTTTTTAAAAAAAAAAAGGTACTTTTCAAAAATTTCATTATTATAATTGGCCAATAGTTTTGTGGGAAAAACATTTTCCATTGAAAAACTGAAAACAAGAAAGTTTTGAGAGCATTACTCATAATAAATTTTCTTTTTTAAAAGGTAAACCAAATATCTGAAAAAAAACAACACACTTTTTTTTAACAAAGAAATATCATTTTCTTGTAGTACTTCTGTCATATTTTATAGAGGTAAACTAGAGAAGTTGCTACATTAACAAAACTAAAATTTTAATCAAAAACTGTAAGAAGGGTATACAGCGCTGTTTATTAGTTACTCACTTTCTCAGAATTTATATAGAAGAGAGATGTGTTGGATTTATAAGCAAGATCTTTAAAATCTCTCCTTAACACACTCCTAAAGCAGTTTTTCAGTAAAATGGGCAGATGTCAGGTGATGTGGAACACATAGTGAAGGATCAGCAGATTTTATACCCTGACTTTGCCAAAGATGGATAGTTACTCTCCCTTTAATGATGGGACGAAACTTGGTTGTAGACAAGAGCCCCAGGCCTGCCTTTGCTCTGCAGATCCTGCAGTACAACCCTTCAAAATGCTGTTAAATTGTGATTGCATTCACAACAAGCATTGGAAATGATTCAGTGTATATTTTTTCCTAATAAAGCCTCACCATTTTTAACCTGCTTCATGCATACCCCCCATAGCTTCATGTTGTAAACATGCTTTTTTCCCTCTTTTTATTCAGTTGTCCCCTTTTCCAGCTTTTAGCTTTGGAAAACACGAAACAAATACCCATCCAAGCTCCTGGGCTGAGCCTAAATCTGGCCTTAATCTAAATGTGGTTGAAACCCCTTTAACCACCCCACACTGGCACACGTTCACTCTCATCCCTCAGCACATACATATGCTGTTCCAAGAATAATGTTTCTCACAATATTTCTAAGCTTTCAACACTGAGTCCAATTGTCTCTTACAGTACATATTGGGGGATGTTGAGGGCTGGAGGGAGGGAATAGCTGGGGATGTGCAGAGGAATATCCCATTCGAACATCACTGCTGTGAGGCTGTTTTTTCCGAGCTGGTTCACTCCAGGATATGCTCATGCAATAATGCCATTTCCAAAGGCAGACAATTTCTATGTTCATCGTCTTATACCGTGCAAATATATGGGAGCCTTCTGAGTGATCAGAGTGGGTTTTGAACCACAGCCTGCTTTTTTTCACCAAAAATAACCCAACTTGAATGGACTTTGTGTCTGTTGTGTCTGCTGTGGCTGACCACGGCTGAGTGTGTGGGTGAGTGGACACGGAGTAAACTTTAACTTTGGTCAGGGCAACGTCCATGCCAGCTTGGGTCACTTGATTGCCTGCCTTTTCTGTTTTACCCTGCTCTCAAATAAATACCACCCTATGGCTTCACCTCTCCAGGCTTGAGTGGTTGTCAGTGCAAGGTGCTAAATACTTGTTTTACTGAACCCCTCAGCAGCTGAATTTGGCAGCTTTGAGTCGTCTGGCTCTTGTCGTCATGAACTCTGCGGGTTTGTTAGGGAGGGACAAATCTGGAAGCCCAAGACAGGCAAGATTGCAGCAGCTCCATGCCCCAGGCCCAACCAGTGGTGGGGCTGAGCATGTATTCCCAGTGGGCACGCATAAACAAACACATGGACACCGTCAAAACATACACAAATGCAAACAGTGCCTACTCCAGCTGTTCAGGAGGAAGGTTTGTTGATGGAAAATATATACTGTATATATACAAATTTGCAGTGCCTATCCCTCCTTCAGCTGGGACCAGACACCCAGTCTGCCCAGTAGCTGCCTGTGATCCCAGTCTCCCCAGTTGCTGGACATACAAGCTCCTGAGGCAGCAGCCCCACTCCAGCTGCTGGTAGGGACCACCTCGGGAACAAGCAAATAAAGCATAAACATACACAGGCACACATGCCTTTACAGCTCTCCAGCAGCTGGCCCCACCAGTAGCCAACTCACCCATGGTCTCACTCTCTGAGACCCACATCACCCCAGCTCTCTGGCTATTTCACCTACTCAATGGCTAGTCCAACTTGATCTGTCCCATCAGTCATACACCCTTGCTCACAGATGTTGTGTGTTGTGTTTCTATGGACTCATAAACCATTTGACCAACAGTCTGATTCCAGGTGCTGGCCTTTAGAACCCCCAAACACACAAATTCACACCAAATGGGGAGTCCATCACCCAAGAAAAGATTTAAAAATGGAGTTTAATAAGAAGACAGGACTGAACGCACTAATCCGGTGCCATGGACCAGATGAGCATACTGACCAGCAAACTATTGACATGCAACTGGCCCCTTTTAATGCTTTATCCCTCCATTTGCCCATGCTTGTTCCTCCCCAGATCACCTAAATCCCTTCCTTTCCCTACCTAAACATCACATCATACGTCCAATGCAATCTTGAAATACATCCCATAACATGTCCTGCACCCTTAGGTAAACCCCCTGCCATGCTTCAATCCTAAAGGTTCTTCAGCATTGACTCATCATGTTGGGTGTCAAACCTGGCTACTGCGGCTGAGAATTTCCCAGGCTAGTCCATAGAGGGGCCCAGAGAGGGTGTCCCTTCCTCTGAGTCCTTAATTTGGGTTCCCACCTGACTTTGTCCCTCTGAGCTCCTCTGATGTTGTAAAGATGGCCTGTGATGGGTGGCACCTGGGATGGACCTGGCAAGGAGCAATAGCAGGGTGTTGTTTGGGCTTCCCTTTCACCATTGCTCTGTGCTCCTCTGTGGGTGTGTGGATAAGCTTTTGTTAAGTAAGCTAACATGAAGAATATGTAATTTTAATGAGTTCAAGCATGCTATTCTAAACAAGGACCAATAGAAAAGTCCAGGAGGTTTGGGGATCTCAGAAGCTTATAATTTTTTTAACTGTATCTCTGGCATTAATAAAAAATATTCTCTGTCATTGTAACCCCTGCCACCATTACCCTGTTGCAGAATGTTTCAGCTGCAGAGGTCAAAGTTCTGAGCAGTCTGAGTATCACACTTTGTAGTGAAAGAAACAGAACCACAGCGATATGCTGACTTCACCTACAAGTCAGGTCAATGGTAGGGCTAGGAATATATTTCCAGCTTCCCAGGTGCCAGAAAAGGAGGAAAGCTAACCCAACACATACCTTAAATCTCATACTTGACCTCACCTGAAATTCTGTGTGCTCATTTCTAGCCAACAAGACTCTCTCTTTTCAATCTGATTAGACTAAGCCATTTTGATGCCAGGTGAAACCTGACGTACTTCTCCTGGATTTGAGGCTTAGTTATTGGTTTGTTTGTTTTCCGTGCAGATGGATCATCTGTCAATTTTTCATAAACACATTGGCAATTCTTCCCCGCTTGGGCTTACCATTAAAAAGAGGAAAAAAAAAAAAAAAGGAGAATGAAAGAAAAGGAAAAAAAAAAGAGTTCGGTTTGACTTGTGACTTGCTCACAAGACTTACATTTTGAATTCATTTCAACACATCACTTATTTGTTGAGATACTGAATGATCTCATTTTGTGAAAAGAGAAAAAGGAAGGAACTAAAACATCACGCAAATTGACGAAATTTGCCTCCCTTTCCAAGACTGCTACTTACTCACCTCCCATTCAGTGCGACCCAAGGAGAGACTGGGCTGGATTGCAGCTGTGCTGAAAGGCAGAAAGGCAGCTGTGCAGGCACACAGGGGAGAGGAAAGGATGGGGATTGGAGCGGGAACTGGGCAGCTTTATGAGGGCTAAGTTGTGGTGTATTTGGGGTAATACTTGTGAGATGAGAAAAAACAGCCAAGGGCAGAAGCCAGCATGGAGGTCCAGTGGACAGGACAGGTCAGGCAGCTCAGTGTGCCTGCCTGCACCCCCAGTGCCACTTTTGGCTCTGGGAAGCCCTGACCTGGTAGAGAGGGTGACATACTTTGGGTGAAGGGTGGGTGAGTTCCTCATCCTACATATTATTCTGTTTCTGTTCTCTTGCCTTTTTCTTCTTCCTTTCAAACTAATTACTCCTACACATTTAATCCCATTTCATGACCAGATTACCAGACAGTTTGGTTCAGTCTTCCATGGGGCTTGTGTGTTTGATGGAATGAGGATTCTCAGATGTCAACCACTGTCTTGGCTTCTGGTTGGTAGATCCTGGACAAGAGATGAAATACATAACCTAAAGCACATAGATATGTGTCTACACCCACCTTGTTGACTTTTATGCCAGAGCAGTACAGTCCCTGCCTACAAGTGTTTGGTTCCATTTATTTTACCTAAACCCCCCTGTCTTTTACCTAATTAAGTGTATTCTTGGGTGCATCTGAAATGCTAAGGACAATCCAAAATCTTCTTTGGCTACAGAGAGGAAGAATGTAGTTGTCATAGCAGACATTCCCTCAAAGCCGGCACTAACCAGATTGACCAAACGCTTGACAGCCATGTCCTTGTAGAAGTAAATGTGTGTCTTCACACAACGTCCAGATACAACACATGCTGGTGGCCATTGCACATGAATACCAAGTGGTGAGCAGAGCCTAGCTGCTTTCTGATCCAGAGATCTCATTTAGCACTTCCAGTGGTATAAAACTATTAATGTCAGTGCAAGTAGCCCTGGCTGAATGAAGTCCATGTAACACTTGGCAGCTCTCATGGACAAAAGGCCCTTCTTTTCTTTTATTCCTATTTCACATTCAGACCTCCATTGACTTTAGCTGATTTGTACAATTACAAATGAGAAGAGTAGCCACCCTACAGGGTACGGATTTGCACTATGTGACTTCACCCGATGTCCGTGGGGATGAAAGTGCTGTAACTAAGGATGTGGTGGGACTGGCCTTTACCTATTTGGACAGATCCTGGCACCTGAGGTAAAGTAAAATAATCTCCTGTCCCAGGCTGCAGAGTCAGCAGGTTAAATTTTAACAAAATCTTCTTCAAATTGCCAAGTAGAGCTGATTAAAAAAAAAAAAATAATAATAAAAGAAACTTTTCTCTATTTCAAGTGTTTTCATTTTGAAGTATTTCTGTCTTCCATTTTCCTGATTCCTCACCATGTTTCTAATTCAAAAAGTATTATGGGAACAGCCACCAACATTTTTCATTTATCAGATACAGGGGGTTTGACATAAGATATATTTTAACATAAATTTCCTTATGCTTTCTATAAAAAATTTATTTAAATAATACTGGGGAGATCGCAAATTGTTTCCTGGCCAAAACTCATGCCAAAAGCCTAGTCGCCCATGCTATCTTTTGGAGGAAAGAAGTTGCCACCATATCTACTATAAACTCTTCCTTTTCAGGGAAACACCTGCATAATCTGCACAGGGAAATCTGGCAGAACTCCACTTCAACCTCCTTGTCTCTCAGTGTTAGTATAACAGCTTGAGGTTAAATTCTGCTGGCAACACACATTTATGTTCTGGAAGCAATTTTTTGTTAACACCTATGGTAGCTCTTAGCGTCAAGTTACTTAACATGACAATTAGTAAAATTAGAAAATCATAGCAGCGGTGCTCTTTTTTATGCCAAATTCCTACCAAGAAACCAAAAAGGGAATTGTCTATATCAAATGAAGAGAGGAAACACCATCTAAGCAGCATTTGGAATAAGGGAAAAAGTGCCAGACTCCATGAATCCTAATATAACTTTATTTGTGCTGATGATTTTATGTGAGTAATGCTTAAACATTACACATGCTGCATATATGTCAGTGTGTGTTTTAAAACAGAACCAAAATTTCTTTGTAGTCCTTCCTTTCTCCAAGATGGAGTAAGTTGCAGTCAATAACTGCAACTTTGAATTGGTACCTACACCCTCACATAGATATTTTCTTCTGGAAGGTCACATTTTTCCAATCAAAGAGTATTTGCTCTGTTCATAGCGAAAGGACCTCAAGTACCTCCTAACAGATAATGACATTTTCAAGTTCAACTCTGACCTCTCTGGACAAATGAAGTACGGATATCAGACACCCAAGCAGCGATAAAGATATTTTTCATAAGCACTTCAAAATTTGTCCTGCCCCTGCACATCAATTCAAATGGAGTTTGAGTGTGCTAACTGCTCAATACCAATAGGATATACTGCAGATCTCTGGAGTAGTGTTAAATACCATGCTGCAAACACAAGGTGAAATCCTGCTGCAAACCCATTCCATTTGCCTAGCGTGTCACCTCTGAGCAAAAAGCTGCCTGGAATGACTGCATTTACAAGATATGTGCATGGCCAGGATGTACTGTCTCACAGAGGCAAGAGAGCAATTCAGACGAAAGCCTTTTAAGGATAAAGTTTCAGCCTTAAATTATCCGTCTGCTTATGTGCTGGAAAATTGGAAATGGGAAAGAAGATGAGTTCAAGGGATGAGTAGCTGAACCCCATGAGACAGTTATGGCCCTGCCCCTCAAACACATCTTGGTACCAAAATATCTTTGTAAATTTTGATCTCAGCATCAACATAAGAAGACAGAATCTCTGCTCCAAAGGGGATAAATTCATAGATTTCCTAATTAGACATGCATATTTCTGAAGAGAACTCACAGATTTCTTAGAGAAGAAGAGCAGAGGGACAGACACAGCAGGGGAACTGGAATCAGATTGTGCAAGCAGCATAGGCAAACTCCATCTGTAATTGTCATCTCTCTGGTGGGTCACACTGTCAAGCATCTCTGAGGTCTCTCATGGTCTCTTTGCTCTGTGTCAAATAAGGATATTAATCAAAAAGCTCCAGGTTCCCAGCTTTCGCACATGGGTGGCACCACTTGGGAGTGAAAGGGTACAACTGTATTGGAAAATAGTCACATTATAAATCCAGCAAAGGAAGGGGTTTTGTAATAAACAGGGAATATCAGAGACAAATGAGAAATAAAAAAGTAAAGAGCCCCCTCCAGTGTCACCACATACGTGATTAATGAGACTTAAGGAATTCGCCAATAGACTCTCCAAGCAACTAAGTTTTGTTTCAATGGTATGCAGTCAGGTTGTATTTGTATTCAGAAATCCCAGCTGTACTTGATACCCTGGACTATTCCATATATGTGAAAAGAATCACACACAACTCAGCTAGGAAACAAAAAGAAATTGCCATTCAAACATAGGATATTTTTAAGACCAGGATATATTGCTACGGACATTTTTGCTATCCAACTGTTTCTCCCCTCCTCTTTTAAGCGTAATGCAGGGAAATTAGAAAGAGCTGAAGTTATTAAAAAGTTGTAAGTTTACAGTGGTCTTCAGGAAAGCTCCGTTTGGCTTGTACAAAATGAAATGAATGTGTTTTTTAAAAGAACAAAATACCAGTATGATGTAGTGAAAAATGAAGATAATGAGGTTCTGTCTGCCTGATTTTTGTCTTGTTATCTAACTCACATGCTTAGCTTCTCCTTGAACCTGATCTCACTGTCAGTGGAAAGAAGACACACTTTCCCCAGGTAGTTTATTTTTCAGACTCCTGGCTTCAGATCTGAAAAGTCCCTTGGGCATCTAGCACATTGGTCATCTTTCCATGTGTTGGAGGCCACACACTGGGTCTTTGAGATTGTGGCAGTAAGACTGAAGACTAATCGACTTCACATCTGTAGAAAACTTAAGGAGAGAAACCTGAATAAATATTTCAAGGGGTGGATGAAGTAGCATTTATACAATTCTGGTCCATTTCTAATACCCGCTGAGATCTCTGGCTGCTTCAGTGTGAAGCCAGAAGTAAACCAAAGTTGAGCTCCTTTCCCATTCATAGTTGTTCTGTCGCTATTTAAAAACAGTATTTTAAAACATTTAAACCATATGGTCTCTTTGTAGATAGTTTACCTTTTTCTGCAGTCAAAAATGTAGATACCTCCCTATTAACTGATAATATGATATGATGATAATATCTTAATTGTTGGATAAGGATTAATATCTAAACCAGGAATAATACCTAGCCTAAAAATTAAGAGTCCGCATTTTAGGACAATCCAGAAAGGGCTACAGTGGTTGTATGTGGTTTGGATGGAATGTTCTACTAGGAAAGATTATGTTTAGTCTGGCAAGGATTCACTTGAAAAGTGGTCTAATGATAGTATACAAAACACAGACAACTGAAATCTGGACAAAAGACAGAGGTATTAAAGAACCTAATTTCTTTAAATACTGTAAGATGATTAAAGTAAAAAAAAAACAATCAGATCTTATTCTAACAGACAACTGCTGGTCTTGTGTAGCCCTTTAGCCTTTAAAAATAACCAGGAGAATTGCAGAACAATTAGTAGAACAAATATTTGTTCTTACAAAAAGCATATTGAATAGATTTGGAACACAGGATGCAAGTAATTATTAGAATCAAAATAGGCTAATGTTCTCCCGATGCTATTTGTAAAGCAATTTGAGTTTCATTATTAGAATGTGTATTTAACATATCATTTTGAATCTCATTACATGCTATTTGGACTAAACTTAATAGGATTATTATTTTTGGCATTCATGGTCATGCAATATCCATAAACAATGTTTCCAAACCCTTTAATACAAGAAACAGACATATGGTGTCAAGAAATGAGCAGACCTTTCTGCATTTTTAACAGCACACTTATAACATGCTTTTCATTCCTATATTTCTAGGAATATTTGTGATTGTGTCACTGTTAAAGTATTACTTGTCAATCTCTGCTTATCTGCTCTGCCTTCTATGGATCAGAATAACTACAGCTTGATTAAGGACCTTATTATATTATTTATTGCCCCCAGTTATGGTTCATTTTGATTTTTTTTTCTATCAGATTTCTGGAGAATTACTTAATGCTTATGAGGTGATAGAGAAAAAACGTTAGCACTCATCTTGTTCTAGAAAAGGAAACAACATAAATCTTGCTTCTCAAATATGAGAAGTCAAATTACCTCCTCCCCACATCTAGCATATTTTGTAATATACACTGCAAAGGCCCCATGACTGCCAATGGGCTGCACTACAATGTCTGGACAATGAGGCAATGTCAACAGAGAAGCTTGAGATCAACCTTGAGTAGCCCAAAGCTAGAACAAGGTGAAAGATGCCGTGGCCTTCAGATATTAAATCACCATGTAGATAGCAACAAAGCTTAGTTTTCTTCCCATTTATGCACTGGGAAACATATCCATTGTTTCTTCCAGGCTATGGGCCAGAAAAGAAGGAAGCAGCTAGAGAGCAGGACCAAGAACCAAGGGACTCCTTCCTGTGCTTGAGGTCTGAGGTGCCTGTAAGATCAAACACAGGAGAAAAGCTGTGATGAAATGATGACACAACAACAGAATGGTTTAGGTTGGAAGGGACCTTAAAGGACATCTAGTTCTAACCCCCTGCCATGGGCACGGACACCTCCCACTACACCAGGTTGCTCAAAGCCCCATTCAACCTGACTTTAAACATTTCCAGTGATGGGACATCCAAAATTTCCCTGAGCAAGGTGTTCTGCTGTCTCATCACCCTCATTTCTTCTTTATGTCCTGTCTAATCTTACCTTCTTCCAGTTTAAAACCCTTCTTCCTTGTCCTGCCACTAAAGGCCTTAGTAAAAAGGCCTTAGTCTTTGTCTTTCTTATAAACTCCCTATATACAGTGAAAGGCTGCAATGAGGTCTCCTCCAAGCCTTCTCCAAAACATTAAATGCTCGCTTTCTCCATACCCCACCAATCTCTGCTTCTTTAGAGAAAGGCTGAAAAATCACTTCTGTCACTTGCTTCTGCACCATGGCATGTATCTAACTTGGCCAGCTGGGAATCTGCCACGTTTCACTGGAGATGCCAAAGAAGAACAGAGGGCTTGGACAGAATAAACCTTTTGTAATATGCCAGCAAGAAATGTCTAGTGGTTTGATCCCTGTGAAGTCTGTCATGATTGCTCTGATAATTTGTGCTGAAGGGAGGGAATGAATCTCCTGACAGGATGTCAGATGGAGCTGTCTTTACAAGATGTTGTATTTTTCCTTGTTTTCTCCATATTATTTAACTCAGTGTGATGTCTTTGGTACCCACAAACCTCTGTCAAAGGATTTTGTGTGGGAGAAGGAAAGAAAAAGACTGGAATATACATAAGAATATGGTGATATTAACCATTAATATGGAGTCAGGAAGAAGATCTGAAGAGGAACTGAAAACAGCTCAGTAAATAGTTGGTGCTGCCTGAGATAATGTATACCAACCCCATCCGAGTGATTTGCTTCTGAGGTTTTTTCCTTTCATCTTGCTTTGACTAAGTCTTTGCTCTAAATTACAAGCTCTTTAGGAGAGGGACTGTGCAAATGTTTAAGGAACACCTACTGCAAGAGGGTCACAATTATGACTTGGCAGCATGTAGGAAATAATGAAGAAAAGAAGAATAAGAATTGGGCTCTTGAAATGGCATTGTTCAACCTTCAGTATCCCACAAAGATACAATTGAAAGTAACTAAATAGTAGGCTAAATCCCACAGGTCTGAAAGGATTCCTGAAAGAATTTCCAGCCTCTTCAAAACAACAAAGGAAGCTGCCAGTCTGGCATGTAAGGATAGATTGGTGCCTGGTGAAAGTAAATTCCTCATCTGAGGCGAACATTTCAATTACATAGCAGGAAATCCTACAGCAAAGGAGTTTGTGCCACATTCAGGAAGATTATAAGGGCTTGACTCTATGCCTTGCACAGCAGAGAACACTGAGAACATTTATCTGACTTCTCTGAGCAAGAAAAAAGGTGATACTGTTCACTTTCTGCC
The DNA here is from genome assembly GCA_013400555.1 of Jacana jacana. Lineage (NCBI taxonomy): Eukaryota > Metazoa > Chordata > Aves > Charadriiformes > Jacanidae > Jacana > Jacana jacana. The sequence goes on along the minus strand of VZTM01033412.1, from coordinate 82,700 downwards.
TTCTGTCCTTAAGCGGGTCCTGCGATACGAGATTGCACCCAGGTATCAATGACGCGTAGTTGACAGTGAAACTGCCTGCAAGTAAACAGGAAGCCGTGGGGAAGAGACACCATCTCCTCTGGAACTACAGAAGAGTCAGCCTGCAATTATGCAACCAGAAACTGGCCAGGGATGCGAAGTTTAGTAATTCGTTGTTTCCCACAGTTTGTTAATACATCCCCCAAGATTAAAGCTTTGCAACAAATGTTGTTTTCATCAGAAAATTTTAATTGCTTTATAACAAAATTTAGGCTTTTGTAATTCAGCTCAAGCTTTCAATTAAGGTTCAAAAAAAAATGTGAGTGATGTTAATTTCTTGTTGTATTTCAGCTCAGTGAAAAACTGAAATATTAAGAATTACCAGAGAACTATGTTGTGCTCAGTTCAATCTTTTGTCTTACATCTGAGACATCCCTTCTAGAACGGAATGCTAACTCATTGGATTAATGGGCTTCCTACTGATTTCTCCTGTGATTTTGGGAAGCACTTCATTATTTGAAAGTGTCCTTTTCCCGTACTGTTTTGGCATAAATTTGCTTAACTAATTAAATATCACAGAAGCCAAGGCAAAAAAATAGATCATAGGTTCATGAGATTTATAGACAAAAGGATAACAATCCTGCAAACATGGGCTAGCATGGGAAAAAAGGAAAAAGACAAAAGAAATGGGTTTAGGACAACAGTTTGCAATGGCTCACTTCTGGTTTTCCTCTTCCAAAACTGAAAGTAAGTCAAAAAAGGCATCTGATCATTATTTACAAGGCTGTAATCAAGTTTGCTATTAAATATGCATTTTTCCTCTGACTGAGAACAGGTTAGTGCTCATAAGAGCTGTTTCAATATAAAGTGCTTATCTCTAAACAGATTTATAGCACTGTGACTAAATCAACAGAAAATTATGACCAGTACAATTGGTGGAGCCCCAGAGTGTAAAAGGAGATCTCTTGAAGTGTGTATAATGCTGTTTGTACTGCATGACAGTTTAACTAGAGGTTTTTGTCTCTGTATCTGTCCATTCACCCAGCAGATGCCATAATGACTATAGGTCCACATCCTCCAAATACCAGTGTCCTGGCACCGCTAGTCCCACCAAGAGCAGCGGCAGGTCAAGGTTGGGATAAGGGCTGCCACAATGCCAATGTGTCTGCCACCTCTGTCCTGTCTTCCCCTGATTTCTCAAGACTCCTTGTTTCAAGTGCAAATGAAGAAATAGAGGGCCTGGATTTATTCTGTATTCAGCAAGGTGAGATTTTAAGCTGTACAGTTCTGCTCATAATTAAACTCTTCTTTCAGCTTTCAAAATGCCAGTTTGGAGGAAGACAAAGAAATGGAAATTAGAGGGGACTACTCATGCAGTTAATGTTAATTTAAATGACCTAGGGGGAACATGAGTGAAAAAAAGAGATGAGCAGATACAAAAAAAGCATAAATGTTGGCCAGAAGTAGAAAAGCTTTGGCATACTTATGAATGTGATTAAAAATGGGTTTTATCCTGTGCTAAAATACTTAAGGACATTTGTGCTTAGAAACTAAATAAGGCAAAAACATCACTAAGATAGATTTTGAAAGAACATTCATATCACACAAAGTGTTTAAACTTTAATGAGGTTTTCATATCAAACTTGTTTTGTAAAGGAAACAGCTCAGAGGTATTAGAGTTTCTGTGACAACTTCTCTTCTGCATGAGAGAAGACAGAATCTCATTCACAGAAAACTGGAATAAGCCATCCTGCACTCTCTGGCTGGCCAAATCCTGCCATCATTAGTGCTTGAGAAGCAAGGAGACATGCAGAAAGCCAAGGGTATTTGAAGGACACTGAGTGGCTGAAGGCTGGTTCCCAGGAATGGGTTGCAATAACAGCATTGAACAATCCCCACTGACAGTGAACACCAACTGAACCCCTTGGATCTGCTCAGGAGACAGGTGATGCCGTAGTGAAGATAAACACAGCCTGAACAACTCAGGGTAACCCTGAATAAAAAACAACTAACATGCCAGAAATCCAGGAACCTGAGTTTTATGCATGTTGGTAACATAGGAGAAAGCACAAAGCACGAGGCTGCGCAAAAGGCATAAAATAGAAATCACAGTTTGCTGAGCAGTCAGGACTATTCTCACTCTTTAACTTTCATTACAGCAATCCATTCCTTACCATGTTTTGCTAGATTATAAAGCATGGTTTTCCCCTCGAGGAGTGTTTTTCTTTCAGGCTGGATACTGGTCCAGCTTGGCCTACTGCACCCCAACCATCCTGCTGAAATCAGGGGACGCTGGACTCAATTGCACAGCCACAACGGGGCACTAAACCCATATCAACATCTGGATCAGAAGTGACTATAGCCAGAAATAGAGGTGTTTCCCACCCAAACAAACTTTTTCCAACTTTTACAGCATTAATCTTGCATCCTCCCACAGGTTTATTTTCTAATGACTACCTGTAGTCATATAGCTAAGCAAATATATTTGCTCATCCTACTCCTCATTTGAAATTCAAACATGAAGAGTGCGTTCCCAGAAGACTTCATAAATAACAAGGGAGGTCAAAAAGTGAGTCCGTGTTAAGACCTGTCTCACTCTCCCCACAGGGGGAAATGACCCCTCGCTGATTGAAGCAGTTTTGAGAACCCTGCCTCTGCTACCCTGGGATCTGCAGAGGGGTACCCTATTCATAACATAAGCCCAGCTTTTACAAGAACTGGCAAGACACTAGAAAGCCAGACGGCCTTCAAAGTGGACACACTCTGCGTTTGCAGTTTACGTTGCCATTCAGTGAGAACGAAACACAAGTCAGTCATTTTCAAATGAAGCCACCAAATCACAGAGCTTGTGTTTCATACGCTTCCACAGACAGTTGTGATTCCCCAAAGGACTCATTTCTTGGTGGGGCTTTTTTGAAAGACACGCTCTGAGTGTTATATTTTGTTTTTTGCTATTTTCATTTTATGCTGATGTCATTTAATAGGCAGCAAATAGTGAAGTGTAACTTAAAGTTCTGCCTGCCAGCCGTGTCTAAGACCTTAGAAATTATTGCATCCAGAGGGTCACCTCTTCTTGTTTGAGGGGGATACTCTGGGATGTGCAACAAGTTGTTATATTTTGTGTTTTGGAGTCTTGGGGTTTTTTTGTGAAACACAGATGGTAGTCTGTAAGAAGTTAGAACTAGGAAGCTTCTCAGAACACTTTTCTGTAGAAAAATGAAATATTCGAAAAGGTAAATTTATTTATGGAAATTATTCATTTTGATAGAAAGTTTGCTCGTGGTTTAAAAAGACAAAAATGTATTTTAGTCCATAGCAAGGATTTGTAGTGTTGGTTCTCAAAGAAGGTAGCTCCAGTCTTGTTAAGCTGGTATAACTCGTTCAAAGAGCTGGTTTGGAGTCTGGCATCAAATATCCTGAACATCCATTTCACAGACTGATCTTAGAAGAACAGACCTGTAAATGAGATGACTCAAAGAGAATTTCTTATACGCCAGTAAAAAACGATCAAACCTATAAAGCAGCTTAGATTTTATATATTTTTCCAAGAGGAGGGGGACAAAATGAAATTGGGAAAAAGTCTGATTTTTTTCACAAAGTATGCTTCCCTACCTGCTTCCTGTTACTCAAACTCAGATTCAAGCCATCCCATTTCAGGCATTTAGCCCCAGCAATGAAGACAGAGGAGCCTACACATCTTTGTGTTCCTCCCATGGCCAGTAGCTGGACAGAAGCTTCCAGAGAATGGTGCAGCTTCTGAATTGTCCCCTGAAAGAGTCTTTTCTCACTGACTGTTGAGGGTCTAGAGTATCCTAGTTGTTAAACAGCTCTGGGTACACAGGATGGATCTAGGCTGCAGAAATCACTGAAGCATTTAAAATGTCAACCTCATTTCAAAATTACCAATTTTCTAAATGAAAACAAGTAAAAATTGTTCTTTTAAGTTCTGAAAAACCCATTAGTCTTTGAGCTCATGCAGATTGTACTAGCAAAGAAAAACAACCAAGAGCTTAAGCCCACAATCAGTAGCTTAACAAGTTATCCTATGCGACTGTGTCTTTGGCTCTATGTTGTTAATGTCTTTCCACCTCTTCATAAATGTACTTACAATAATGAAGATGCACTTTTATCAAGCATGAAAATGGGGGCAGTCCTTCTCCTTCTCATGATTTTCACCTTCTTTTCAATCTTACACTACAGCTATATTCAGCCAGTAGCTAGCATGCAAATAGAGCTTAAACCAAATATTAAATATATCTTATCCATCAAAGAGCTTAAATAAACTGCAGTTAGGTTGCCAGGTGACAAGTATACACACATAGATGATATAAGCCCCATATATAATAAAACAAAGTAGTGGTGACTTAATTGTTAATCTTTCAGACTGCATAGTAATGACGATGAAAGATTATTTTGAATGTACATTCAGTTCCTGATTCATCAGCATTCATGGATGGCAACCCTGCTGTATTGCTGGGGGTTTTTCTCTTTTTCCTGGAGTCTGATGGAGTGAATAACTTATTGACATTTATGAGGCAACTTTTCTTTTACTCACTTAAAAGCTGTCTTCCATGCGGGATTGACCAGGCCAAAATACACACCTGATTTATGTGGTGGATTTGTTGTAGCACAATTGCCACTACACATAGTCATAAATGATGCAAGAAACCCATTAATATCTCTAAGTCAGCATTCAAAGCTGTTTATTTAGATGTAGCCAAAGCCGTGAGGTGTCTGGATAGATCCCAGCCAGGACAATGAGTTCAGCCATAGCTCTGCCAAAGACAAACTCCTGCTTCGCTTCCAGGTGCTTGTCTACTGCAGAAATTACTTAACACCTAGGCTGTCATTCTGTGACGTTATGAAAACACCCCAGTTTCTTTAGCCCTCATCAGCAGAGTGTGGATGGCACCAGCTTAGTCCATCAGAGTGGTGGAGTGAGATTTTCCACTGTGCTCATTTCTCTGGACTGGTGTGCAATTACATTCAGAGGAAAATAAATCTTTCTAGAATAATCATTTAGCTCAACAAGCTTTAATCCAGCAGAGCATGCTGGCATCACCTATTTATGTAATAAATACATGTCTAATAAATAAATGTCTTAAGGAGGCTTCGTGGCAATAGAATCACATTAAGAGGGGTCAGGGGTTTACATCAATGCCTATCAGAGCCCTCTCCAAAGCAGTAGGCTGCTTTTCAGGTCTACTGAGGAGGTTTTGCTTTCTTATACAAGCGAATGCGGTTCACCTCAAGGGAAAAGAAAACAGATCATTTGATCGTTCACAGTCGGCCTGCACACCACACTGCTAATCATGAAGGACTCATGGAAATACACCAGGTGGAAGGCACAACGATCTAATCCAGCAGACCTTTCCTTGAAGACGGCTCTGGGGACCAAGTCCTTCAGAAAATAATAAAAAGGTGAGGGAAAACGCAAAAACAAAATGCAGAAAGATTAATTAAATAAAGGGCATCCTTCCAAAAAAGCTGTAACAACTCTGTGAAATGTGTTTTCAACACCACGATACTCCTTCTCTGTTTTGTTTCACAGCAAAACCATTACATGTAAGTGTTGCCTTTGAAACTCTGGAGAAAGACACTGATGAATGTTACACAGCAGACCAGAGACTGCCAAAACTAACAGATTTCTGTTTAGAGACCCTAAGAGTGAAATCCCTGTGAAGTAGCAGAGCTTGAAGAGTAATTAGCCACAACCATAACAAAACAGTGAGCTACTCACCACTCAAACCTCTATGACTTTTCTGTTGTTATAACTGACATTGGTTTTGCAGGTTGCTGGGAATGGACTGTCCATGAAATAAATGTTTAGCATAAAACCAGCCAAATCAATAAAATTCAAAATGGTCATTTGTTATGATATACAAAAAACCTGTCAACATTAGCGAGCACCTTCCTACCTTTTCCCATTCCTTTAAAGACTTAAGGCAAAATTAACCTAAATACAATTCCACTCATTCTGGTGGGAACACCGGGGGTAAGTGTGGCCCAGCAATTATCATTTCATCATCAAGGATTAACTGACAGGTTTTTCTCTGCATTCTCATTAGCTGGGAAAAAGGAACTTTCTCATAAATATTTTTATATCTTGCTCAGCAGAAGTTTTGCTAATGAATTCCTAATTTTGCCCCCCAAAAGGCAACAATCGATAGAAGTCCAGCCTGCATATCAAATTATCATTTCATTTGCTGTGCTGTCTGCATCTGCTGTGTGCATGACGGTAGAACAATAAAGTGCTGATTTAGTGTTGGGTTGCACTGATGATCCCACACTGGCTGTGATCAATAATGTTGCATTTCTAATAAAGCACCTGAGAAAAGCCTTGTAAAACCCAGAGCTACCTTTTTGGTTCTTCAAGGAGAAAGATGAGCAGACTAGAAGAACATGAAAGGAAATACTTTCATAGTTAGCATCACATATTGCTAATAATTTATCCTTAGAAAGGTAAGGTCTTCTTATTTCTGTGCTTCTGCACCGTTTTATTTTCTCCATAATGTTTTTAAACTAATGAGCACCTAGTCTTCACTTTCCAATTAATTGATTGATCAAAATAATACCAAAATAAAAGATTAATAAAACTGAAATTTAAACCCTATAGAAATGTGAATTGAGTAAAATAAGTCCACACTGAATAAAGTAATAGAATCAGATGTTTAGACATGACTGATCATTTTTTCCCTAACCTTTGGTGAAGCAGAACCTCACAAGAGAACACATTAAATTTTGTAGAGACCCAGTGTGAGATTTCTTAGGTCTTCTAAGGGAGACACCTTAAGAATCATAAAAATAGCTAGATCTAGTTAAGCTGTCATAGCCTTTTTGTAGAGATGAAAATCAAACAGCAGGGTAGTGTTTTATTGAATTTAGTCTACTTTTTATTGTACATATTTCAGCCAATTGCCATTTTGACTATCCTGGCCACCCTTTTGACAATTCAGTTTTTCTGTAATTTCAACACATCAAGAGAGCAAACTTGGAAAAATGCCTTTCCCACCAAAACTACCCACAAATTGCAGAATCAACACTGAACTATTTTGTAGTGATTATTCCAGCGACAGGATTTGAACTTAACATGCTCTGATCCAGGGGACTGAGATAATTTATTCGCTCTTTATGAAAATAAAACCCAGCAATGTCCAAAGGAATTACCCTCTTCTGTAGACTGAAACAATTATATAAAATAGTTTCCTTGTCAGCCACAGGAACAGTAGTCCTTTTGACATCACTGTTTTTTCTATTGCTGTCTACATGGAAATATTAGTATTCAGCATTATAGCCTCAGACTTGCTGACTCGGAAGTGTCAGTATTACTGTACCATTTAGTCAAAGCATCATCTTTCTTTCTGAACCATTATTCTAAGTAGCAGCTATTTGTATACTGTAACTTCTGCAATAAAACACATGAGAAAGCTGGGCTCGGAAAAGTCTGGTCTCAGGTCATTTTGTGGTGGAAAGAGAACTTTGTGCACTATCAAAAGAGGTTTGCCACTTGACATAGTCACACAAGCTTCTGTAATTAGACGGCGATAAATCCTGTCACTCATTTTAGGGCTGATTTTGACATTCCAAGGCTTTGCTGACACAGATATTCATGGAGAGGCCCTTGTTCTCTTAAACAGAGATTTTAGCATAAGATTGGCAAGATCTGGAGCCCTAGCTGTCCCGTTAGCACAGGTCTACCAGTGGTAATAATTATGGAAAATACTGAGCACAGGTGTGTGACCTAGACAGTATGGTGGCAAAATATTTCTGTCACCTCCATGTCACAGCTCCTATTTTACCAACACAATGACCTTCTATATTACATACTTCATTCTCCTTAGCTTCAGAAACTCTCTTGCTGAAAACCGCAAGTGCGTGAACTTGTCCCTTAGTGTTGATAATCCCCTCTTCAGCTGCCTTTAATCAGTAGCTGGGTTATCCCATTAATCTTCACTGTGAGAGAGGAGCCATCCAACTTTGCAGCTTACAACTCATTTCCTCTGGATCCCAGTGGACTGCAAGTCCTTCCAGGAGCTTCTTCCTCCTATTTCTCTTGGTAATTTCTCATAGCAACTTTCTCCTGACGTAGCATACTGGACAACAAGGAATAGCTCCAGCAGGGCTATAGAGAACAGCTATAACATTGCTGGGAAGAGATGCGTGACTGGGTTGTTTAAAAACTTTTCTGAATCTACATGCTCAGTAAAGATTAATTTAAGCTGTGACAGGAACAAGGTCTGGTTTTCTTAGGAAGATGTAATCTGCACCTGTGAAGTCTAGAACTTGTTGATCTAGCTGTAAAAAAAAAAAAAAAAAAGAAAAAGAAAAAGAAAAAAAAGAGCAAAGCTGTAATTGTTCTTTAAATCTACAGGAGCAACACAGGCATCAGGAAAATAAATCTTCTTGAAACTGAAGAAAAGGCCAACAGAAGAATAAATGGATATAGATTTTCTATAAATAAACTCAGGTAGGAAATTAAAAACAAACAACTTAATCTTTGGAGTTGAGCGATGTTGAAATGGGGAGAGTGGAATACAAGTAATTTGTACCTCTGTTCAAAAGTTCCTAATTTTATCAGCAGATGGGATATCTGATATTATCTCTGATGGGATTGCCTGTGACAGCATTGAGCTTGACAGTGGCTCTTTCAGGCCTTTCTCCCACTCCTTCACCCAGATCCACTATTTCTACAGCCGTCACCCATCTCCCCCCCGCAGCCTAGAGCGAAAAGAGCTGATGGCAAGAAATAAGTCACCCCATCTTTTTCATACTGTTTTTCCACCCACTTGTCATAGGCCATTGCTGAGTATCTCTTGTCATTTTATATAATTTTTGGTCGTGTTTCATAGCAAATACATCAAAACCTCTTCTACAGAGAGCTGAGACACGATTGTTGCTGGCTTGTGTAATAACAACTGACCCCACCTCTGCCAATTTCTGCATCCAGAAAATAGGAAAAACAGAGAACACTTTCAAAAGGACAGAATTTAGGTTTTATTACAGCTTAATTTTCTGTTAGCTAGGTAATTACTTTTCCAAAACCTTTCTGAAGCCCTTCCATATTGCAGTTCTCAATTATCTAGCCAGAGGACACTGGAAAGTGATAATTAGGTGTTAAACACCAGCTGTGTTCCTGCAGATAGCCCTCCTGCCAGCCATTTAACACTTACTCTGGTGCTAAAGCTATGAGTGATGTCTTTTTCAACAGCATTTAGGTGTTAATAAATTATCAACCAGTTTGAAAGCAAAAGTCTGTTTAGATGGGAGAGGCCACAGGCAGTGATCTTCCTGACCTGCAGCAACTGGAGCCACCTCATCTTGGGAAGGGTGGCCCAGTCTTGTTGGTTCAGTTGCTGTACTTCCACAGCAGCAGAGGCACCCTTGGACAAGTCAAGGGTGTCTGTCTCACACTTCCAAAGGCCTCTTTTCAAAATTGAAAGCTAACTTATTTTATGGTATTAAATCTTGAGATCCACCTCTTGTGTGTCCAGAGTTTCATACTGCCAGACAGGGTTACGCCATGCAGATAAAGTTGTCTAGACAGGTAAATTTCGCTTGTCCTCTTCTCTTGTTATTAAATGCTCCTTAAGTATGGCTTACTTAAATCTTTTCTGAAGCAGGACTAAGCCAGAAATGCTACCTGCCAGCCAGGAAAAGGATGTCATGAGTTATAATTCTTCTGGACTATGTATGTTACATTCACCTCCTTAGTTTATAACAGATTAATTCTCCGCTAGAAATAATGTTTATGGGGATTTGCAGTCTAAATCAAGAGCATCAAAACTGGTTCAGCATCTAAACTCCTATCTGGCTGCTAGCACATTTTTTGGATGTACTATCAGTGTAGACATAAAGATGTCATGTCAAAACTGTCCCTCTGCACTAGACTGTCCCAGAACTGGAAACCACTTACCACTTTATGTTTCTATGTCTATATGCCCAGTACCTAAGTAGAATTTGCTGTGGAAGACGTATGGCCTCTATAAGTGATCTACAGTTTATGATACCAACATCTCTGTCAGGATTCAAAATGTGCTCAACTGGCCTAAAACAGGATTTATCTGTCAGTGACTAAATAGATAAATAGCCACATGCACATACCTCCATGTGCATTTTCCCAACAAGTGCTTGCTATGTTCTGAATCTGTTTTTTTGTTCAACATTGGTGTCAATGAAGGATCATCACAATGCAGCAACATGGCTTCATGGGAGGTAAAAATCTAATACGTATGAGAAAAAGGCAAGGCCCAAAATGATACATAACTCAGGTGAGCCTAAAATAGGTATCTGGTTTTGCTTGAGGTGTTTCAGGGCATCTTACTTTGCATCTACCCATTGCCTCGGGAGGCTGCAGGCTTTGGCAGGTCCTGAATCTTACGTGTCAGCCTCTCTTGAGTACCCTGGTGTACTGGAAATGTCTGGGATGAAGGTAACTTTCCTCATAGTCACCTGCATGGTTCTGTGCTTCGAATTGGTGGCTGAAACTGTGCTGATAACACACTGGTGTTTTAACTACTTGTGAACAGAGCTTGCACAGCATCACGGTTTTCTTTCTTTCCCACTCTGCTGCCCAGCAAGTAGGCTTAAGGGATATTCCATGCCATATGAAATTGTGCTCAGCAGTAACAGCTTAGGGATAGGAGGAGGAACAGGAGGTGGACTTGGATGGTTATGGCATTTGTCTTCCCAAGTAACCATTATGTGTGACAAAACCCTGCTTGCCAGTGGGAAATAGCCAAAACATTCCTCTTTTTCCCTTTGCTTGTGCACACAGCTTTTGTTTTCCCTACAAAACCGTTGTTATCTCAATCTGTGAGTCTTTTGTCTGCTTCTTTCTCTCCATCCTGCTGAGATTGAGCAAGTGGATGGACAGGCATTTGGCTGTTGGCCTGGGGCAACCCACCACACCTAGACACATAATCTTTATTTAGTAATACAACTTGGACTCTTGACCCTTCAAGAAAGTTCAGCAGGTTTACAAAACCGAAGAAGACTTGAAAGAAATGGAAATGAAGCATAACCACAAAATTTAGCTAACACTCATTGTCCATTTTGTATGGTTACCCGCAGTGCGAAGAATATGACAGGATAGAGGGTTACTTGTCTTCCATTCATGTATTGCCCGAATCCTGCCTCATCTCTTTCCCTTCCTGGTATTGTGTTTGCTCTAAGCCCTTGACCCTCTATCAGGGATAAGAAAAGAAGCTGCAGCCAGTTCTCCATGCTCAATGCTGTGAGAAGTGCTGGCTTTGTTCATTACTGTGTCTATTTAGGGATTTCATTTGAATGGCTAGCCCAAGGAGAATCGTTCACTTATCTCCTTCTGGAAGAAACTGAGCCAAATGCCATACAAATGTACATTTGTACTCTATAGCAGCATTGTCTTTGATAATCAAGGTTCTCTGCTGGCAACAAAACATCTCACATAGTGCAAAGTCTTCTGTGAAGAAATGAAAACAAACAGTTAAGGAAAAATCACTTAAGAAAAAATTTCAGCAAAACTGGACCAAATGGCTTAAGGCTCATCTTTCTCTGTAAATAGTGGTGAAGAGAATGAGATGTTTCAGTGAAGTGCTCAGCTTCAGCAGAAGTACAGACAAATCAAACCAATGTATGCACAACTAGAAAACGTTGAGTAGGGAAATTGTTCTACAAAAGCTTCATTTCCTTTCTTCTTAACCCCCTTGTACATGCATTCCTTGGAAAAAGCTCTGTTTTGTTATGGTGAAGGGATTCTGCAAGTACAAATATCCAACTGTCCCTCAACAGAAGGAAAAGCTGGAGGTACAATGTAACTTGTACCATTCATTGTGTTGGAGTGGTCCAGTCAGTAAGTTTTGTGAAAAGACACTCAGTGATCCAGGACTTATATACTCTGACAAAGAAGAACCGTTTCTTATCCTCTATAAGTAAAGACTTTAGAATAAATTCTCATTTATAGTATAGATATTTTTTATCAGCTATGCCCACATAAGAAAACTTTGAAATTAGTATAATGGGTGTCTTATGGCCTCTTCACATTGCCAGAACATTTCATAGACATTTTATAAGATAGAGGCTATGAATCCTCATTGCTGTGAAGCTTTAAGAACAAGCATCTGCCAGGGATTACACAGCTAGAGCTGGGCTGGCCTCAAGGGAGAACAGATGAGATGAAATTTTCCAGCTACAGACTATGTGGCATCTTGCATTTTTTTTTTAGAGAACATGCCGCAGCTGCACTTGTGTTCACTTCTTATACTTGCACACACCTACAGTGCTACTTACAGAGCAAGTATCTTGAGAACAGGAAAAGGAAGCTGGATGGCATCAGCAACACTCTGATTTTCATTAAATAGCCATCAGTCTTCTAACAACCTTGCTCCAACTCAGGTACCATGGGAAGAATTTGCAGATAACTTCTGATTTGCTTTTCATTATCATTTTGAAAGGTGATAAAATGGTTGGAATCATAGTAAGTGATTCAGGAACCATCAGGAAGTAGCTTTCTGCAACCCATTGACAAGAAATTTTGTTAACTACACATGTATGGCAAATAAAACAAAAAAACACAAAAATGTGGTCAAAATTGTGGAGTGATGGGTTTTCATAGCTGAACAGGATAGCTCAGAAGAGGGAGACAATTCAGTGAAAAATGGCGGGAAGGTAGCAAAGTTGCTGAGCTGCTAGGTCAAGGTTAAAAGTGCTGGTTTAGCCTGAACAACAATTTGGACTTTGTATTTTACACCTTTTCTGCACTTTCAACTATTAAAATAATGCCTAATACACTACCCAGATTGAAACCCTGTTTGTGGATTCAAATTGCAAAGACATTTTGAATTATTTCAATCATTCAGAAAAAGATCTTTAAAAGAAACCCGGTATCGGGTTTGGGGTTGAACTCTAGGGTTTTGTCCAGAGGCTAAAAATAATAATTTAATCTACCAGGCTAGGGTTTCAGAAAACATTGCTATTTTATCATAATTGTTGACTAGAAACCAATACCATGAAGAGATTGTTACATTTCCATCTGTGGATATATTCATAACCTTCATAAGAAAATGCACTGAGGACTTTGGTCTAGCCTTGGAGTCAGCCCTGCTTTGGGCAGGGGATGGGATCAATTGACCTCCACGTTGAAATTATTCTGTGATTCTATGAGTGGTAGAATATAACTTCTATACAATGCTGCTATTTATTTATTGTAATTGTGAAGAAAGTTATAAACTTGGGCTTGCAAACTCCTATTCAAATGTGCTATTCAGAAATACTGCATAGAATGATAGAATGGTTTAGGTTGGAAGCGACCTTAAAGATCATTGAGTTCCATCTCCCCATGCCATGGGCAGGGATGCCTCCCACTAGACCAGGTTACTCAAAGCCCCATCCAGCCTGGTCTTGAACTCCTTCAGGGATGGGACAGCCACAACTTCTGTGGGCAACCTGGGCTAATGTCTCATAGTGAAAGCTTTCTTCCTGATACCTAAACTAAATCTAACCTCTTCCAGTTTGAGTTCATTAACCCTTATCCTATCAGTGCATGCCCTTGTAAAAGGTCCCTCTCCAGCCTTCTTGTAGGTACCTTTTAGATACCAAAGGGTCGATATCTGGTCTTCCTGTAGCCTTCTCTTCTCCAGGGTGAACAACCCCAATCATCTTAGCTTGTCCTTATAAGACAGGCTGCATTCTCTCCTGATTGCGTATATTAGGGATAGGATTTGTTTGAGTGACTTGTGATTTGAGGTATGTTCTTTTTCAAAACCTTTGAAGGGATAACTACCTGTATGTATGGTACACTAGCAGAGCCCTGTGAGACTGAGAGGTGACCAAATCCTTGATGGGAACACCTTGTCAGAAAGTCAAAAGGTATCAGTGGAGTTGCTGCAGTTCTCTTCCCTATTGGAAATATAACTGTAACTTAGCTTTAAATGATCTGTCCCTGGCAGCCAAGCTGCATTACCTTGCCCTTTTCATGTGCTAAAATGATGTTCACAGTCAGTGGGAGCACCTCAGATGTACTGTAGCTTGTCAGGGAACAGGAACGCCATGATCTATCTGAGCCTTCCTGTGCTCCTTTCTGAACTTTAACTACCTTCATTATTATTAATCTCCTTTATAATTAATCTACTTTAGAAAGAAAGAGTGATTGAGTAACCACTGAAAGGTGATAAACTCCCAGAGCGGTTCTTCAGAAGGTCTAATGAAGCCTGAGCATCAGTCAGATTAGCAATTTGGCACACTGGTGGCTCCAGGGTGCAGTTCACCCCCCCTTGAAATCTGTGAAAAGACTCTGGGAACTGGATGATGCCCTAAATGAACAAGGGCTGTTGTTCCAGAGATTGAGTGACATTAAGTATTCCCAAAGGGTTTTGCTTTATTAGATTAGAATCAGTTCTTAAATCACTAAATTGTGTGGAAATTTCCCATTCCAGAAGTAAGCAAATATTCAAGAGTATATATATTTTACTTAGTAGCTACCACAGAAAAAATATACAAAGTGGGAATCTGTTAAATACAAAACCTAACTGGATATAAAAATATGTTCCCTTTACAGGTCTGTTTCTTTAATAGAATTTCATTAAAGAGGGCACCATTGTTTTATGGAATATTCTGTGGTTTAATCTGCAAAATATGCAGCTATTTAATATATCTCAAAAAGTTCGGTTTTGCATTGTATTTTAATTTTTCATCAGTATAAGTTTCTCCCTAATAAGTGTCTGTAAAAAGGTTTCACTTTGCTTCAGTGCTAGAAAAATGCTCTTTTGATCAGGTTTATTACCAATGAATTCATTTGTATTTATCCAATTCAGATAGGTGACACTAAAGGTATAGTTCAGTAATTAAGAGTTGAATAGATTTTTGGGACTGGATTCTTTTAAATCATAAGTTTAGGGTCACATTTATAGGGGCCATAGGTAGTCAAAAGGGTGAAAGCAGGGAGATATTTTTTGAGTTATGTGAAATACCTTAGTGTTTCTTTGCTTTTGCCTAGTGGACTGGTAATGATGACAATAAACCTGAGGCAGGTCGTAACACGTTGAAAGGAAAGAAATTCATAGAATCATAGAATGGTTAGAGTTGGAAGGGACCTTAAAGATCACTGAGTTCCAACCCCCCCTGCCATGGGCAGGGACACCTCCCACTAGACCAGATTGCTCAAAGCCCCATCCAACCTGGTCTTGAACACCTCCAGGGTTGGGGCAGCCACAGCTTCTCTGGGCAACATGTTCCAGTGTCTCACCACCCTCACACTAAAGATTTGCTTCCTAATATCCAATCTAAATCACCCCCTTTCAGTTTAAAACCATTACCCCTCATCCTATCAGTGCACTTCCTGATAAAGGAACCCTTCAGGTGCTGGAAGGAACTGTAACATCTTCCCAGAACCTTCCCTTCTCCAGTCTGAACAACGCTTTCAGCCTATCCTCACAGCAAAGGTACTCCAGCCCTCTTGTTCCTCTTCATGGCCATCTTCTGGATCCATTCCAACAGTTCCATGTCCTTCCTGTGCTGAGGACTCCAGAACTGGACACAGTATTCCAGGTGGGGTCTCACCAGAGTGAAGTAGAGGGGTAGATTCAGAAAAGCCAAGATGTTTTAACTTCATATCTACTATAGTCACCCAGTCCTGAACACAAATACTGCAGCTCTGAACACACATAGTAACACTATCTGCAGAAAGGCCAAAAATGTAGGTGAATGTAAAAAGTTTCCTGGTTTAGTCCAAGACATAATGCTCCTCTGCTAGAATCAGCCAGGCCCTCTTTGTGCTAAATATGGATTATATTATAAAGAGAATTATATGCATAAGGGAATTCACAAACCTGGAAATATACGTCTATTGTATATATGTGTGTGTATTAGGCATTTGTACTGCAAATGCATAGTTAGAGGAATTAGGACTGAATAAAATAGTCCCAGAATGCAGGAACAGCTTTATTTTCATTGTTATCTTTGTTGATTCATCATTTAAAATAAGTTTAAACAGATAACATAATTCAGCCTAAGTACCGTAATTTTCTGCAGCTCTCAGGGCATGCTGTTAGCTTGCCCATTAGCAAAAGCATGTGAAGGACTGTGTATCACGGGCACATCTCAGGGACAGTGGAGGGGACACAACAGTATATGTCTACTTTAGAAACTCTGAATTTCACCCGAGAAATAAATATTTGCAGTGCAAATGCACTTCCAACCTGAAAAATCTCTGCCAATACCCAGAATAGAAGAGTGACCAACTTTTCACCCCATCAGAACCACTTTTGTTTTAAAGAACTTTTGTAGGACTGACCTTTCATCCTTGGATTTGAAGCTGAAGGTCTTCTCAGCACATGCTTTAGCTCACACATGGGTAACACAACTGGTCCAGACCTGACTTGAGTAATTGTTTACAGTGCTCTTTGTAGCCTATCACACAATGAGTTCACAGTCATTTCTTCAGGTCTTGAAGGAGGAAACCAGGAGGATATATGCAATATCTTTGAGGGTACTTGGTACAGGGTTCCTTTGTCAGATTTGTCCAGTCACATGGTGAAACGGTTTAAAACATTATAGAAAAAATTGCGACTGATTCACCTAGTGCATTGTTACAAAATTCTTAGGCTGGCACAGTATCGAGCTCAGCTGCCAAATTTAAAAGGATACCTATTTAAATTTAAGTTAGTTTATTAAATAACTTGGCCATATTTCAGACAACATTCCTGCTCTCTTGTTTCTCTTTCTTTGTTCTGGGGGTTTAAGATCACAGTTTGTTTCATTTGACCTTCAGCTTGTCTAAATTCCAATTAACACTAATGGAGGTATGCTAATGTACTCCAGCTTGGACCTGACTCACCAAGAGATTTGGGGATTTTTCACAGAAGTGGTTTGTTTCCCATACAAAAGGAAAAGGCCGATTATGGCCAGGGAAAGTGAAACCGCTGCACGGCTTCTACACGGTGCTGTCAAATAAATTAACGTTCCCGTCCCAGAAGGCAAATTTGGTGTGCAGACCTGTGAATGCAATCGGTGCCCGTTAACGCAAACAGAGGGATGGTAGGAGAATGGTGACTTGCCTGCTAGAGGCCATAACTGATTATTCTCCTCACTTTCCCATCCACTGATGCCATGGTACTTCTAAACAGTTGCCATGTTTTCAGCCTCTGCTTGCCTCATAGCATTAAATGGTTCATCAACGTTCTGCATTATAGGTTCCCTCGTGAAGAATGCAGGCTGCAATTTTCACACTGCAAGGAATATTAGACATATAGTCTGGCATGCATACAGTCATACGAGTGTCTCAAACCACTCTTCCACACTCCCCTTCCTACATGACAGGGCAATAAGCCAGTATAAGCATATGTCTCCTGTATGTATGGCTTTAACGAGAAGAGGAGACAGTGTAGGTCGGCCGTGATATAGCTGGTGAGGACATCAATTTTTCTAGCCAGAGCAGCACTCAATAACTGAGACTTGTTCATTGTAGTAGCAGAATATCACAGCCTCTCTCATGTCATGTTGTGGAGCATGATGCTGCTTTTGCACTCATTGCACTTCTACCTTGACATAACAAATGGTACAAATGCTTACATCAGCCCTACACATACTCCATACCCATTTTAATCACACATATCTTTGCAGCAGCAGCAGCTTTCATGCCTTGTAATCCCATGCTGGTTTAGTTCTAGTCTTAATCACAGATTCATTAATTTATTTCATAGAAGCAGAGTTTGGGCCCCTGATGAACTCTTCTAAATTTCAGAAGCACAGATGGTGAAAGTGTGAATTTTATCTTACACACAGAATATGTGATTAAATTTTCAGACCCACAACCTCAACACTGCAGTCAGCTCCCTCATATGACTCCACTCACTGATTTCTTGCATGAAAACAGTAAACCAACAATTCTTAAGCTCAGCTTGTGTTGGGGTACTCAAAATATCTCAACTAGATTCCTTTTGCCTGGTGCAAAACCTGGTTATGAGCACTATAACTTGTTGACAACATACAATTACTTTCTGATTACTTGACTATACTGTACGCTAGCGATTACAGCTCTTGAAGATGCCTAAAGCAGTGTTTCTGAATCTTATAAATATTGTGGGTTTGTTCTCATTATTGAACATTAAGTTTTGTGAAGACAATGCTTCTGTTGAGGCATCAATAAGTCTCCATTAGCCACAGCTGAATGACACCATTGGCCTTTCCTTCATATGCTTCTTATGCTGCTCTTCCTCAGTGAACTCCTTGTACTTCTGTTAATTGGTCACTTGGAAAAGACACTACACATCCTACTTATACCAAGCAAAGTCAGTCACAGATAGCTTCTAGAGGAAAATTCATTAACTTTGCTGCATGGAATATCAACTATGCCATGTTCAGCCTCTTTTTCCACTGGTTAATTACAAATTTATTTTAAATACGTTCTGGGAAGACAACAGCAAAAATCTAAGCGTGTAGTTACCTCCCATGGCACAAGTAACATGACAAAAGTAATGATGAATTGTTTGCTGAATTTGCTTTGCTTTGATGCTTGCAGAGGGATCTGGACAGGCTGGATCAATGGGCTTAGGCCAATGGCATGAGGTTCAACAAGACCAAGTGACAGGTTCTGTACTTGGGCCACAACAACCTCATGCAGGCTTGGGAAAGAGCTGCTGGAGATGCCTGGCAGAAAAGGACCTGGGGTTGTTGGTCGACCGTTGACTGAACATAAGCCAGCAGTGTGCCCGGGTGGCCAAGGTCAACAGCATCCTGGCATGTATCAGGAACAGTGTGGTGAGTAGGATTTGTGAGCTGATCGTCACCCATACTCAGTGCTGGTGTGGCCCCACGTCGAGTGCTGTCTACAGTTTTGGGCCCCTCACCACAAAAAAAGACATTGAAGTACTGGAGCGGGTCCAGAGAAGGGCAATGAAGATGGTGAGGGGTCTGGAGAGTAAGTCTTATGAGGAGAGGCTGAGGGAGCTGGGGTTGTTCAGCCTGGAGAAAAGGAGGCTGAGGGGAGACCTTATCGCTCTCTACCACCACATGAAAGGAGGGTGTAGGGAGGCAGGGGTCAGTCTCTTCTCCCAAGTCACAGGTGATAGAACAAGAGGAATTGGCCTTCTGAACAGCGGAGGTTCAGTTTGGATATTAGGAAAAATGTTTACATAGAAAGGGCTATTGAGCATTCGAATGGGCTACCCAGGGAAATGGTTGAGGCACCATCCCTGGAGGTCGTTGAAAGACATACATAGTGCTTAGTGACATGGTTTAGTGATGGTTTTTTATCAGTTATGTTGACGGTTGGACTAGATGATCTTAGAGGTCCCTTGCAGCCTAGACAATTTTATGATTCTATGATGCCATATCTGTGGAACAATATCTATCCTGCTGCACTAAGGGGTGTACTAAGTAATTTTTACACATTGAAAATGAGTTATGAGGTCTGATCTCTTATTCTGCTCTGAGCAACAGTGGGACTCCTAGTGTGACTACAGAGGGACTACCCAGGCAGAGGGTGTTGGCAAAGTCCCAACCATTATCTTCAAACACTGTCTGTTTGAAGGTGGACGGTTTTCTGAGTTCACTCTTCTCCTACACAGAATGGAATCTCCTGACTCCATTTGTTTCTATCATTCTCATGCAAACCTATGGTCTAGGACAGCTATATAGGGTCTTTTTTGGGGGAAACATAGCAAAAGCAATAGTCAAATATACCCAGTAGGATACCCCTTTCAGTGACCTAATCTCTCACAAATCATGAAAACTGATGCTTGCCACCACAACATTATTTACCCTTTTTTTGTACTACTTCTCTCTGCCTTCACCCCATGTTTGTCATGTCTGGAGGGATTGCTACCTCCCCTAGCCCGGGGGAAGCTTGGAGAACACAACCATATTCAGTTCAGAGCTCCTCCTTAGTCACTTAGCGTTTGAAATTCAGAATAAAATGATAACAATGACACTTTGCAATTCAAGGTAAGTGCCTATTCTTAAATAATAAACTGGGCTCATTGTAGGTCAGTGGAAAGAAAGAGACTTCAATACCTAACTGCCAAACGCCTGAGTAAAGGCATGAATTCTCCCACAGAACTTCTTAAACATCTATGTAAAATCCAGACCTCACTGCAGAGGCCAAACTTATATTAACTTCAGCGGTGCCAAGATTTCACCCTCAGTTTTAAGTTCCAACAAGGTAGAAAGCCAACTCTAGAGAAAATGATGGGACCGGGGAAAAGGAGAAATTAGAAAGTTAGGGGTGCAATAACAATTGAAATGAATAATTAATTTCAACTGTGGTAAAACTGGGAAAAACTGTCAATACTGACAGTGCTGTTTCAACTGGGATTTGGTTCTACTTATTTTATGAAGAATATTTTAGCAGAACAAAAGCAATTTAGCAGTGTCTTTTCTGAAAGCCATCTTCAAAGTTGTCCAAAGACAAAGCCTGTTCTTCCCTTTCTTATATGTTTTTTTTTTACCCATTTACCTATTTTTACCTTCTACTCACCAGCATTTTTCCGAGTTGCTCAGCTTCGTTCTTCATTCTCTCCATAGTATGAAAGCTTTATTGTTCCCTGTGAATGCTCCATCACTTACCTTTCCCTGCTCTGTGTTTTGGCACGAATGGCCTCTTTTGAGCTTCTGTGTGAAGACCACCTGCAGCAGACCTTGAAATGACTAACGTGGAGGCAGGCTGAGATCAGTTTAAACCTGAGTTTCAAATGTACTCTACAACTCTTGCTGTTTCCTACTCCCCAAAACGACTTCATTTCCTACACTGACTGCTAAAGCAATAGTCCTGAAAGAGGGAGCAATAATTTACAGTAACTCTTCTTAATACATGAACATTAATTTTATTTATTGTACCAAGAACCAAATTTACTAGAGACATAGTCCATGATTGGCATTTTTGAAGGAAATATGGTAAATTACTCAAATCTATGGATATAGCTGTAGAGATTTATAAAACATTGCCTTCAATAGTTAGAACATGATATATGACTAGTGCTGAGGTCATGTCCAATGTTCATTTTGCTCATTTACTTTTGCAGGTGGAGTTGAAATACTTGCCAATTCAGAAAATGAAGGGCTTTTCTTGATAATAATATATTGAAAAATAGATTTGTGAAGACAGACTAAATAAAATCTGTTACTTAATAGCAAACACATAAACTCAAAAAATATCTGTGACCTGTTTTGTTTTTTTTTTTTCTCATCCTGGAAAAAGAAATAAAATAAAACCTATTAATGGCCTGATCTTATGAAGACTCAAAGGACATTTTGCTTGACTAGTCCCATGCCTCGTAGAGAGTGCCAAAAGGGACTCACAGTAGTTAAACACCATGGTGATGATATTTACAGGGGGAGTAATGATAGCTCAGTTCTTTGCTATTCTCGTAATCAGGTACGAAATACATCGGAACCGATGAAATTGCTCAGGTTTAACAGTGAGGCAACTGAGTACGGAATCAGCCCCAATAGGAACATTTCTTATAGTTCATGGTGCAATTAAGCAGATAAGAAAAAGCTGCTGTTTTCAGACATCCCAGACACGCAACACCCAGACACACACACACACACCAGTACACGTGCTGGGGAAATGAAATTAGCAAGTGGTGTCATTTGTTTTAGCATATGATCACATCTGACAGCCATGAGCTTGTCTCTGATGTGTTTTCTCATTGGTACTGGAAAGAAGAAAAATGTGAAGCCAGTTAGGAATGTCTCTGAATGTGATACTCTCCTTTTTCTCCCTTTCTTTCTTTTTCCTTTCTTTCAATAAAAACACTGGAGATGTTTAAAATCCCTAAATCATACAAGGCATATTTTTAATATCTTGTACTAGGCATAACCTTTTTAATAGTACTGGAAATCCCCATACAACATATCTAGGTGTATCCAGATGGATTGTTTCCATATGAAGACATTTTCTTTTGCCATTTTTCATTCTATTGTACGTATCTGTAACGTATGCTTTTTATAATGAAGGGCTACTCTTAATAACCTTGTATTTATTTTATTTTATTTTTTTTCAGAAAGAGCAGATGTGATGAAGTGAATGAGAGCTATTGGTTTAATAAAGCACAGTCATCTTCCTTCAGATGTTACAATAAACCAGATTAGATAGAGTTCTAATGGAGAAAGCTCCAATGTTAATTCTGCTGTTGATAAATGGTCTGAAATTTCATTTTCCCTGCTCTGTGTATGTTGCAAACTTGCCTGTGTTTAACTGTTTAGAATCTGGCACTGTAACAACATGAAAGCAAAGCACTCCAGGATCTCAAAATAGCTTGTTATACAAATGATGATTCCTACCTGATAGGGAGAAGTGAAAGGTGACAAATCCTTCCCTCTCAATTAAATTCCATTCATGAGAGTCTTTAGTACATTTCTGACTATAATGCCAGTCAAGCAATAACAGAAAAGTCAGTGTCATTATGGAAAAAAAGACATTAAAACCTTTTTAGGGGTGGAGAGAGGGGATATGCGAATATACTTCAAAGAGAGGGTCTTGTTTTCCTTTTATTCCCTCAGTATTTCCATGAAACTTAAGGCAATGACATCACAACAAAACAAGGTTGCCAAGATATACTATGCAAAAACATGTTTTCACATGGTTACATTTTCTGCAAATTATAGTTCTTGGAGTATAAATCAGAATAATTGTTTAAATCAGAGTGACTGTTGAAACAGATTTACGGAGATCAAATCAAAAATGTAATAATTCTTGTGGTTTCACTAATGCTCAGAGCACCAAATACTTCTGAAAATTTTGGTTGTCAGTTATATATAGTGTTTACATTAACATGCTGCTTGAACAGAGAAAATATATATTTTAAGATGAAAATGTGAATCCAGGGTTACAAGAATGTTTCTGAAACAGCTAAGTCATCTTGTTTCAAGTAAAACCAGATGTTTGCTTAAAGTGAAAGGCAATCATTTCTTTTAATTATGTTCACTGGTTAGGCCACCAGGAATATCCATATGTGCACACAATGATCCCATTAAAATCAAAGACCTTACGATGGAGAAAGCAATCAACAACTGAAAGACCACCAAATGACATGCAAAGCGCTGACCTGGATTCCACTACCTCCATTCCCTCATTTTCACTCAGCAACTCTTACAGGAGAGACTGCTGGAGTGCACCAAGATCCCCGAGGTGAGTCACATCCCCAAACCCTGGAGGTATCTGCAGGAGCGATGGCCCCCTAAACAGTTGCTCCAAATTGATGAACCTGGACTAAACATGTCTCAACTTCACACAGGGTCGGTATCTGCAAAAAACAACGTTCATTGTGCAGCAAGAAAACAGATGCATCATGCTTCTTTGGTCATTTCAGGATGTATGATATTGTGGTGAGTCTAGTGGATTAGGGAAAAATACGGAAAGTCATAAAGTGCTTTGCATGAACACTTCACCAGAAGAGAAGAGGATGGATAAATGGATCAAACAAGTGGATTTTCGTGTTCTCCTGAAATCTGCCCGTAGGTGCCATGTGACTTTGCTTAGTAGAGACTGTGAGCACAAAACATAGCATAAGGCTTCTTAAATAATGTGCACTCTAACAACTCTTCCTGTCCTGGATGTTTCATACACACTTATCACCTGAATTTTTATTGGTGGCTGATTATTTTGTAGCTTTACAACACTTTTCATAGTTTGAAATTTCTATTTAAAACTAATTATCTCGTGAATACGAGTGTATTTTCTTAATCTTCCTGTAAAGAAATACCTAAATCTCTGGCCTGTGGGAGGAGATGCACCTTCTGCTGGTTTACGGGGCAATAAACCTTCATCTGGGAACTGGCACCTACCTCTAGTAGAAGACTTCCTCAGTTCCTCTGTGATCTTACCAGCAGACAAGTACAGCTCTATAACTATGTATTTCAATGACAACTATGTATTTTATATTAATAATTGTGCAATATACTTATTTATTATATAATATACACATAATATTCACATAAACAAACGTGCACACAAGCACCTCATATATGCATGTGATACATTGCAGATGGATATAAAATAACATCACGTCCTCTGATGTTTTAATAATATTCTTTCTGGAGCTGAATATTTTCTCCAGGAAGACTTACTTGGCCAGTTAATTACTTCTTCTGTACATAGTTTTCGACTGGTATTACCTCAGCTTAAAGGCACAGGACCCTGTTTTCTGTGGCACACACCTTAATGAGTGAGCCTACTTTTACCTTTTTGTGGAGAATACTCAATTTTCTGGAGAGGAGAGGAGAGGAGAGGAGAGGAGAG
>VZTM01033412.1:26443-57726 GCA_013400555.1 Jacana jacana | reverse complement strand
GCTCAATCACTGTATTGTTTTGATTTTGTTTTCTAGTCCACTCTTTTCAGCAAATCCCCTCACTGAAGAAGAGATCCTTTCCTTCCACCCACACTGCTCTGCAAGAAAACCTTTTCCTCACCCAAACATAAATCTTAGAGTAAGGTCAGCCTCTACAGTGTCCTTTGATAAACATATATCTGTATGCGTAGACAACCATCTCCATGACAATTTTATTTTGGTCTTGAGAGTCTTACGGCTGTATACAGTCCTTTAAATGTTCCTCCTTCACATGGCTTTACTTAACTGTCAGTGTTCTCACAGGGCCCTTCGTGTGTTACATTCAGTCCCTTAAAGCTCCTCGCATTGTTTTGACTAATAAGCAGTTATATTAAAACTTTGGGCCAGGATATTCAGAGAGAAAAAATCATGCAGACCCTGCAAATTTAGCAGCAGACACTTGATCTTTTCTGATTAGCTTGTAGATGATGTTGCCAGCAATATCTTCTCCAAGGCATACTCCTGTCTTGAAATACATCTTCACCAGTTTTCAGCATGAGACAGGAACCAAAACTAGTTAGCATCGAATGGATGACCTCCAAGTACCTCTGGCACCACTCAATGGAAAGTAGATGGCATTAATGCTGATAGAGAAGAGCAGCAGGCAGGCTAATTTGTAACCCAGCAGGACCCCAAAATATGTCCAAAATATTATTTATGACTAAAAGTTATAAAATTGAGTTGAGGCAGATTTTATTGTTTACTTATCCAAGTAATAAAATATACAAGCACAGCAAATATAAACAACAGCAAAACCAGCTGAGCAAAGGCAAGCTTTCAGCTAGCTTAATCATCTCTGAATTCTAAATATTATCTCAAGATGGATGGCTGCTGGAGTCCACAAAGGACTATACCAAATCCCATTCCTTGTTCCACACAGACCACCCCTGTTGAGGACATTTCCATCCAACTGTATTATCACATATCCTGCCCTAAAGCAGAAAATTTCATTTCCTCATTACCATTTGGTGAGTCTCATGCTGGAAAAGGGCCTACTGCCTACCTTCCTCCCAATCAGCTTTTACAGATGGATTGTTCTTTTCCAGTGTCTTTGAAGGAACAGTCAAAAATGTCTCCCTTACTGTGTTGGTCTGGGTGAGTTTTTCAAGTCTAGTTTTTATATTCTTTCCATCACTAAATGTTTAGAAAAACATTTACTAATGCTATGTTAAGTGATACAAGCAATATCTGTTACATACACTGTGAGTTCCTGCTTGTTCTCATTTCTTATTCTTCTTTCCCATACTGTTTTGGAAGCAGTACACACTTCCTTCTGCTCATACTTCTTTCCATACTGCACCACAAGGTATCCTACTGCTTATCTGAGAATAGGTTAAGGAAAAAGACATAAAATCAGAGTATAGCATTAAAAAATGGTCATAAATTATATAAACAGAACATTTAATATATCTACATGCCCACACAGGGTCCATATATTCACCATGATAAACACAAGCATATTTGGTTTTAGATCTTCCATTAACCAGGACTCCACCACCTCTCCAGTCAATTTATTCCATTCCTTGACTGTGGCTTTTTTTCCTAATATTTAACAAAATTATCCCTCACTGCAAGTCAAACCAGTTAGTTCTTGTTCTACACATCATGGCCGTGAAGAGCAGATGATTCCATTTTCCTGTATTTGAAAGACTCCCAACACCCAAACAATTGCTTTTGAAGCACCCTGACTGTCTGGGCTGGATTCAGTATATCTGGAATAACTTAATTAACATAATTGATATGACAAGACTAACTTGATCAATCTGAACCAATCATCCTACTCCAAACTAGGCTGAAAAAAAAACATTTCTAGAGCTTGCAGGTAAATTGTACTTTGGATAGAACTGTCATTATAAAATATCAGAAGTTTGCAAATTGATCCATTTTTACAACTACTTTGTGAAGTTGGGAAAAGTGAGGCTTAGCTGAAAGACCAATATTTGTCCTTTCCTTTCCCACTTTTCATTGCATTTAGCCAGAAAATGAACTTACTGTTTAAGAAAAGTATGTTTTATATCAAATAATATCTAATTACTACATTTGTTAAATAAAGATGAATAATTAAGCAGCCTGAAATACAATCATTATTATAATTTATAGATAAGAGAAAAGCATTTGAAAAGATCTTAAGTAAACTACAAAAGCATGGGCTAATCTTACGAACAAATGAAAATCCATAATCCTGCTTAGGCCACGGTCTGCTGGTAATGGGTTTACAATTAAAGTACTGCGTGATTTATGGAAGTCAAAAAGGAAATTACTAGAAAGCATCTACACTAAATGCTTGTAACTAGCTCCCACTCTCCCAAAGGACAGGACTTTAACCATCCCCATGTCTCAGCTGAGATCTTTGACTTGTTTTGGAAAGAGTTTGCTTGACTTCCTCAGCTTTATCGGTCAAACGTGCTTAGCTCAGTCAGATGACTGGCACACGAGGTTAGACAAGACTTGTAATTACACTATCGATCCTTATAAGATATTTTTGTAACCAATGGAGGAGTCTATTTTTATTCTATTTTCATATTCCTTGAGGAAAATGTTCAGACTAATTAATATCCATTAACATCTAGAACGCAGCACATCAATAAATATAATGATGATCTCTTTCCATTTTTAAAATTTTAGACTGTTTCAGTCTGTTCTAGTTATTAAAAGATCAATCCAGGATATTAATAGTAGTGACAATGATAAAAATAAAAACTTTTTTCACAAAGAATCAAATTCCAAAGTTGTTTTAATTTTAAAATCTTTACAATAGACTGCTTTTACCATGTTTTTAAAAAAACAAAATTATTTAAATTTGCCATATTAAAACATATTGAGACCAACTTGATGGAATATATGGGTTATAGTAAAAAAGAATTCATAAACACTTAACCAAAGTATTTGTAAGTTTTCTTTCATGATAATCTACCAGAAATGCAGTAATATAAGATAAGGAAAAAAGCAAATTGCAATCAGGTTGCTCTCAACTTGTTCATCCTGCTTGAATAATTTATTTTTTTATAGGAAAGCTGGGAAGGAGAACATGAAGAAACTGTGCGAATTCTGAGTGCAGCCTGGCAACCTTGCTGAGTTTAAGGTGTGGGGACAGGAGACAAAGGGATGAAGGATGGACTCCTCTACACACTCCCCATCCCTCCAAGCAGCAGCTCCAGAAACAGCCTGGAATTTGGGTGAGAAGACAGGCAGATGACTCTTGGCGTAACTGCCACTATCACTATTGAAATTGCATCTGCCCTAGGCTTGAAAACAGCAGCATTATAACAAATTTCAAGGAATTTCTGGCATTTCTCACTTTAAGGGATGAAGGATCCTTGGGATAGAAGATGTGAGTGCAGGGAAGGGTTTTATTTGGCCTGTAGTCACGCTATTTTGTCATATACCCCAGGTTGCCAATAAATTTAACTTTGTTTACCAAATTCAAGCACATTATTCTGCAAAACAGGCAGTTCATGCATATTAAGCTTCTAAAAGATTTGGGCAATGGACTACTGGATTAAGAAAAGACTTCAGGTTAGCAGACCTACGGCCAGAAAAGCTGCTGCATCTGCATGGTGACTCTACTAGACATCAGCAAAGCCGTTCAGAAAGATTCCCCCCAAAGCAAGGCTTTTTCAGGTCTGGTCTTCATGCAAATGGTTTGTATTTTGGTTTTGTTTATTGGTTGTTTTCTCAGGGTTTTCAGAGAGAGCTGGACACTCACATTGTTTCTCACTTATGATTAAATACTTTTTCTGAATACAAGAGCTTGAGAAAATGTCCCAGATTTTCTGGGAAACAGCTTTCTGGATGGTCATAGAATTATCACATCCCCTTGACTGGTATTATTTTGTCACCAATGGACACTTATTTTGTGCCCCAACAAGTCTGCCTGTTTGGAGTAGATGAGAAACAACATTTTATTGTAAGGGAAACAAAGGAGAAATCCTGTTTTCCTTTGTGTACTATGCCATTATCTCTTAAGTGATCTTAGATATACAGCTTAAATTTTAAATAATTGAACTTAATATGTTGCACATTTTTTTCCTTTTAAGCTCACAAAACTCTACCTCACCATTGCCTTTGGAGCAATAATATGCAGTAGGCTTTCTATAATCTGTTCAACTCTACTTATGTAAGAAAATTCCCACATCTACAATTCCATTAGGAATTGGAATTATATATTTTCTAATTTTCAGCAGACTGAAAATGAGGATTTGAAGACAGATTTGAAAAAGACCACTTCACCCCAAAAGATTTTTGAAGGATGCATGTTCTGCTGGATGTGTGTTCTGCTGAATGCCTGTGTGCAGTGCTTCTTATCCAAACAATGTGCATGGAGGTTTTTGTCAAGTTTTTCAGTCCTTCTGGACTTCTTATGATTTCCTGAAAGGTTTTGGTTTTTCCCAAAGGAATTAGCTGAATTGGAACCAACTCACTCTTTGCTGGAATCAAGTTGTGAAGTCAGATAGTAGATCAGATATACGGGATGAAATCTCTTTGCATTATTTCTGCTTTGCTGTGTTGGCTTTTCAGATGAGCTAACTTATAAGCAGAAAAGTCTTTTAAAAGTTCTATTCTAATGTAGATTTTATTCTAAGTATTGTTATAAATATCAACACAAGATCAGATTACTTAAATTCCTAAGATTTAAAGATAAATTTTGTCATAAATTTTGAAAGAAATTTAAGCAGTTTCTTATCATCAAGATTATCTCTCCACCACCTTCATGTTAATTGTTTCTGACTTACACATTCTTAGCCTAATCACTTAATACACAAAGGTAACTTCTAACAGCTTGAAACCAGTTTAGGAGCTCCTCCTTTTCAGACAATACACCAGTTTATGCATTGTCAAATTATGGAATATAGTACTTCAGCATTTCTATGTAATTAAATTTAAAAAACATTTCCTTTAATTACATACATTCTTAAATCTTTTGGAATATGAGAAAAAAATATATAGATTTGTTGCCTCTTTTTTTTATGCCCAGGATGTTTCTTCTACAGCACATTTCATTGCATTCTGTGATTTATAAAAAGTGCAACTTGCCAGAAACAATGTTCTTTCTCATTTCACACTGCACACACACAAGCTGGCATTTCACAAAATTTACAGGCTACAAATAGCAGTAGAGGTTTGGTTTTTTTTACTTTTCATATTTTCAAGTACTCTTAGATGTCTTAAAAATAATTATACAGCCTCAGATTCTTCCATTATAGTAGTAGTAGATGTTCATATCAAATTTCTGGATATCTCTGTGGCTTGAGACATGCATTCTATATGAAAAAATATGCCCCTCCCAACCATGTCTGTAGGTGCCTTCACAGCTGAAAGAGAAGCCCCTATACAGGAAGGTTTTATACTACCAGGATGCTTAGCTAGCTTTCTGCAAGTCCCAGACAATATGACTCTGTTACAAGGAGGTGTCCTACAAGAATGGCCTTGGATAACAGCACAACACACCTCTATTGCTTCCATAGCTTAACAATGATAGTTTCAGCAGGGAGAAAGGGGTTCTCCTTAAATGTTATGCTAGAATAATTGTTACGGTCCATTTTATTTCATGCTTTCTTACATCTAACAGCCCAATATGCACATCTGATTCACTTCTGTGTAGGTCACTTCATAAAACTGTTACAGCAGTTTATGCTGAAACATGCAACATTACCTCCCATTTCATTCTGGGAAGAGCAGCCCCTTTCTTTCAGGAACTCATTGATAAAACATTATGACTCAAACAGTGGCCGCAATCCCTAACAGATATTTCAGGCCATGAAAATCCATGATACTCAGATCCAAACTTCAGTCATTATCACTCCTTCTGCTCTTTACTTTCAGTCTCTCTGGGCTTGGACTCTGTGACCCAAGCAGATGGTTTTAGCCATTTAGACAAATGAATAAATAAATAGCACCTGATAATGCTTCTCTGCTTAAAATGATTTACCGGGATCTATTCCTTAGGCAGATCACATCTAGTTAATATGTTTTGTTCATTGCATGCCCTTTCTCTTTCTTAAAGAATGAACATCATCAAAGATTAAAATATATAACACTGACCTTTTTCTCTTACCATCAGCATAATCTGTTGCTGCAATGTTATTGCTACATCAAAGCATTTTGTCATCTATTTTCATAAGAAAATGCTGATTGTCTTTACTTAAATTCCTTAAATTTATTATGAATGAGGTTGACTAACCTATATTCCATGCTTTTGTCTGAAATCCTGAAAACCCTGTAATCAGAAACATAAACCTATTTATTCCTTTTACATATAGGCTCAGCACTAACTTTCTTCCAACTATCTGGCATCTCCGAACTCTTGAAATACCCATTGAAAGTGAACATTATTGATTCTAAAATTTTCCTTGGGTAGCTATTTTCAACCTCTCAGATGGAAAAAGTCTGGATCTGTTGAGGATTGTTATTTAAGAACTTTAATTATTACTATATAATGTTAGTATATAATGTAAATATATTATCTATATTTTTTTTTTTAATTCAGAACAATGTGTACTAAACACGGACGTCTTTTTAAGCATTGCTGTTTACTGTTCTAACAATGAATCAATAATCCTGTTCATTTTCTTTCTTTCCCCAAAAAGTACTTTCTTCATATGGCCCTTAACGCAGTCAGATTTCCTCTTCACAGTGTCAGATTTCTACAACTTCCAACATTAAAAAAGAAAAGCAAAACCACAACAAAACCCATGTTATGAATTGTTTTCTTGCTACACCTGTTATGGATATAGGTATTGTTACTGCTGCTTTCATTGGTAAGCATTTTGGTTCTTTTAAACAAGCTTCCCATTTGTGGGACTGCAGTCTTTAGGGCTTGAAGTAAACAGTTGTTAATTACCGTTCACATTTTTCTGATTAAATTTTTGCTCCCAGATGATTTGATTCATAATTGCTTTCAGCTTTGTGAAACTGATCTCTGTAAAGCACGAAGGGGATGCACACACACACCATACACACACGTTACAGACTTTAATACGTGTGTGTGTGTGTGTGTGTGTGTGTGTATTTGGGAGTGCGTGCGGGTGTGTGTCTGTATGTGCGCTGTACAGCCTTGCGCAGATGGTTAGCATTTTATTATGTTTATACAAAGCAACTCTAATCAAGTCACAAACACTTGAGCTGAACCACAAGTACTGGGAAATTCTTCTACTAACTTGATGCCTAACGCGGAGTCGTCCTGTGCTGTATGCAATAATTTTTGACTTAGAGAGTCAACATGTACGATATTTTGAAATTCTCAGGACATTCAGTACTGGCGGCACGCAGCCGCCAGCCAGCGTTTCCCAGCCTGAAATCCCCCCGAAGAAATTCTCCACCCTTCCCTGGGCAATGGAGATCAGTGCTGTTTGCTTGATTTGGTCTTTGGGACCAGTACCGACAATAATTTAGAAATATATTAAGATCACAATGCAAATAGAAGCATAGCAGAATATAAATACAAATTACGGATATCTCTGTTATTGAATTATAATCATGTTAATGCTAAATAAGATGAATTCAGAAGTTAAAATAAGCAGGTGATTTCCATGAGCAGACATAAAAAAAACAATCTGATCAAACCCAACCAAAAGTTATACATGTTGTGGTGTCAAATAGAATAATTTCATATTAGAAATTAAAAATAAATACATCTGCCTTATTCAGATAGGGGTATAAAAATAATAAAATATAAAATAATAAATAAAAATATTTATATTTGATGAAGGTGTAAGAGAAGGACTGGGATCATTGCTATTGTTTATTTTGGCATTGTTTCTACAGCCATATATAAGGATGCCTTTACTTCATACTCAAGATCTGTTTTGAAATCCAGGGAGACGTGCCATTGCCTAAACAGAAGGATTCAGCGTCATTTTAGGCACTCAGTTGTGTTCTACTTGGCCACCACCTGTCTCTGCAGAAGGGAACAGAGTTTCCTGAAGTCCTGAGGCCTATATCCCAGCACCACTCAAACATTTTGGATACTTTGGGGCAATTCTGCAGTCATGCATGACCAACATACATCCTTTCTCCACCAAAAGTAATCAAATGCTTCATTAAAATGCAAGAGCTTTGCAAAGATTGGAAGTGGGTTGGACAAGACAAGATATTCAACTCTCCATCCTATGCAAAAGTGGGAAATTTTCAGAGAATCACAGAACTGGTACAGCTGGAAAGGACCTCCTCTGAGATCACTGAGTCCAACCATACACAAAAGCAGAACCCACTCCCTACAATCTCGGCCACTAGAGCGACATAACCAGTACTTGTCCCCCCAAACCAGAAATCTTTTCATTTTGCAGAGCGAAGAAAGGGAACTGAAGACCATGTCAGCCCATCAGAGGAACCACATACATGTCTTTTTAGTAGGGCTTGTAGCAATAGGACAATAGGTAATAGTTTTAAACTAAAAGGGAGTAGATTCAGACTGGATCTTAGGAAGAAATATTAGGAAGATTTTTTTTTATGAGGGACCTGAAACACTGGAACAGGTTGCCCAGAGAGGTGGTAGATGCCCCATCCCTGGAAACATTCAAGGTCAGGTTGAACTTGATCTGGTTGAATATGCCCCTTCCCATTGCAGGGGGGGTTGTACTAGATTGCCTTTAGAGGTTTCTTCCAACCCAAACTATTTTATGTCAGACATGCTTTTAGCGCACTGCAATTTTGAAATATAATGTTTATTTAACAGCTTAGGTTTTTTATAGATGTTAGTTTGCTCTGAGGCAAATGCCCCCATGTTAAACATACATTTGAAACATAATCTTAGTGAGGGGCCAGGTAAAAATCAGTAGATTCATTTGAATGTTCTGTCTTGGGATCACTCAATAATCATCATAAAAATATGAAAGAATCTCCAGGGAGGGTCCATTCCATTCAATTCAGGATGGAATTATACAACATTCTGATATGTCTGTTTCCCTACTGTGTCAGGCTGAGGCTGTGTCAGACATTCAGCGTTTAGACAGCTGAAGTTAACTGAAAAGAATCCCACCCTAAACATTAAAGTGAGAAATCCCCTTTTCTATGAGTCATTATAAATGACCATTAAAAAAATAACCCAAAACATCTAGACTCTGCTTTTGTTAAGAGCTTGATTTACAACAACCTTTAGGACATTATCTACTGATTATGATGACAGATTAATCAAGCAAAGTGTGTTAGCAAAATTAATAGCATACTATATCACATCTCTAGTGTCTGGAAAATAGAGAAAAGAATAGTAGGCCTTAACCTTCTATTTGAACACTGTTTTCATTTGGGCTCTTCTGATGCTCTAATGTTTATATAACTAAATAATAAACCAGGATGCATTTACCATAATGGTTATGTAGCAGCTCACATAGTGGTTAAAATTGATGTCCTCATTAACTGTGTCAAAGATCAAGCTGTTACTTATAAGCATTCAGCTGCAGTGATGGCAGGCAGTGTATATGACCTCAAATAGACCTGTATTGGTTGGGTCAGTACATACAGGGGTGACTTGAACCGTAACTAGATCTTCTGGGACCTGCCAATACAAAAGTGGAACTTGTTATTATCAGTACCAATTGAGAAGGGACACTCAGTCATCTAATACCTCCATGGAGAATACCACACCTTTCCTGAAAGCAAAGCTATCTGAAGGCTCCCAGTCTCTGAAGATGAGCTTTATCAGAACACAAAACATTAAACTAGGAAAAGATATAAGACAATAAAAAAATTCAAAATAAATCTTACCCTAAATGCAGTATACCCTAATGTGGCAAGTTCTCCCATCTAAGTCTCAGGGGAGACCTAAGAAGGCTTAGGGGAGACCTTATCATCACGTTCCAGGATTTAAAGACTGGCTACAAAGAAGATGGAGACTCCCTTATTACAAGGAGTTACATGGAAAATACAAGGGATAACGGGTACAAGTTACTCCTGGGGAGATTCTGATTGGACACAATAGGAAAATTTTTCCTGATAAGCATAACCTGCCATTGGAATAATCTCCCCAGGGAAGTGGTGGATTCCCCATCATCGGACACTTTTAAGCTGGACAGAGTGCTGTCTTGTCTAGACTATGCTTTTGCCAAGAAAGGTTGGATCAGATGATTCTTGAGGTCTTTTCCAACCTGGTATTCTATGGGCCTGTGATTCTACGATCTTGCTCTCTGACTGTTCAGCATTTCCCTGGTTTGAATAAGCCCTACCCATTTCTTTGGGAAAAGCTCCTTCTCTCTTAAACTTGCATGTGTGTTTCTTCCCTGCTCCTCTTGTGAGTTGTGGACCTCAGGCAGCGTTGTACTACATCTGAGATCCCATGACACAGTCTCAGCAGCCTCTCTTTTATGTGAGCAGAATATGTACCTCCATTTCCGCTGTTATGCTGTTCACAACACATTGCTCATTTCTCCTTAATCACTAGCTTGCTCCTTGTCTTCTCAGAAGGACAGGTTAGCACTACGCATGATACAAAGACAGGAATTGGCTGCAGATTGACAGGCTGTGTTCCTCATCTGAACATCAGGACCTGAAATCTTCTGCCTTTCTCTGTTTCGTTTCCCAGGGCTGCTTTAAGCTTTAAGGTCACAAGTGGTGTTCCTCAGGGCTCAGTATTGGGGCCTTTCCTTTTTAATATCCTCATTGATGATGTCAATAGGGACATAGAAAACACTATCAGTAAGTTTGCAGATGACACCAAGTTGGGTGCGCGTGTCGATCTGCTTGAGGGCAGGGATGCTCTACAGAGGAACTTGGACAGACTGGATCGATGGGCCAATGTTAATGGCATGGCCTTCAACGAGGCCAAGTACCAGGTCCTGCACTTGGGCCACAAAAACCCCATGCATCGCTACAGGCTTGGGGCAGTGTGGCTGGAGCTGCCTGGCAGAAAAGGACCTGGGGGTGCTGGTCGATGGGCGGCTGAACATGAGCCAGCAGTGTGCCCAGGTGGCCAAGAAGGCCAATGGCATCCTGGCTTGCATAAAGAATAGTGTGACCAGCAGAAGTAGGGAGGTGATTGTCCCCCTGTACTNTGGTGTAGGGGAGAACTTGTAGAGTAGGGCTGATGGTTGGACTTGATGATTCCAAGGGTCTCTTCCAACCTAAATGATTCTATGATTCTATTTCTCACTCCACATTCACTATTACATGTCTCTCCAAAGTGCTTCTCTCCATAAGCGGATAGGGTGAGGATAGCAACTGCATTCTAGCTTTCCCCTTAAAGTGATCAGAAATTCAAAAAGTCAATAAAATACAGAGTGAAAACTCATTTGATAACACATTTCTGCTTTTTTTTTTTTTTTTCCCCGAAAGAGTGCACTGCAGTACAAAAGCATTTGACAAGTTACTGCTCCAAGAGCATTCCATCCTCATCTTCAAGGATATGTGAATAGCTACAAAACCAGATATCGTTCTCAGTGATCTACATTAGCAGTAGTATCAATCATGGTTTTGTCACTGAACTACTCTGTGACCTTGTGCAATTCGNTTCCTTCCTTCCTTCCTTCCTTCCTTCCTTCCTTCCTTCCTTCCTTCTTTTTGTCTGCTTATCTATATGTCTGGCTTTTGATTTGTGTTTGAGCTTGGTACCTTTTGGCCATGAAGCTGGTTGGAGCTCCTACGAGCTACTGTAGTATTATCATCCTCATCCTCCTCAGCCATGCATGCTGGTTTGTGACCACATGTCCCACAATAGGCCTGAACATCACTGAGGACTCTTCATGGAGATAGACATGGCCCTGACATACATAACCATTACTCCCCTTGAAATCTCTGGGAGTTATGTGTACATCTCAGGGCAGGGTTTGGGCCATAAAGTTTAAGAACAAGCATCTGGGCACAATTTTCTCCAGTGAGCAGGATTCCAAGTTTCTGTAACATCTGCTGTGGGAACTATAAGTACTTTATATTAATGTTTTACACTGTGTTAGCTATAATCACCTTTTTAATGGGAAAAAATGCAGTCATCTCCACCTGGCGATTCCAGTGATACAGACACCTGTCTGCTAGCAATTGGACTGAGACCATCAATGCACTTCACACCAGCAACTGAAGGGCTATGAGACCATAATGGCCTTAGGTTACAATTTGCAAGTGACCCATGAGTGCTGGGTTTTTTCCAGCCGAACATCATTTTCAGATAAGCTCTTGTTTCCCTGTAGGGATTCCGCTGGTTCTATCACTTCATATTTTTGCAAACTGTTTGGCTAAGAGTTAACAAAGGCATTCATGTGTAGGAAAGAGTCCTTTAGCAGTGCTGTTTGTACAGAAATCAGAACAATGCTGTAGAATCTATTATTATTCTTTTCATGTGTATCCTACTTCTATATGTAAATATATAGCCCACACTGGGGCACGGGTTGCCTTTTGTCGACTGTTACCGATACTTGAGTCAGTCGGATTAAAAAAAGCTGGAATAAATCTGCACTGTCACTTTTAAACTACAGTTGTAAAATGTCATTATAATAAAAGATATATTGTAGTTGAACTATAGATGGAGCTATAAAGAGCTAGGTATATACTCAGATACATTTTAACTAAAAAAAAGTCCTGCAGGAATCTTTCTATCCAAGAACCTCTCTTTACCTCTCCTGCTCCTATGCTTACTTCAGTTCCAAAACCACCCAGAAGGTACTATATTCAGCTGCATTTTTTAATTAGGCCTGGTCAATGGAAAATTAATTGAAGAATAAGTAAAATTTAGTGGTAAACTTCTCCCATAGTTTCCCATTTTTAATGTGATACGCTGTTGATAACCAGCATACCATTCCTTATGAAAAGAAAGAATATATTTTGGAAAACTGATGGTGATTCAGTCTATTTCAGTACCAAAGTAAATCAAGCCCTAGATCCATGTCTGATGCAGCGCCAGGCCATACCCTGGTCCGATGTCAGCATCAGGAGAAGGGGTTTTTGAACTTACAAAGACAGCTATATAGATATATACATGTATTATAAAAAGAATCTGTAAACTGGAATGTGAACCCCAGCATCCTATTAAAAAGCCGTGCAGGAATCTTTTCTCTTTGCCAGCAGTAAGGGAGAAACCACCAAGAGATTTTCATCTTCCCTGAATGAACCCCAGTACAAACTGGGGATAAAATCACCCTCACTCAGAACGGAGCACAAGGGTGTGCCACGTGTTTGCAAAACCCCAGGGAGAAACTCCTGTCTTCCCTCTCAGTTCTAACTCTCAGGTCGCAGCACATAAATGCAATTTTGCCTTTTTGGATGAACATGAATGAATTATTGATGTTTTTTTTAATCATGCACTGTGTGTTTGCTAAGTTGTAAAACCAAGCTACAGAAGTACTTCTAATACTTGCCTCTGAGTCAGGGCTTAGTAGGCAAGATACCAACATAGCTGAAAAAGGTTGGTTTGCTAAAGCCAGCTTAAAGTCAATATGGGAGTATAACTTTCCACTACTTGTGATTTTCTTCCTACTGATTCCAGCTCCAAGCATTGAGATGGACTGATGAATGCATGTTTTTACTGGATAAGCAGGTAGGGAAGTCACAGAAAAAAAATTCCACAGAACCTTTATTTTTACCACACTGAAGTAGTTGCTAAGGAGTAGGTTTTCTTCCATGCAAAATAAAATTAAATTGAATAGACTGAAATTCTCCATCTTCAACTACATTTATTAACACTGGCTAAGAAAAGTCCTAATTTTCTGGCACCTTCAAGCAGTATGCCTTCAAAAGGAAAAATTAATAACTTGCTTCTTACCACAAGAATGGACTGTAAGTGGTATTGCCAGTCAACAGCTTTAAACTCTTCAGTTGTCTGCATGTGAATGGCCTACGAGAACCTTTCAGGATTCACCAGCGTTGTGGGAACCTTCCACTTACACTTGGCTTGGGAAGTGTGAATTCTTATTTTCCAAAGAGCCTGGGGATTTTGCCAAAGCTAATATTCTGGGGTCCATATGTGTTAAGTGATCAGCAATTCTGGAATATGGCGTCAGGGAGTCAAATGGGGGAAGCCTCTCAGAGACACTTCAGCCAAGGGAAGGAATTTGAATTTTTTCAATAATAAGTTTAAAGCAGAGAAATGGTCAAGAAGAGATCATTTGAATTTTGGAAAAGTTTAATTCAAGAGAACTTTTGTCTAGGCTATCACAAGCGATCTTGGGGGATGCTTTTCACAGCTCTAAGTGACATACACTTTCCTCAACATTGACTGTGTAAAATGAAATGCCACTGTACTCAGGATTATGACTTCTGAGACAACAATAATAAGCCTTGTTTTACTAAATCTTTTCTACACCCATTGGAATGGATATATGCCAGCTAGTGCAAGAATCTTGACAATGATAAAGCACTGAATATTTACACGTAGCAGTTGCCCATTCATTACATATGCATTCTGCAAATTGTTGTTGTGTACTTTCTAATGTTTTTACAGAACCTGGCTAGCACTGGAAAAAAAACAATCTTATTTTCTTTCACATTTGACCACCAAAGCTCTAGATGTTATGTCAAACAGGATTCTGGGACATATACTTGGAAACATATTCCAAGCCTTGCTTTTTCTGAGTGATGCTGCCATTGACATGAACACATGCAGTGATGGTTAGGTTTCTAAACACAACATTCAACACGTATTCTAAAATATCTTTGAGACATTAATATGGTTAACTATATAGAAGTGGTCAAAATCAGGAGAAATTAATCCAGCCTAGAGTATATGTATAACAGCTCTGAAAAATATCCTCAAAATACAACTTAAATGATTCCTTCTCATTAACATAGCAGTTAATTTAATCACACTTAATAATATGCAGATTATTTTCAATGAAACTTGATAACAATACCCACTATGGAGACAACTGCTTTCCTGGCTTCCAGGTAATATTTGGTACAAAATCCTTAACAAATATTAACACTGTCTCTGGGATCATTCCATGAAATTAATTTTGATCTCTCTTAGTTTAGTGTATTCATTAGTTTAGTGTACGTTGCTGTATCATTCTGCTAAACCAAAATCCCATGTAATGTTAGAAATCTTCAGTAGAACTGGTATTAAACATCGAACACTACACATGTAGAATATCTGATTGAACCTGGTCAGCATATATTGGACTTTCTCCAATACAAGTTTGATAGTTCAGTGCTAGAAAAAAAAAAATAATGTTGAAGCTTCAGTTTGCTTGATCTGTGGTGACTGTTTAAGAATGAAATGTAAATTTCCCAGTGGTTCTTCATGACTGCAGCTTTCTTAACCACCGATGTCCTCTATGTTATATAAAATGGCATTGGCTTATCCAGGTTTGACATATGTAATTCCATTAAAGCACATGGCTTCATCAAAATAAATCACATCTCTCTACTTAGTTAACTCTTTCTCCAGAAGTGAAGAATACTTCTACTAAGGAAACAGTGGGTGGTTTTTAAGAGAAGTTGATGTAAACACGGTAACAAGAGAAAGGGCCAGCAAGCAGACGGTCTTCCAACTTCTCAGTCTAGAGCTACTGTAGCAGGTGTTGAAAAAGCTTTCCATCCTCTTGGTGTAAAAATGTCGGGGAAACAGCTCTTTAGGAGCACCACAGAAAAGAGTAATGACTGCATATTCTGTCATCTATCAGTGGGAAACACTCAGAAATGCAATTATTTTTATGGAACTGATTAATATTTCAAAAAAATGTGTACCACACAAAGAAGACGTGGCTATTCACCATGGCTATAAATTACTGGAGATTACTCCAGAGAAAGGTCTGGGAAATGAGCATCACTGCTCACAAGGGCCAGGATGTTGGCATGAAAATAGTTTGTATTTACATTCTACCATTTTCATAACATCAGATCAAGTAATTTCAATTTTCTTAATCTGATTTTGTTGCATTGCAGCCATTTGCGTTTTCCTTGGAGGCCTCCCTGCAACTCACCGCCGTACAAGTGCATGTAAGAACACACACACAGGCAAAACCAAAAGCACATTCCATCCAGTTGTTAGAGAACATGTAGGATTTTCTGTCATGCAATAGCTATGAAAATTTAAATAAAGAAAAAAGTATTTCACTTAATTCCTTTCTTCCTTCTATTTTCATATTTACTTAGGAAAAGGTGAAGAATGCAAAGAGGAGGAAAGATAGAATATGTTCAGAGCTATAAACTCAAGAGAAGTGCTTCCCTACTGATTTTTTTAAGTCTAAAAAACAATTGAGATTCTAATTTTCTCCTCTGTTTCCACTGCAAAACACTAGTTTATGGTCATCACCCCTTTCTGAGATCTAACATACACTCATGAGGTCAGCTGGCTGGAAGACACAGTTCCTTCATTTTATTGACTCCATAAATAGTCAAATAAGAATGACTGTGTTCAAGTTTCAGGGAACATCTAGTTCACACCAGACAGGCTCAGTGGATTAACATTGTAAATCACATACTTTACTCTTCTTCATCACAGGAATTCTACAGTTAATCTTGGACTTTGAGTATGAACATTCAAATACATATGAACCAGCATTAAATAGCTGAATAGGAAGATGCTGTTCACCTAACACTCTAATAAGTGACAACATTTTTATGATTATTCAATTAAAAAATATAAAATCATAGCATTCTGTACTTAATCACTGGATTTCATTTCTGCTCATCAGATTCTCAGTAAAAGTCTCAGGTTTAAAAAGGGTGTGATTTTGCATATCCAGTTTGAAAAACTTATTTTCTATTTTGTGGACATGATGTATTTGCTGCTTCTGTTAACTAAAACTGAGTTACAGCTTACTGGCTTCATCAACAAACATTTTTTTTTTAAAGTAAATTAATTAGATGACATTAATTTAAACTAAATGAATCTGAGGCAACAGAAATTAGTAATCACGTATAAAAGCTTTTAGAGACAAGCACCAGATACCTCAGAACTAGAACCTATTCTACTTTGCTGTACAGAGAAGAATAGAACGCACGAACTAAACATAATAACTCATTGGAAGTGTCTTTTTGGAAATGTCTTTTCTTAGTATGAATCATGAGTATTCTATATGAAGAGTGGAATTACATGAATGTAGATATATCTGTTGTAAATAAAGTGGGGGAAGTCCAAATAAGTAATAAAATATATGCCTTTCTGCACTTAGAAAGCTCAAGTAGTAAAAATCCTTGAGGGAGAAGAAGATAGGATTCTATTCGATTTATGTCCTGGGTATACTCACAGACTCATAGAATAATATAGGTTGTAAAAAGTCTCTGGAGATGTCTAATCCAAAGAGAATCCCATACTCAAAGTAGGGATAACTTAGATCAGGCTGCTCAGGCCCTTGTCCAGTCAAGCTTTGAGCAACCCCAAGGTTGGAGGTTAGATGGTCTGTTCCAGTGTTTGACCACCTTCATGGTGAAAAACTGTTTCCTAATATGCAGCTGGAGTTTCTTGTGGTTTTTCACCTCAGAACCTCGTCACCGAGCGTCACTGAGCATCCCTGGGAAGAATCTGTCTTTTCCTTCTCTATTCTATCCCATTAGATAGCTGCAGGCAGCAGAAAGAACCTGGTTCCCCTACACTGGGCTTGCTTCAGTATATCCATGTCTTTCTTGTACTGGGGAGCCCAGAATTGGATGGAGTACTCCAGATATGGAGACAGAGATACCAGATAGAACAGAATAGTCACTAAGCTATATTCTATCTTTTCCTTCTCTGCAAGACTTTAGAGAAGAACAAAGAAATGGTAAGAAATTGATGCCTAGGAAAGCTTTGACAATTAAAGTCAGGTGAAGAATAAACGTAATGGCAGGGTTAAAAGAATTTGAAGGATATAAGCATTGGAGGGGAAACATTAATTGAGGAATTTATAATGTGGGATATATTTCAAAAAAATATCTTTTAAGATGGTCCCCGCAAGAGCAGATTGTTGGGATTAAATGGTTTAGATGTCTCCAGCATAATAAGAGAGAAGGTCCATTCCTTAGCACAGCAAAATACATGGGACAAAAAACACGAGATCCAGCGCTTTCTGAAGAAAGTGGAAAAAATACATCAGACATAACAGGATTAGAACTGTAAGGACGAATCATTCTCAGTCCTGAGATGAGCCGGTATATCACAACACAGCATGTATCCTTACAGCCAAATATTCAAATCCTACCCTTTTTGGTGGCCTCATCATATCTGCAATTGTGAATACCTCCTGGCTCACACAAACCCCAAACTCTACCCAGGTACTGTCTGGGAAAATTCTACCTAGCCCAGAACTGTGTGAATGACTTTACAATATGGGTGGTGGCATGCCAGTGCTTGAACCAAGCACTGGATCTGTTTGATCTGCTAATTTAACCAAAGAACCCTATGGAGCATCTCAGGAATCCCTTTCCCTACTTTGCCCAGTGTTTGAATTCAGAAACACTTAGCAACAGTTTAATGAATTTAAGTCAAGAAGACCTCAAAGTAAAAATCAAAACCCATGTCCCACAAATAAGTAATTTCTGTGCTTCTGCCAGGAAGAGTAAATAA
Source organism: Jacana jacana (assembly GCA_013400555.1). Taxonomy (NCBI): domain Eukaryota; kingdom Metazoa; phylum Chordata; class Aves; order Charadriiformes; family Jacanidae; genus Jacana; species Jacana jacana. The sequence continues at coordinate 39,287 of VZTM01033412.1, read as the reverse complement.
ATAAATAAATAAAATAAACCAGACAGAATGTTCCAAAGATCTACAAATCAGTGTTTTATTGGACGAAGAAGAAAAATGTGTTTCAGTAAGGCAAAGAGCCTATTAGTAACAGTCCTTATCTTCCATCAGAGAACAGCTAGCTGGAGTGTCCCTAAAGGAAAGAGACATCAATGTGGCAGCCAAAGTCCAAAACATCTTCAGCTTTATGGGGGGAAGAGAGCATCTTTAACTCCAGTCTGGACCTAACCAGCTATCTATGAAGTTGCGTCATCTACTTCCTGTGCAATGCAGCACTTGCCATAAGAACAGATGTACTAGGTCAGATTAAAGGTCCATCTAGTCCAAAATCTTTTCTCTGACAGCGTCCAGTAGCAAAAATGTTAGTAAATAGGAATGGGTGAAAATCAAAAGCAGGGGTCCAAACAGCCATGAATTTTGAAATTCAAGTCATTAGTCAAGTGCTTAATTATTCAGAGAGTTTCTAGCCCTAAAATAGGTCCAGTCAACCCTCTCTCATCACCACAGACTCTATCTGAAAGCATTGAATTTGGTGTGTGTTAGTGGGTGTGAATGGAAAGAGGCAGGAAGCAGAGAGACGAATTCCACAGCTTGAACTCCATGTTTTGTAATAAACATTGCTTTTAAAACATCATGGAATTGGCCCAAGAGAGTTGAATTGTTCTGCTGCTTGTTTCAATAATCTACTAAAGACATACGTACTTGCATACTCTTTTACTCTCCATATTTTCATTTTCTGACCAGCTGGATAAATGTTGATAGCATGGTAAACATTCCTATTTTTAAAAAAGTCTCATACCTCAAGGATGTGCATTTATAGGATTATTGGACTTCTTCATGACATAATATAAACTCTTCTGCCAAAGGATGGACTTGATGTGAAGGCCAAATTTTAACTGGAAACACCCTTGTTTTTTTGCAGCAGAATGCCACACACTGTGTGTGGGAAGACTCATGTCCAAGTCGGCCTTGCAGGGATTACTGAAATATGAATGCTGTTCCTAAAGAACTGCACTTGAAAATCTTCTGATCACTTGTATAGTTGTGGATCAGTTTGATTAAAAATACGCATAGGCATCCATCCTCTAGATAACTGGAGTACGTAGGGGAAACAGGATGCCAGAGATACATGGATTCTTCCAAACTGGTATTTTTTGGTGCAGTTCTTTACATTATAACCATAATCACAGAGTTTCACTTTCAAAGATCACACCCGAAAATCAAATCCAAGTGTGCTCAAGTGGTTCACAGTTGCCAGTAATGAATCTCAGACTTAATTCCAAACACGAATTGTCTCCTTGGAATAAACCAACAAAATTCTCCTATTTCAAACTCAGTTATGACCACAATGTTTTGCACCTGCAGAGATAAAGGGACTTAAGAAAGCCATTTTTCCCTAAGAAAGCAGCTCCCACTATGGCAAAGGGAGGGAAGATTTGTTTACATGAATGAATGGGGAATAGGCAGGTGTTGGCAGGGACACATTTCTGACTCCCCTTAACACTAAAGGCTCACAAAGGTTGGCCACAGGATGAACAAGAGCATGTAAGAGTCCTTTTTTTCCACACAGAAAAAAGTAACATCTCTTCCTTCTGAGTAGGAATACATTTCAGCCCCTTAATTGTCACGTATACACACATTTTTATGCCTGTGTGTACATCTATAAAGATGGCATTTGTTCATGGTCCAGAAGATGCCTTAGTATTGAGGTTTCAACCTTTGCTCATCATAAGGCACCTTCCAACATCTTCCCCTCTCACTGTTTCCATTCTCCTGCAGCTTTCAGGCCTCGGAGACTGACAACCAGACACCGGAAAGCATTTCAACAAAATGTTTACTAATGAAAAAAAAAACAAAACCCACCTAGCAGGAAGCCATGCATTTTTATGTAATGCCCATGAACTCAAATCAATGAAAATTTCAGTTCCTCTATAAACATTTCAGCCAGCTCTGAGCAATATAGAGCTGACACTTCCTCTGCTCCAGGAAGCACTAAACAGCAACAAAGGTTTCAGTCCAAACTATTCCATTAATAGAGCAACAACAGAGCGCTGTGCCATCCAGCTGACTTCTAAAGGTCCGCTCATTGCCACACCTGGCAAGGCAGTTTGTGCTGATGCTGCTTGTGTTGCAAAGACAGAAAACTCAAGAGTCACCAGGGGTAAACTACAGAGCTGACGGGCAAGGGAGAGGGTCTTCTGCTCTAAAGGCCTAAGCAAAGCACGGATGGTTCTGTTTGAGTTTCTAAAAGTTTACTGTCCCCCCACACTCTTGAATTTTCAGTAGAAGCTAAAGATTTTCAGCCCTATCCTTAACCACTCCATAAAAACAGTGGGGGATCGACTCAGCTTAACTTACATGAAGGGAACAGGGCTGGCTTTCCAACCTGGCAGTGCGTCTCCTTCGCTTGCTGAAGCCAAGTGGGCTGCCAGCAAGCCCCAGGTGTGCGCCACATGAGCAGGTGAAGAAAATAAAAAATGTTTATGTGCATTGCGATGACAGTTCTGAGTCCATATAAAGCATAATACATGACAAGGAGTGCGGTGATCCCAAGATACTAACATTCCTCATGTGCACAAACAGGCAGAAATCCAAAGGCACTATGCCTTCCTCTTCTTGGAAAATTCATTGGACTGGTGCTCTTTTGCATGAATTTTTACTTTATTTTTTTTAAAGTTGATTTGTTTTCCCTGCTAAACTTTTTTTTTTTTTAATACATTTTAATTTTTCTCAAAATAAGCAGCAAGGAACTGCTTTATGAGAACACAGGATCTCATACTGCATTTACACAACTGCATCAATTTAAATGAGATCAGAATCAAACACAGACAGGTCCTTTCAAAACCACTAATTAAACCACCCTTTGAAACCAAAGTTTAAATTGGAACTGTCCCTGTGACAAAACCCTCCACGCTTATATAGCTCAAACAAGAAAGATTTAACACACAGCTTCCTTTGAGACACTGACATAACTGGTGAGGGGTCTGGAGCACAAGTCTTATGAGGAGTGGCTGAGGGAGCTGGGGTTGTTCAGCCTGGAGAAAAGGAGGCTGAGGGAAGACCTTCTCACTCTCTACAACTACCTGGAAGGAGGGTGTAGGGAGGCAGGTGTCAGTCTCTTCTCCCAAGTCACAGGTGATAGAACAAGAGGATATCAGGAAAAAATTCTTCACTGAAAGGTTTGTCAAGCATTGGAACAGGCTGCTCGGGGGGAGCAGTTGAGTCACCATCTCTGGGGGTATTTAAAAGATGCGTAGATGTAGTGCTGAGGGACGTGGTTTAGTGGTGCACTTGGCAGTGCTAGGTTAACAGTGGGAGACATTTTAAAGGTCCTTTCCAACATAAGCGATTCCATAATTCTAAGATTCTCTGTAACGCTCCACCAACTTGTAGGAAGAGTCCCAAACTGATAGCTTGTTGATGAAAAGCTTATGTATAACCAAAGCCAAGTGAACATTATGATGAAAAAAGAAACTTTCTTGCCTTGTGTTTCCATGAGAGGAGGCAAGAGACTTTTTTCCTTCAAAGGAGCAGTTTGGTTGTATCTGTGGCGTATCTTGAACAAAACCTCTTCTCTTTGTAGCATATGAACACTAATGCATATTCTACCAAATTGAAAAGAGTGATTTTTAATATATTTGGTAGGGATGGCAGAAAATACGACAACCAGCAGACAGACCACCAGAGTCACTTTGATACTTACATGACTCCATGGACACCGAGACAGAAAGAGACAAAGATGCTTTACATGCAACACAAGAAGATGCAGTCTCATATATTAAACCTCAGGATATTTTATATACCAAACTATTGCCATGCTGGGCCCTTTCTGTTTTTTGGGCTACGCTGAAACTTTCTGTTAGGAAAATAACAAATGCATTATCCAACTAATTCAGAGTCTAAAAAGGGGGGTTGGAGTTGAAGACAATGTTTGTTGTTAGCTATAGAACAATATTTTTTTTTTTAATCTTACGATCTTATGAGATTTTTTAAAAGTATCAAAAATAGTCATACACCTGCTTGATTCAATGCCTGTTTTCAGAATGCTTGTTGGCATGGGGGTGCGTGTATGTGCGTGAGGGAAAGAAAAAGAGAGCGCGAAAGAGCATGTGTACGTATATGTTTTTCTCTTATCTAAGCAGGAACATAAATTTCAACCACAATTATGGTATCATACTAGGTTTAAGTTGAACAACAGAAAACAAAACTGGCCTCTAAAGATTTTATTACCATCTTCACTTTTAAAAAAAGGAATATCTTTAAATTGTAATCTACAAAGTAAATGGAGTATAGATATCTAGAACTGTATCTCTTTTAGAAACATGAAACAGCCCTTACAGTTCAGGTTGGGAGGTAGAGAGTTGGTGGCTTCCAACCAAATGAGTTACTAGCTACATTCTGTTTCCTGAACGTGCACTGGCTGCTCTGCTCTGTGGATTGTTACCAGCTTCAGCATTTTTTAAATATTTCCCATTACCCTTTATTTGATATTTTATGCTTCCCCTCATAAACCCTTTAAGCAGATTAATTGTGCCTGTGATGTTTGTTTGCAAGTACAGCTGTTCTTCCTTCCAGTTTGTTTTATAATTGTGATGTCTCAAAGATATCCTCATAAAACTGACGGGTGGATCTGCAAACAACCAGAGTTTTATCAGAAAGGAAATCCAGATTAAAGTTATTGGAGAAAACATTTGAGTAATGCTCAGTGTTACAAGACAAAAAAAAAATTACAGAAGAAAATAAAAAGAAAATCCGTAACTTCAGCTACGTGTTTATTATATACACATAAATACTGTTAATCCTGTAGTTTATTTTGTTCAGAATATGTGCATATACAGTTCTGGCAAAATAGGACATCTTAGAATAAATAATAAATCCAACTTCAAGAGTCTAAGAGTAGTACTAATTGGTTCGGGTTCTGTCATGTTGCACCTCCAACAAGTGCTATATTTCAGGATTCTTTTGGTTATTAGTTGGAAAGGATGGGTGAGGTTTCAGACCAAAGCAATTGCTAACTATAAAACTAGATCAAATAAAGGCTTGTTTGAAAGAGCACCTTTAAAGTCTATTTGTGAGATACACTGTTCAGCTGTTAAATGTCTTGTAAGTTTTCCAAGAACTTTTGTGAGCTTTCTTCATAAAATCTATATTATTTTCATTGAAGATTAATGATAGGCTTATTAAAAAATCAAAAACTTGGAGAGGTTTTCTGTGATTATGAGCAAGGGTCATCACACTACATTACTTTGGAATGTTTTTATAAGCTTTGTCAGTAAAACTACACTTTAAAAAAATATATAGACCAACTTCTTCAAGTCTGTTTTTCACTTTTAAAGGATATATTCTATTTTTTCTCTTTTGTTTACAAGTATGTGCACAATAGCGAAATACCATCTTCAGTTCCAGCCACACAGTACCATTGGATCTAATTTCATCAACATTTGTAACTGAGCAACAGTGGTCAAATCAAAATGGCTACACAGGTATAAGGCAGGAAGGCTTTTGCCTATGGACCATCACAGGCCTGCACAAGGCAAGCAAAGACAGAGCGTGTATGGGGGGAACACAGACCCTGATCCTCCATTTGGTGACCCAGAGATGGGCTGCTGCCCTGCCTTCGTCTGACCCAATGCAGGATAAAGGGTGCTGAGTCTTATATGGCTGCCAGGGTCAACTTGTGTTTCGTGATGGAAAGCTTTCGTAAGGCAAAAAGGAAATGTTTTGCAGCTACTACAGGTAGTAAAGAATGCCACAGGAAGCAACCGATGCGAACCAGCGAATGGATAGTCCCTCCTACCCCTTGACAGACCATCAGGGTGCAGTGCTTTCAGCACCTTCTGAGGGACTTTGCTTTCTTTTCCTACAGAGGAAAAAGTAGTATTGACTACTGTCATGTGCTAGAGCCAAGTCACAAAACAAACAGACAGAGAGGTACAGGACAGGGGTCCGGTTATTGACCCGACTTCTCTTTGTTCCCTGCCTCCCTGACAGAGAGTTTTACTCTGCCTTTCATCGGGTACCTGCCCAGAAATATTGTCTCTGCCTGTTTAAATATATTCGGGAATCAGGAAGTGGTACAAGCAGATAAAAGCATCAGCCATGTTTTCCACAATGCCCAGTTTGAGATACTCTAAAAGTAGCCAAAAGCCAAGAAAGCCAGCTCCTCTAAGACACCAAAAATGCGCACTCAAAATGTAACTAGCTCTCTAAAAGTCTTGGGCCCAGTAGCCTGGGTTCATGCCATATTGGGGCAACGCCATCATGGATGGGATTGGTTTTGCCTTTGCCCATCAGTCAGTACAGACAGGTATCTGCAGAAAGCAGCTGAGGTCTTGCAGAGCAATTCAGGTGCTGAAAGAGACTGAATTACAGCTAGTGGTGCTCATTTCTCCAATTATTACAAAGAGAACAAACTATGGCTGTGTTCCTAACTCTGGCACTTTAATTTAGTTACCTGAATCCAGGCCTCTGCATCAGTGCTTCAATCTGTTCCTTCTCCGAGAAAACCCTATAGTCATCAAGATACCCCTGCAAACACCCTTTCCTGGGTGCCAAAATCAAGAGGAAAGGTGTTAAATATATTTGTAAGAGGAAAAATTCAGATGTAAACTGTGGTTATATAAAGCCTGTAGTGTTTGTTAAACTTTTGTTAGCTTAAATAAACTAAGTATTTGTTGCATTGTTAAGTTAGAATTTTTGTTAGGTAATTAAGTTAAATTTTTGTTAGCTTAATAATTAACAAAAGCCTTATCTATGAGATCCATGTGCCTGAGTTTTCCCCTCTCTTCCCCAGGCCATGCTGTTTGTGCGCGTGCTCCCCTGTTCCTCCTCCCCTCCCAGCCAAGCACTCTGTGATGCTCAGCTCCATCTGGCCCAGGAGCCTTCACCCCCTTTCTCTGGCCAACAGCAAACACCCAGTGGAAGCTGGAAATGAAGTCACCTCCATTACACAAGCGGTTCTTCAGTCTTTTCCTTCTGCTCCACAACTATCATGCACTTAGTAACAAAGACAGCAAGGAACAGCTTTTAAAATGACCGGTACCTGCCTGGTCCTTACACAAAATCAGTAACGTTCTGTCTATTCACACCAAACAAATTCCTTGTAATTTTGGGACTCATTAAGTACAGGATTCACACATTAGCATATGAGGGATGGGAGCAGAGAAACGAGATCAGCTCGAGGAGCAGGACCTTGTGAATGTTAAACCTCAATTCACAAACAATTATTTGCCTACCAGGCCTAGTGATATGGGTCAAATTTTTTTGCCTTTTACGAAGCATGGCTCAAATGATTCACAAATCTTATTCTAAAAACCTCAAATGTGCAAGAATAAAAAATGTTGCCATTTCTACTTCAGAGGTATTTAATTGGAACAAGGAAGACAAAACCTCTTAGCTCAGGTCATACAGCTCTGAACTAAAGAGTGCCTGGGCATGTGCCCAGGACCAGAATGTGATGGCTTGCACCATCACTGTCAGATGGTCCCTGGCATAATTTTGCTCTAGGCCAGCTAATACTCCTCCAAAGCTCTTCTACAACACATTTTGGGCATTAGCATGGATCAGGGACTCTAAGTAGTTGTATTATAATGGCTTGCTCTGGACAGTGAGAGAGTTGAAGAGCATAGATGTGAGTGTGCCCATGCCAGCTGGTCGGGGGAATAGGAAATAGGCATCAGCCGGGTTTGGTTTCCCAGTGAGAGGCACAGAAGTAAAGGAGCAGCAACAGGCATAGGACTTGAACAGATGCAACTATCTATACATCTCAAATATGCAACTGTATTCACTTTTCAAATTTAAAAACTACACCTCTGACCAAAACCTCAACGTTCTCTTGCTTCCCAGATGTGAACCACCAAATAAAACTGAGATAAACTCTCACACTTCTGCTAGTCTTCTAATTACATGTTAATAATTATGCCACACCGTTCTCCATCAGCATGGCTATTGCAATGGTAACTCATAACAGCATGCATATTTCCTAATGCTTCCATGCTGACATTCTGTGATGTTTAATCTGCAGAAGGTTTTCCTGTCTCCATCACTGCCAATTTAGGAGCAAATTCCTGACAGGTTCCTAGGGAAGGCAAAAGGCAGGCAATTGCAGGTTGCGTGGAAAAGGTGCTGGGGTCCTATACCTCTGCATCCTTTATGGTCTTCTATGTGACAGTAATTCCTGAAAAAGTGACAATAGCCTGGGGTTGTTATGCCAGTTTAGTCATTATGGTGGTGGACTCCAAAAGCTAGAGGACACCAACCTAATATTAACCCTCATCACATAGTGCAGCAATCATTTTGAGTTACTACCAACCTAAGCCAGATTTGAACTGCTGACCAAGAAGTGAAAGGCTTTGTATCCTATTACCAATATCCTAAATCATCCAGCCTCCCCTGCAACTATATTTTTTGGATTATTATGTAGGAACAATAATAGAATACCCCATAAACAGGTTCTTTAGATATTCAAACATGTCAGGTTGTACTTTCTACATTTTCAGATAATTGTGGAGTAAATATTTGTTAAATGAAGTATTTTACATCTGTCTTGGACCAAAGCGATCTTTCTGTCAGTAATACCACTGAACACTTGTAAAAGTATGCCGGCCATTACAGAGTTATGCACTCTTGGCAAATACAGTCTTTGAACTCATGTTACTGTGCTGCCAATAAAAAATATGTTCTTTTTTATCAACTGGATGTCTTTCAATTATACAATCATTGTCTGACAGAAAAGCAGTTGAAATAGATTTTAAAAAAGATCCTTTTTTTTTTTAATTTCACACCAGTTGGCAAAAGGTTGACGTTTGTTTGCCTAACTCTCAAAGAGACATTTGGTGTGGTTCAACAGTACAGAGAAAATACTGTATAAAGATCAAAAGGAAAAAAAGCATGTACACTTTCCTATGAAAGACAACACATGGTCCTTGCAGAAGGAAATGCTTCATTTCTTTCCCATATATCAGAGCTAGTCCTTCACCTCATCATATGTTCATCTGCAGTCAAAGTGAACGGTGCTGTAGCTGGAGGCCTGGGCTGACCAATGTTTTCATAACCCATTTAAATCCTATAGAACACCGAAAGCAAACATCTAAAAAGCAACTGTGCTCATAACCCCGGCCTGTTAGAATGAAATAGCTGTTTCAGTCATTATACAGCCACTCATATATGCAGCCTAATTCAGACTACAATTAAAATTGCCAAATTGTATTTCCTATCATTGTAATCACTGAAACTCAGTGAAATTACTTTTCAAGGTGATAATAGCATTCAGATCACCCACCACCACCTCTTCAGAACCACACACAACAGCATGGATGCAATTTGTGCTCCACCATGCTACCACACTTGATCCATTCCAACACAACCTCCCACATACCCAACACACACACAAACTTTACTTCATCCATCAGTTTACAACTGAAGAAATACACTTCAGATACTAAAGATGTGCTTCTGTGTCCCCATCTCTGAAATACCTGCAGCTCCATCATGTTTTACAAGCAATGCTGATTTTTTTTTGTCGGCACTCTGAAAGTTAAAGATGCTAAAATACATCCCTCCTACGAAGAAAGGAAGCGCTTTTAATTGTTGTGTATGTAATCACCCTCTTTGTCTACTCTTATTGCTGTGCGCAATTATGCTAGTAATTGCTAACTGATGTGTGTGATTGCACTGATGTGGAATGCACTTGATAACCCTTTGTTGTTAGTTGTTCGTTTTTAAAGAGGGATATTCTCTTTTCATATGTTTCATTCCTCTTTGCACTGCCCAAGAGCACTAAGAAACTCTTCTCTGCCACATGTATTGTCCTATTTACCTTCTGCATTCCATTACTTTAAAATTTTCCCTTTTCACATGCAAGGCCCCACCTCATTTCTTCTCCCCAACTCATACCACATAGTCAATACCTTTTCATCAGCCACCGGCCTCAGTTGTTCAGGTTGCTCTTTTCTCCAGGCATTCTCCTTTATACTAGAATTATCTTTTCAATGATCCGATTAGTAAAAGGTTTGAAGACATCTCAGGTCTTGCCCATTTGGGCTAGATGGATTTGCTACTCAAATCAGGTACTTTTCCTTTCAGCCTTGTTCTCGGATAGAGTGTGTTCATTGATAACTTTCCCCTGTTGTCTGTTTTTCACCACACCTTTAAGATCCTGTGAGCTGCTTCTTTTTCTGCGTATACAGACAGTTAAGTAGGCTACAGTGGGCCACTAGCATGGGAAATAGGAATTCCAAAATACCAACCAGCTCTCACATTTTAATCCTGCTGAAGGGAAAGACTTACTGATGGACTGCTCTACACACTTTTTGACTTCTCCCACCAAGAATTACTTAGAGGTGCCACAGGCTTCTGTCTCCTGGGAAGATGATGCTCTTTCAAGGGTAGTGAAGATAGAAAAAAAGAGGAAGGAAAGTTTCCAGAACCCCAAGACAGCCTTCTCTCTTCCCCTCTCTTCTGCTGTGATGCATGGGAAAACTATACTTCTTTCTTTATCATAATGTCTTTTGCTCATGACAACATTCCCTACAGAAAGGAATAGTTACTTGATCCATTTATAGGTTCAGGAGAGGAAGTTACTATAGCTGAATCAGAGTTAAGTCTGAAGGAAGGATGGGTAGGAAGAGTAGGCTGAATGTACTTGGGATTGCTGAGAGACATGTACACTAAGGAGACTGTATTATCACAACTTTTTCACACAAACACTTGGATTCACTAAAGGCTGAAGCATATAGTCTTTATGCCTAAAAATTTCTAACTCTCACAGATATATTTTTGTGGTCCAACTCAGGATTTATAAAACTCTGGACCCAGGTACCTCTTTGTATAAGAATGAGATTTGAAGGTGTCGTAAGCACTCTGTAACACCTGTAGCACATGACAACTCCCAGGTAGCAGTAGACAGTCCAGAAATGGGCATTTGCAGAGAGCTATTCTCTTCACCTAAGCCCTGAGTCCTCATTTGAAAATACCCATCTATTCCTAGTGCATATTACAGAAACTGTAGAACAATTAAAAACTGTAGGGCATCTTTTGGCAACTGGGTTCCTAAATAAAGCATATCATTGAAAGGCCTGTAACTAGACAAGAGGAAGCCGGACACTAGAGTAACAGTTATCCATAAAGAACAAATAATCCCACCTACCTAACATTACCCCTGACCCTACAAATCCTGCTATCTTGTATAGACAGAGTATAGTTTACTATACTTGAATTTGAAATTAATCTTAATTTGTCTTTTTGACAGAAAGAATAGTCTCCTTCAGACAATGATTCACNACCTAAAAAGCTTTTCCATCCTTGTAATACACTTGTGTCATGAATCATTGGAGATCCTACCTTTCTCACTTCTTTTATGGTGTTTGCTGTGAGGCAGGCTCCTTGACAGTACAGCCCGCTGTTCTGCACAGCTCTATGGTCCAAATGGACGCAGTAGTCACCTACATGATTATACCAAACAATTAATTAATGAGTAGGCATTTTCCTTCTACAATAACTCAGCACAAAAGCTCAAGTACACTGTGGAAATCACACAACAAAAAGTATCACATAGTGTTCTGATCCATTATGACTTCTACAGACACTTTCTATATTTTATGATCAGATAGGAGATGCCCTGGTGATGGAAAGAGGAAAGATATCAATGCAGAGCATAACCTGGCCATCCGCTGAAAGGTTTTGGGCATCCAGTGAGGTTTTATAGCTAATGATAACTATGGACATTCTGCATCCATCAAGTCTAAGTTCATATGACACATGCTTTATGCGTATCTGTAGAACTTGTGAGCAGGTTACAGGGGAACAGAATCTTTCCAAGAAACACACAGTAGAAAGTATTTCATATCCATCATTTTGAACAGTGAATTGACCTCAAAACATTTAATGTTAATGAGACAGACAATCTGTGGAATGGGGATTCTTTTCACTTTGTCATTGAAAAGGTTCTATTATACTCTGGCTTGCAATGTCAACCCTCAAATAAAGGCAATATGTGCCAATTTTTGAAAGAAAAAAATTAATTATGAGCAATAGTTTAGGTGAATATTTTAATGTGCTTTACCAATGAAACAAAGGAGAGCAAAAGTCAAGTAAACGGACATTCTTTTCAAATTGATATACTTTTGGCTGTTTGCCAACTTTAATAATCTAACCTCTGTTTAAATTAAAATATCGTGTCAACTTTTAATACAAACCCTACATGAGTTGCAAATTCACAATATGTGTTAAGTCTAAAAAAATCATCATCTATCATTACGCTATTTCAGCAGTGGCAGCTGGGTGTTTTTAAAAGTTTCCTATGAACACAGATCTTAGTTTAAATGTAATATTATGTTATATTACTCACACTTGAACTGACCTTCATAAATATCAAATCCTTACAATTATAAGTCCTGACATTTAATACTTTCCTGCAGACTAAGCGGGACCATGTTACATTATAAGGTCACTTGTCATCTGCAACTTTTAGAGAAACTTATCATTTTAATGAAGACACTAACTCAGACACATACAGTAATGAAATTGTGGACAAACATACTTCGGATTGGCTCAAGGGTGCCTATTCTCACTGCACCATGTGGCACTGGAAGACTTTTAAAAAGTCTTGTGAGTTCCCTGCCCATCTGTATTAATAAGCACTATATGCTCAGTGTTCTTACCCTAGGAAATGACTTCCCAAGTGGTCCTAGTGAACACTGAAGGGTTAACCCTTCCTGGGATGAAAGCAATAGGTTTTCCCAAAGGCCTATTCTTCCCCAAGCAGTAAAAAAGGAAGCTTCTTTGGCTCATTTAAGACTTCAGCCAAGCAACTGGGCAAAATATCAGA
>VZTM01033412.1:2553-23639 GCA_013400555.1 Jacana jacana | reverse complement strand
GAGTAGAAGCAGTGTTGAGGGAGAACTTGTAGAGTAGGGCTGATGGTTGGACTTGATGATCCCAAGGGTCTCTTCCAACCTAAATGATTCTATGATTCTATAATTCTTTCATATGGTGATCAAAGTGGTGATTGTTAACATCTGAATAATGCTGAGTGCCCAGTTACAGATAGTTTTGTACAGATAGTTTTGGAAATATCGTGGACCCATATACCATTGACTTTGTGCACCTGAATGACTTCATAAATAAGGATACCCATCATCCTGGGATCACTCTAGTTAGTGGAGAGAAACAAGTGCCTTTAGGCTACTTCTATACATGGAGTCAGAACATGTTCCATGCTCAGATACGGAGCGTGAACACATGCACTACAGCTTGGCCATGCAAATTATTAAGTCACTAGTCTGTGGACCATGCTGACTCAGATAAAATTGTGTTCTACCAGGCAATCTAAGAATTATCACAGGCCAAGGACCTTTTGCCATGGGCAGTTTCATCATGGCCATCTTGTTTTGGAGAGTAAGATAATTTAATAATCTGGACATTATCAAAGAGTACCAGCTGGCCTAAAACCCAAAGAGGGAACCTTGGCATTATTTAATTTATTAGCATACATATCCCTAAGAGGGCAGTTCAGATGGCAGTTCCTGACTGGAATTGTCTGTCCCTTCTTCGGGGAACCATACAAGTGATCATTATCCTACCGTTAGATAAGTAATATAAGAACACCACTGAGAAACTATAAAAATATAGTCTATAATTAGGTCTAATACATCTGGCAGCTGCCATCTTCCAGATCTGGGACATAAAACCAGGAGGGATTTCAAATATGGAATCCATTTCACAGCATCATCTAACTTTAGTCCTGAAACTGCCAAAAGAAATCTCAAAGATGATCCTTTTTTCGGTGTTTTTTATTTTCCCACTGAAATAGATGCCTTTTGTGAATCTCACTTTGATCTGGCTACCATTCACCTTTACATATCTCAGCAACTTTGGCACACACCCCAGTATTTTGAATACCACTCCTATGTATAACTTTGAAATATCACAACACTGGGCACTATAACAACTTCTTCTCTTTCTGGATCTGGTCCTGAGTATCCAACAGCAAGAAGCCAAAGACAATTTATTACAAATGGCATGGCTTGACCAGCGGCCCAGTAGGGACAACTGACTGACTCCTTTCTCATGACCTTCCTTTCCCACAAATAAGAGCTAAAAGAACTGATCAGGCAGAAAGTAGGCCCATGTCCCTACACTCATCTAAGCCTCCAAAGGGAACTACTTAGGAAAGGAAAAGGTGCACATTGTCATTTCTTGAAGGATGATATATCACTGAAGGGTGCATGGACTGGGAAAGCCCTAGGAGTTTATGGTTACAGTGTTATCCCTCAACACTTCACTTCTAATGATGCATGAGGCATGATCTAGCCCTCAGTGTGCTGTACTGTGCTGTGTTCCAATAATGAGGAGAGATTGCGTGTTTCAGGTCCTATAGGTGATTGATACCTGTGTAATTTTATACTGCTGCCAATAAAATCAGCAAGTGATGTGTCTGAAACAGTTTTCAGATGAACATGTACAGGCCTACTCAGTCAGGAAACCATATCCAGAAAGGCTGGATATGTATTACCTTTTGAATGTTTTGTATTGTACATTAAAAATAATGTTGTCATTCCAGATAAAAAATGGTCTGATCTTCAAGTACCCACCAGGTTCTAAATGGAGGTAACCTGCATCATTTATGTGAAGAATAATCATTCGTGGAGAAGAATGCGTTGAAAAAAAAACAGACAAGTAAATTGATGCTGCAGTGTTTACTGCAGTTTTTGTCACAACAAACCTAAGGTTCTCATTCTCCCCTAGGAGTTATATGTCCCATAAGTTTGGAAAGACCCATTAAAACCCCAACGAAGAATAAAGATGATCAAAACATTCAAAGGAACTAAAACAAGATGCCTTAGGTTGGAATAATTACTCATTAACAGCTTCTATTGCAGACTTCCTGCTAATTCTTTAGTTAATTCCTTTTCACACAGTTTTCCACTATTACTTATATCTGAATGTGTGACCTTTGTGAAAATAAAGCATTTTAGTTTCAGTGTTTATAACTAAAATCAGCTGTACTTTATCACCAGTATTCAAGAGTCTCTATACCTTCAGATTCATGAAATTTGAATGGCACTCACAGGCACATCAAGAAGAATGGGGAGATACAAGAAGTGATAGATTCCTAAAAAACAAAAAAACAACAACAACAAAAAAACCACAAACAAACAACAACAACAACAACAACAAAATAAAGAAACCAAATAGTGAAGAAGAGGAAGCAGGACAGTTGTGATAGAAGATATAATGGCCATACAATGGGTATGACCCCTTTTTTTTTAAATGCATCAGACAAGGAAAATCAACAAGGAGTTGATCAACTTCAAGTTCCTTTGGTTTTTGCATGGTAAGCCCTCTAAGACTGCTATTTCTAATAATCATTATAAGAGTCACCAAACTCCAAAGATGAACAAAATTTCATCTTTTGGGTGCAATCAAAAACCGAATATGGGAATATCCTAACCATAGCTTAATATTAGTCCTGCTAACAATGAGATTGGTTGATCAAAAATGGTTATCCAGTATTTTATACCTTCAGAATGTCTCAAAACTACCTCCGTCAACAAGACTCTGCCTGGTAGTCATAACCCTAAGTGACTCAAAACGTCATCGGCAGGATGGGAGAACGGTATTTGTGCTTAAACATAACTGTTTTTCCAGATCAGCATGTGAAAACAGACAAAATGGACTTTAAGCATGCTTAACCCTGGATATGCTACCCTCTCTTCTTTTATTTTCCCTTTTAAGTAGAGCTGCTGTGAGATGATGAGATCTTGCATTTCCATTCACAGCAGAGGACTCCGTGGAGCGCTTTGACCGGTGACCCTTAATCTTGCCACACATCCTTGCTCAGGAGCATGATCACTTTGGACAGCCTGCTGAGCCCCACACTGGGATTTACAGTAGCACAGACTAAATATTATCCATTTCAACTCATACCTAGAGATCCCAAGTAAGCAGAGCTGGAGACTTTTCCTTCTCAGCTTCTAATATCAGAATAAACTAACGTGGACATTATGTATATGTATATATGTAGATATATATATACCTTATTGTTGATTTCTTCTTTATGGGCTACACTGGTGGCAGTGTTTTCTGTTTCTAATTGCCATGGCCTTTATGATACTGTACTTAATGAATTATGCTCCTCAGGAGGAGGTCAGTGAAAGAATTAAGCTAAAAACCCCTAACAGTGTTGTTGGCGAGGGGCCAGCTCTTTCCAGGCTGTGTTTCTGCATGAGGTCTACCACAGCTGGAGCGAAACGACTTGCAGGTGGCTCAGTGGGCAACAGATCACACAGTACTGCTCTGTCCGCCCCTCAACAGCAAGGAGGGAGTCACCTATGCCTGCCGTTGGTGGCTGAAAATGAGCAGGAAACGTCTGACAATCTTGATTAAGAACTCCCAAGCATTGAACTTTCCATAAGGAAAAGGCACACTCAGATCTCTTGGCTTTGACATTCCAACTTCCAATTTAAGTACTGTTTGGGCTCCAGGAGAAAATGCTAACACTTGTCCCGATGATGTTAGGTTGTGGATACCTTAATAAAGATGATGTGCACAGCCCAGTCTGCACACCTAAGGCTGGGTAATGAAGTTGGTATGCTCTGTTTCCCCCCAGGTTTCATTCATAGAGAATTTATAGGTTTTATTTTAAAAGTAGCTGAAACATACTAAGTAATTTTCTGGAGTGTTTTTAAACTATTAATTTCTAAATTACATGAACAGATGCATATGCACAGTGGAAAATAGCATCAAATAGCTTGGGGGAACAGAGGAGCTCAAAGACCCAGCCAAATAAAGTTAGGTTCCACTAACAGCCTGCTTGGATAACTCCTTTCACCTCCCTGGGAACCCCACCACTCATCTGTTCAGCTTCACTTTCTTGCAGATTAATCATTTGTGGTTTTAAAAATACATAAATCTTAAATATCTACAGAAATTGAGGAACAGAAGGCTTTTCCACACCTCAGTGGGCAAAAACTACTGTCCATTTGCTGCAGGAGTCATTTGAGGCTTCTTAGCAAAACAGGCTTGGATGAAACGAGGATGAAGGGCCGGAGTGATTCTCCCAGATGCAGGCTGGGAGCCAGCTGGGCTGTGGGACAAAGACCAGAAAGCTTGAGGTTGGTTGGTGCTCATGATGAATACTTCCTCACAAACATCTTCTCAGCAGTAGCCACAGGAGGGCTGGTGCCGGGTGTCACCACAGCAGTCACGACTCTGCCTCTCCTTGGCAACTTGTAAGGCCCTCCGTAAGCAAATGCAGAGAGCGAACATGGCCCACATCAAACCTGACAGCACGACTGCAATGTTATTATGTGGGGGCACCCAGGATCTGAGATTTACATGTGCTCAGCTCATCAAATCTGCTGCTGCTTTCAACAGCTCGGCTGTTTCTCACCTACCACCAATGAGAATTTTGTGCAGTTCTAGAAGTGCCGTGGCTTAGAATCAACACCTCTAGTGAGAAGAAAACTGGTGCTTTTCTCCAGAAAACACCGAGTTGATCCTCTTCAAGAAATTTGAACACAGTGTGAGGGACAAGCCTGCTGAGTCTTCGGTACAGGGGGTCCTTGGTTTTGGTGGGACCTTATGACAGAGCTTTAAATTTGGTATCAGCTTCCACAAGCACATTTGATTCCACTTACAGCGACGCAGGTCAACACCAATGTCATGATCAAAAAAAAAAACCAGGGAAAGGTCTTAATAATTTGTACCACACTTTTCTAATTCTTAAAATGGCTGCTACTCCTTATGTGAACGTAAAAATTGAATGGCTTGATTTGTGACCTCCTATTCTTTATCACCCCTCCTTACTAATTACATTTATCAAATCAGGTATGAGAAACAATACCCTGTGAGTAAGGTGACCATAAAATGGTTAAAAAAAACCTCCCAAAATACACATAAGAAATGAACAGAGATTACATTAAAGTATAAAAATTGATATTTTATCACTGAATACAACTAGCAAACAAGTTAATGAAGAGATAACTTTGTGTGCAAAGAACTGCCTAAAAGTATATAGAAAATAATGCACTTGGCCAAACTTTAATGAGCACCGTCTTCTGGCTCCTGGTTTACTCACTGAGTCTCACAACATCTACAACACAGTTTCTTCTCCATTTCCATCATGCAAAGCTGTGTGAATTTACGGGGACCCATCTCAAAGATATACACCTTCAGGGATTTTAGTGTATTGCAGCCATGCCCACATGATATGGAGAGAGTCACACAGAGCCAGAAGAAGCCAACGCTGCTAGGCTTGTTCTTAGTTATCTTCACGTTCATCTCGTACCGCAGTACTCATAGTACTTATGGACAGGACAGTCTAAGGGATTAACAACTAGAAAGCGTCAGTGGCACAGTGTGTACAGCAAAGAGCCCTCAGCTCTTCCCATCTGGTCTCTAATCCTCATTCCTGCACCCTTAATCATTAAGTCTTAATTTATTTCAGTTCAAACAAACAAACAAATAAAAAAATGTACAATGAGTAGCAGACAAACTCACATTCCTCATAGCTCTCATTCCCTATATACGTTCTCACTAGGAAATTGTGGTTTGATTCTCTGTATTGCTAATTGGTAATCGCAGCCAAAGAAATTGCTACCAGGTTTTAATGTCTTGAATTTATTTAGCACCATGGAAGGGGAAGGGGGACACTCCTCGGGTAAGGAGGGAGAAATGGGAAGGATGACATTACTCTGACCTTACATTTGGGCTGACATCTAGCACAGTGCTAAATCAGTGCCTTGGCGCAGGAGACGGGATTAGCACGGGTGGGTTACAAGCAGTTTGCAGGGACCGCAGCTGTCCGGTGGCTACCAGTGGATGTCAGCAGAGGCTCCACTTGCAAAAGAGCCAAATGAAAAGAGACAAAGGAAAGAAAAGCCTCCAGGTTCTCTTAGTACAGGCAGTGCAGAATGCACAAGCACTCCAAAAGGGCTAGTCTCTCCCAGCTCCCAGTCAGCTTAGGATGACTAGCAAGCAGTAGGATGCTAAAGGATGTAGCAAAGCTAATGGGGCTGCCTGCAATTCTTTATGCTTTCACCTTTCACAAGCAATATTTTTTTTGGTTAATTTAAAAACAATGAACAAAGTCTGGAGACCCACCATTGGAATAGTAGTGACGCTGGACAACAGATTAAAAAGAAGCAAAACATATATCATCTGCTCCCTCTCCTCCAGCAGAGCAGCCACTGCTCCAGGAACACTTAAATGCGACAATAAAAAGCAAAGCTCTCTAATTATTGCTTTGCAGGGGTTGGACTGCAACCTCTTGGTAAAGCAAACAATCTGGACAAACTAAGCACAGGGTTTTAGCTAAACTCTTAACAATTTTATCTAGAACAAACAAACAAACAAGCAGCACACAAATGGAAAGGTTTTCCTTTGTTAAATTATAGCCCATCACCTCATACAAGCAAAAACTGACCTCATTTCCCCAGTGAACATTCCTGGTGGTGGAGTCACTGACAACAGTGACTGAACTCCCCACTCAGGGACACTTTCTGATGCCATCGCTTACACTGAAAAACATGGTTCTTAGGGGCAACAAGGTGCTGCTGAAGAAAACAGGCATCTCACAGTTTAAAGAGGTTTGATCTGAGAAAAGTGGAAAAATCCCATCACTGCTAGACGTTTCCCTCAAAGTAAATGTGGACTTTCATGTCTTTCTATCCTGAAGTAATAAAAAATAAGTTCATTTATCTGATAGGAACCTGAAACTCTAAAGTTCTTTTAGTGGATGAAAGCTTTCCCACTCCCAGCTGATTGAAAGCAGTATGCTGTGGCATAAGGACTGAGAATCCTTCTCAGTTATTCTAGCTTGGGTGGATACTGTTTGGTTTAACATTTTCTGCTCTTCCAGTCTGCCCAGTCTGTAAATACAAATTATTATAGCTTATGTGGTCAGTAGAGCTGGTCAAGTGTTTCAAGAAAACATTTTTTTCACCGGAAAAACACCAATCCTAGAAACTTAAATGTTTCATGGGAACATACAAGATTTAAAAAACTTTTGTTGGGAAAATTTTCTTGGGTCCAGAATGGAATTTTTGGTCAAAACCACAGAGAGAGAAGGAGAAAGATCTACCTCATAATAACAAATACTGCAGTGATCATTGTTCCACATAAATCTCTCAGTCCTCCCTTAAAAAGATTCGAACCCATTGACCAAATGCCATATTTACAGAGGTTACTCTGCACTGTTTGGGAGTCTTGGAGAAACCAGGGGCTGATTAGAGGAAAGAGCTGTAGCTACTCTGCCCACTGTGGGAAAGCCTTCAGCATGAGAACTGACATGAGCTTTTCCTGCTAGCTTGGGAAAGAGTCCAGCAGATGTGAGGTAGGGCACTGGAGATGCTCCAAAGACTGAGTGGGGAGGCAATCGTAGACAA
Organism: Jacana jacana; assembly: GCA_013400555.1. Lineage (NCBI taxonomy): Eukaryota > Metazoa > Chordata > Aves > Charadriiformes > Jacanidae > Jacana > Jacana jacana. The sequence continues at coordinate 16,127 of VZTM01033412.1, read as the reverse complement.
AATGAAAGAAGAATCAGACAATTGCAGTGGACAGGTGATGAGATGAGACACACGACTCATCCGTAGGAAACTTCAATTATCTATTAGTTCTTCCCAGAACCACTTGCTCTACTTTTCTGTAGGTTGTCAGCATTTTTCTGACAATGATTTCAGAACTGAGAAGCATACAGGAGAAACCACAGAGCTGTACAAAGAAGGCCTGCTACTTTTCTGGTTTTTGAGCCCAAAACTAATTTTCTGTACCTTTCAGAACTGCCGTTTCTCAGGCATCCCTATCTGCCTCAGGCACTTCCTATTTTATTTTTCCCATATCTTTTTTTCTTGATTTTACAACCTTGGTATTCGAGACTATCTCAGGGGCCCTGAAATCTTTAGTTTCTGCTTTTCTGGTTCCTTTGATTTTGTCTAATATGAGAAGACTCTCACATCTGAACTGTCTTCCTCCTCAATTACGTCTCTTGTCCCCTTCTGTAGTTGTAGGAATACACTTGCAGAGATTATGAGTCACAAAGGTACCTCAGTCAGGGTATACCAGTCTTTTAACAGGTGAAGTAGGGCTCAAGAGAGCAGACAAGTCACACTGGAGGGGGAAAAAAAGGCAACAAGCTTTTGATTTACTGAGAGCAAGGAAGCTCCTGTGGAAAAATACTGGAGAAAGCTATTAAAAATGAGCAGGTGCATTGCTGGAACTAAAACTCTTTTGACACCAGTTTAGCCACAGAAGAGGGAGATTAGCTTCAATTCACCCCCTGAGTATTTACAGGTTATGAGCAGATTTTGCAAAGCAGGCTGAGCTTCACACAGCCACAGGATACATGCTTTTCAGGGTCTAAACGAGCTTATTTAAAGGTGTGATTGACATGTATTGGCATCTTCAGAGAAACCCAAATAAATATAAAATAGTTCTGAAGACTACTCCCTACTGGTTCATCTGAAAATATTTTATGATTGGATCAGGCTTTTTTCTTGTAGCCCTCAGCACTAGAGTGGGTGCATTGTCCCTCTTACCTACATTTATCAAAGGGATGTGCAAACCCGAAATAACAAGAAGAGAAAACCAGCATTGTTCATAATGAGTTATTTTATAGGGTGTTTCCCATCTTCAGCTTCAATGTTCTGGTAATTTAACACATGGAATAATAACAGCTAGTAATTTTGGCTTTGGATGTTGTTATTTCATGTCTTATGAGAAGTTAATTGCATCTTAGACTGTCAAGAAGGAATAAAAAAATCCCTCAGATATGGGGCATATTTCTTTATATTGCTGCTTTCTATTCATTCAGCACCAGTCCATGCTAGACCAAGCAGAACTGAAAACGAGAGGGGGAAAACAGTGGACACAGCAGGTGTAACAGAGAGCTCAGACCACAAAAGGGTGCTATCATTTTATAACATGAGCTAGCCCTCCATAGCGACCTGCAAAGAATGTGGCCTTTGAAATAGCTTCACTAGAATTAGTAGCCTTTCAGGAAATATTACTATTGTTCTGAATTCCACTTGAAAATTTAATTTGCCCCCTGTTATTTTCAGACAAATTCCAGCAGAGCTTTATTCTATGAAATCTGCGTAGGTGCATAAGAAAAGTTGTCTTGACTTGAGAAATTCATATGCCCTTGTACGCAGAGTGATTTATTTATCATGTGTGTGTTTATCTGCTCACAAAGAGAGCTTGTGCAGATATAATTCATGTGTAGGTGTGCATGTTCTGTATTGAAATCATATGTAATCTGTAAACACATTGGGTTATGCTATGAAATGCCTAATTAACTAGGAAGTATTGAAATAGGAAACATCAAAGTTTGGTTTTAAAACCATGCATAACACCAATACTTCAGTATAGCAAATGTGATGATGTGATGCAGTTTTTATGCCAGAAAAGCGATTGCCTTCCTGACTAAAAGTCAGATTTCAGTTCTGAACACTCCTGCTTTGAGGAACGTGAATCAGGGAGCTCTGAGCTGAATCTACTCATGGCTACCTCAGAGAAAGGCAGCCAGATGTGATACAAGGATGGCTCAGTTGCCTTTACATCATGCCAGAAAGAGGTAAGGCTAGCTGCCTATACTGGTGTGGCAATAAGAAGATGTGGTTGGCCTCTAGAGACCTGCTTAAAGCTTATTTTGACCTTATTAAACACTACACTTATTTTAGCAAAGTCCCCATGCTAATGTGGGTGCATTCCCACTTGTGGAAGGCAAGAAGCTGGGGCAGACAGAGCCCCTGTGGGTGCCCAATGTCCCGCCCTCAGGAGGGTCAGTCATGTCCCTGTGAGCTGGCATCACACCTCCAAGCTGCAGTGAAGCTGCAGTGAAGACTTGGCAAGGATCTCTAAGCCAGACGCTGTAACTGATTTACATGAGCGGATTGCACACGCATTGCTAATTCTCAGTGGCTCCACTTGCAGATGGGATGACATAGCCTTTTACATTACTCAGATTTTCCCCAGGCTTACAGGGAAAAAAAAAAAAAAACAAAAACCAAAACGTTAGCAAACATCTCTTAACAACTATTTATTTAGTTTATTAATCTAACTTCTTTAAATAATATGAAAAAATGAGGTGTAGGATACAATTTGGGAAAAACATTAATAAATTGCCATATTTCTGCATTGAAGGATGTCAATGTTTAGTTAAATATGTCAATAAAAATAACAGTAACTGTCTGGATCATCTGTGTAATTCTGAAACTTATTACTCTATAATCATAAACCTGATTTTTTTGATTGAATTCTGATGAGCTCAGCTAAACAGTCAAGTTTCTTACTTCAAGCAGAAAGGTGAACAGATCTTTCATTTATTCTGTTTTGATATAGTATATATCGTGCATCTCTTTAGAGAAATAGTGAGCAAATATCACTTAGGATAAAGTCACTGTTTACACAGTGATTACTGGATTTGTGGGTTTGTGTCACACTGACTTTATTCTTTGCTATCTGAAACAATCTTTAGATACGTGGGCATCTGTTCTACCCAGTGGTACAACCTTTCTAGTTACAACTGGCTACCAGTGTTATTTCTTAGTGTTGTCTCTGACAAGGTGTAACAAAATATGGCAGAACACAAGACACATCAGAAGTTCTGGAGCTGAAATACACATTTAAAAAATATTAAAATAATTTTTAAAAATTACCAGTTCTCTGCAAAATCTAACCAAGTAGATTTTTATCTGGGTAGATAAATTAATAGCTCATGGCATTTTCATTTCCTCTGTGGAAAATGCGTGTCCAGAGAAACTGGACATTTTATGACTTCTAATCAATTCCAACAAACTGTTCTTCATGAGAAAAGAACTGGAAAACACCCTAGAAGTTGAAAGATTTCTGGTTTCCCATTTGAAGTGACTTTTAGCTTTGAAATGTATTTCAAATGTATTTTTTCAAATGTCAAGAAGTAATATGCCTTAGGAATCAAAATAATTCATTTCAAGAGAAACAAAGCATTTTTTGACTCAAAATATTTTAAGATTTTTTTCTGTCTGAATAAAAAGCAAAATAATTTAAACTGCCTTGACTGACAGTTATTCCCCTTCCGCATTTTCTGAACTGCCAAGCTAAAAGGAAATTTATTATTTTCATTGCAATGTACTAAAATATGCATAAATCTATCTAGCTCTCTGTTGGATGTCAGTTAGGAAAAGCAGGTGGAAATTCAAACTCAGTCTGTACATGGATAAAGAGAAATGAGATAGACATTAACCAATAATCTGTTATAGATAATGTATGTTAATTTTGGGAATCATAGTTTAGAAAAGAGCTATTTTCTCAAAAGAGCTTGCAATAATTATTGATAGCACTTAGAGCACTTAGGAGCTTTCTACAATTTGATCAGAACGTCAGTGAAATCACAATATAGTAAAAAGCATCAGATACACATGTATGCATTTTAATAACACTCTAGTTTCAGCTTTCGCTATAAAGTTTTGCCGTAGCACAAACAAAGGGCAAATTTCCAGACACCTGGGGAGCCATACTTAGCCCTGCTCCCTCTCTCTCTCGTGATGAGGTCATTACTCACTCGTCACTCCAATAATACTGCTATAACTGCAATAAAGCTTGTAATAATCAGGGTAGATAAAAAAATAAAAGGTAATTAATAATAACTTAACTATCTTTTCTTTTTCTTTTCTGGATATAGATGATATTTACAAGTTTAGCGATGTTTAAATCTCTGGCCTAAAGTGGCTTCCTTTAAGTTGGCAAAACTATAAAGAACTTTTTGTAGTGGAGCTACCTCTTCCTGGTTTCTGACATTTGTGTGTCTGGTCCATTTCCATTCTGATGTACGTGGCAGAATACGTATGGTGTGCACACGGGTAGACTAACTGTGAGAACTTTGAGGCTAAATGGTTCATGTTACAGCTGAGGTTTTATGATCTGCTTACCACTGACTGTGGGATCCCTGCTAACCTTAGACATGCCTGCTCTGGGCAGTGGGCTGCAAGGTAGAAATGACCTAGACTCTGTTAAATCCAGAACTGGGATCAGCGTAGCAGTTTCAAGGAAGGGCAATGGACAAGAAGATAAATCCTGCTTCTCAGCGGCAGAGACACACACAGGTCTAACCTGACTGACCTTGCTTCTCACGGGGCTAGGCTGTGCAATGATTACATTTCAGATGGTGTTGGTGCTAGTTTAGGTGTCTCTGGACATTGTTCCAATGCCTCTGTACATGTCCTGTGTAAGACACAGCTTCAGTTCTTGTGTCTGAGCTTCCTCTTACTGTAGACCTTGCTCCTGATCTTAAAAGAGCACCCTTTTCCTCTGTATTGTCTACTGCAGAGACACTGCAGTCAATGGCAACACAAAATACTTCATATTGGGTGTACAAGCCCATTCTCAAAAGCAGTTTGGCTGTTTGAGTGCTGCTCCCTGGTCAAGCTAGTAAAGGTCCCCCCCTGCATATCATACTTTAGCTCAGCTGTAACACCAGAGTGTCATGACAAGTCTGCTTCCATCCAGCCCAATGCAAACTGATGGCAGAGGCCTTCAAACACATTGGTGGTGCACGATCAGGGCCCAGCACTCAGAAACGTCCCTTGGCACTTGGCTGATTTACTGTCACAGACACAGCCATGGAATTCAACTTGCTGCAGCCCTGCAACACTTATGCAACTGGTCTCAAACAGCCAACTTTTGAGACAAATGTGAAGCCAGTTTGTGCATCTGCAATGGCCATTTGCTCAGGACATCTGAGCACAGGGCAGCTTCAGTGGAGCTATTGAGCTTCTCCAAAGAGCCTGCCAATTGCCTGAAATTCCTAGAGTAACAGCCAAAAAAGCAGCAGGACAGTAGATGATGTATAAAGATTTGCTGCCAAATATGGTGGAGTTGGCACCTGTGACTTTGGCTCAGTATTGCAGTTCCCACTGTGAAGATCAGTGATTATTGCTTTAATAAGCAGTTCTTAAGTGAGGTACCTGATATCTGTTGTTGCAAGAGATGGAGTGCCAAAGGCACAAAAGATGGGGAAGTTATAAAAAAACCCACCCTAATCCTTGGAGCTCACCATCCAACTTACCTAGGGTTTTATTATTATTGAAAAAAATTCTTTGAGTTATTTCACAAAAAAAAGAAAAAAAAAAAGAAAAGCCAAAAAGCCAACAGTACACACAAAGAGATTTCTCAGTGGGTTGCTTATTAGTTGAGATTTTAGAAGTTGCCCAGAGTGCCCAGATTTCTGAGTCCCGTTTCAAAAGAATCAGAACTGCAGAAGGTCTCCAAAACTTGATACTAACCTGGCTGCAACAGCACAACACTGTTCTACGATGGAAGACATCACCACGGCATTGGTTCATAACTCACTGATGCCAGAAGGACCCTGGAAAGATTCTTATTCAAAGCTCTCCATTAAAGCCTGTGTCTCTTTAAACATAAGAAGCAGACACGCATTTCTGTAAACATATTATAGGTAGGTCAATTCTGTCAAGTGTGGATATTTTAAGTTATATTGACACTAAAAGAAGGAGGAAAAGGAAGGCAATGGGATGTTTAGAAACACGTTAGTTGCTATTTTATCTTTGCAATGGAAACATTAACTGTACAGTCTGAGACTTGGCAATAATTAATCCAGATGTAAAGAAAGAACTTTTGTCTTTGAATCTACGTGCTGTGCTTTTCAATAAATGCACATTAGTGAAGTATTTTATATATGAATCATAGTGTTGTAATTGGTGGCATATTCTTCAGTTAATATATAACATCAACTTCGGAGAAAAGGGTAAAAGGTCAATGTTATAAAAAAATCTTGTCCTTAAAACCAGAGGTTGGATCTTTTAAGATTACCCCAAATAATGTCTCTTTCTGAAGCACAGAAGGTCACATTCTGTAGTCAGATGTGACTTGTGGCATATGTAAGTATTATTCCCAGCTCCTATGCAAAAGTTGCCAAAGAATGTTTCCATTACTAAATGGGGAACAGAAGTTTACAAAGGTGGGTTTGTCTCAGGCTTACCAGCAGATGGAGTTGGAACCAGGATCTTGATATGCATCATCATTAACATGAATAAGGCTCTTTTCTGGAATAGCAGCACATAGCTGGTGCGCTAGTGACATCTCAATTTGTAATAGAACAAGTATGCAAGATATAAGTGGAGAGAGATTTTTATTCAAATGCAAGTGAGGGAACTTGAGAAGCCTGGAATCTGTGCTGTAATGTCTAACGCAATTTGGAAAAGGTAAGAAAAAGGACAAATATGGCTTTTTCCATTCACAAGCAACTGACTGGGGTATGAAGGTGATGTGTAAGGCTTTAAACCACTTCCAGAGAAAGTCAGTTTAGGACAAAAAAAAAAAAAAAGCACAGTGCCAAAGAATACATTGTTACACATCCTCTTTGCATATAGTTAATTATTATAGCAAGTTTCTCTCTGACTTATCTGTAACAAATCCAGTGACAAAGATGTCACCTGAGCAGGTTGGGACTGAAAACTTTAACTATTTACTTAATGAAATCCAGAACTTAGGAAGACATGAAAAAAAAACCCCTTACCCTACTTTCTTCTCAGCTGACAATGCTTCAGCTGTAGGTATAGATGCTTCTCACCTAAAAAAATAATGGAACAAAGAGGCTAATTGCTTCCACTTTCATGAAACATATGAAACAAGACTCACCCTCTGACTGTTGTATTTTGGTATGAGGACATTCCATGAATCTTTACGTTGGAAGAAGCTGTTCTGATTGCAGACCACAAACCTCTCGTTAAAATTCTTGGAGCAGAAACTGATAATCTGGCTGATACATTACAGAAGTGGACGTTAAGTCAAACTTCTTATCATTATGATATCATAGCTAAGTTATCTGAAAAACAAAGCAAAGCTGTACTTTTTCTGTTGACTATTAGAGATGAAAAGGTTGCTGCAAAGAATCCTTCCGCTTACTATTCTGCACCTCCCTCCCCTTTTGGGGAAGAAGGACTATGTACCTTGGAGTGAGTCACAGCAGAAATGGAACAAGTCCCTCAGCATGATTTCCTGCTACCCTGCAGCTTGTGTAGGCTTTAAAACCTGGGCAAAGTAGATGAGAATTGTTGCCATCTGGACTGGCAGTTTTCTAGACTCACTCTGCACAGGTGCAAATGGTTGCAAGGTGTTGGGCAGTGAAGGGGCAAGAACATGCAGATCAGAAAGATTCAGGAATTGGTGTACAAATAGTCAAGCTATCCTTCTCACTACCAGCCCGCAGATGAACTCTGTCGGAGCCACTGCAGCACTATCTCCTTCCAGATCCAGATGTTCTGGTAAATAGGCAGGAATTGAGTCAGGGACAAACACAGAAAGAGTTAACACTCAGTGGCTCACCTGAGTACCAATTTTGATGTCAGGGTGACTGGAACAGCTGCTCTGAAGGTGAGAAGGTTTTTCTCTTGAGCACTGAGAGGCTTACCCACACCTGAAAGGAAACTTGTGTCATCACCTGAAACTTTTGCTTAGTGTCCTCTTCCTAAATGCTTTACCTGACCACAGGGGATGCACCTAGGCGGATGTCATCACTAGGTGGAACAACAATTTGAAAGCTACGTGCCTCTCTGGTTTTACTTTTATTCTACCTTTAATCTGATATTTTCCCTTAAAGCCTGGAGTAAAAGGTTGGATTTTGCTTTGTGACCAAATATCACCAATGCACACACATGCCCACAACACTTGCTGTGAGCATTGGAGCCTTCTTAGCTGCTCTTTAACGCTGGCAATGCTCAGTGGGGCTCCTTTCCAGTTGGCCAAGCATCCAGCTTCTTACCCTGAGGGACAAGCATATACTTGACCTCTCACATCTCTGGTCAGATGGGTGTTGTAAACTAGATACCTCCCAGTTAGATTTACCTGCAGTATTTAATCTAAGAGAAACCACGTGGCTGTATTTATACCAGCGGTGCTAGCACACCAGTGAATGCAATGGCATTCAATAAACTACTCTTGTTATTAGAGTACTCCCTGGCATTCCTATAGCCCAGGCCAACTAGCACTCTCCTAAATTTCTGTGCACAGCCAGGAAGTCAGCAAAAGCCAAGAAACATTTCCAGCAGGCCATTGACATCTGACTATCCTGTTAAAAAGGAGGACATGGCCAGGCAATGCCACCCCCCGTACTGTTACATTTACACCTCACCTATAAGACAGGAGCCTAGAACAAATGCTGAAGGCCAAACATTTTCTTGAAAGATACAAAGAGGAAGAACTCATTTGCATTTACTCAGTTACTCAGTGGGCAGAAGTTGTAAATCAGCCTAAGGGAAATGATTCTTGCAGACTGGGTATCATCACTCACCTATAGGTAGGGACTGTAGGAAGTCACGCTCATTTGTGATCCCTCTTAGCACAAGAAAGCTTGAGGTCCTGTATGTGAAGTGGCATAAATTCAATCAAGTCCATTGTGGAATTGCCCAGCACCGCAATTGCCTCCTCACCGGGAGGAGAATGCATTCAGGTCCTCATGCATCTGCCACACCGCAATGTTCTGGTCTGCTGCAAGGAGGACACTATACACACATCCTGCTTCAAGAGCGAAAAACCTTCTTCTAAATTCATAGAATCATAGAATCATAGAATCATTTAGGTTGGAAGAGACCCCTGGGATCATCAAGTCCAACCATCAGCCCTACTCTACAAGTTCTCCCCTACACTAGATCCCTCAACACCACATCTAATCTGCTCTTAAACACAGTCAGGGAGGGTGACTCCACCACCTCCCTGGGCAGCTGATTCCACTGACTGACCACTCTCTCCGTGAAAAATTTTTTCCTAATGTCCAGCCTAACCCTACCCTGCTGCAGCTTGCAGCCATTCCCTCTTGTCCTGTCGCTCATTGCCCGTGAGAAGAGACCAGCACCAATCTCTCTACAGTGCCCTTTCAAGCAGTTGTAGAGAGTGATGAGGTCTCCCCTCAGCCTCCTCTTCCTCAGACTAAACAACCCCAACTCCCTCAATCGATCCTCATAAGCCTTGTTCTCCAGTCCTCTCACCAGCTTTGTTGCCCTCCTCTGTACTCGCTCCAGCACCTCGATATCTCTCTTGTGCTGAGGTGCCCAGAACTGGACACAATACTCAAGGTGTGGCCTAACCAGCGCTGAGTACAGGGGGACAATCACCTCCCTACTTCTGCTGGTCACACTATTCTTTATGCAAGCCAGGATGCCATTGGCCTTCTTGGCCACCTGGGCACACTGCTGGCTCATGTTCAGCCTCCTGTCAACCAGCACCCCCAGGTCCTTTTCTGCCAGGCAGCTCTCCAGCCACACTGCCCCAAGCCTGTAGCGATGCATGGGGTTGTTGTGGCCCAAGTGCAGGACCCGACACTTGGCCTCGTTGAAGGCCATGCCATTAACATTGGCCCATCTATCCAGTCTATCCAAGTCCCTCTGTAGAGCTTCCCTGTCCTCAAGCAGATCAACACTCCCACCCAACTTAGTGTCATCTGCACCAAATTATCACCAAAAAAAAAGACAGAGAGCTATTTCAACAAAGACAACCAAAGTACAGATCCCAAAGTAAGGGATTTGTGTTACTAATTTAATAAATACACAGGTGTTCAGCATTTGGCAAACAAAGCAGCTCAGAGCACTGCATAGAGGCATCCTCGCTCCTATGGGTGGATCTATGGGAGCAATACTCCACAGGGTGCTCAGGTACTTTCTCAAGGGCCATGGGAGAGGTCAGGCTCCTTTAAGTGCATTAAGGGTAGCAGCACAATGATGTTCTTCTGCAGATCTTAGGCCAAGGCTTATCTGAGATCCAGTCTTTCCTGCAAATACTTCCTATAAGCTCACTTGGATACTTTGCAACTCCACATATTTCCATAATCCACACTTTAAAAACTATAGTCTTATTTCTTTTCTCATTTATGTGCATGTAAATCCCACACAACTCCACTGAAACCAGTGAAGCAAAAGTGTACATAAACAATAGGAAAAATCAGGCTCTGCATTTCTTGGTTACAATTCTCGTATGTGACAAATTATTCTGGAGCCCTGTCTTGGAAGTATCTAACTTGAAACAGCTTTTCAAACCAGAGTACTTAATACTGTCTAAGGATCAGTCTTCTGTAGGGCACCCAAAAGTGAAGTTCCCAGTATGGCAAGTGGCTCTTAAAAATCTTGGCCATTTTATCAAAGGATGTGTCAGTGTCTCAAGCAGATGCAAAAGCAATGACCGCTCAAATAGCTTGGTGTTTACAGGTTCATCAATCAAAAAGAAACCCTTTGATCACCTGACGTGATTCAAACAACATACTTGATATCTGATACCAGACCGAGATCATACAGATCTAATAAACTTTTGGCTCCTGCAGATTTCTTTTAAAAAGTATAAAAGAGGATCAGTTATAGAGAAGTTGATTAATATGCACTCTGCTCAAACAGTCTTGAACATCTGTGTATTAAATTCATTTATTAAATTATACCAATCTGTATTTTAATGAGTAAAAGATACTTATTCTGCCATCCATCAAAATAAACTCAGGAAATACTTAACATTATAATCATTTTTCTTGTTTGAACATGAGTTATGAAATATGAATCCCACACTAAGAATGCTGTACTTGCCATTATGATCAAATATGTTTTTACAGGTGCACCAAATATTCTGTTTTCATTTCATTCTCAAACTGTTGAAAATATAAACCATGTTTTATATTTCTTAGGTAGGTAATATTGCCTTTTTCCCCCCACATGGCACCCATTATTAGTGAGTTATTACCATGCCTTTTTTCAAACACACACTACATATCCTAAAGTTGCTTAATAATGAAAATACAGATTTATGTAACATCTAGTATCAAATAACATTTAGGGCACACTTTGGTATTGAAAGGTTTGGGGCACTAATAACTTTCAAGTGTATGTTAATATTGCCAGATAAGGTGTATACAATCTGTTGGGTCAAGTTCAGTCTTTTATCGCTTTGGGGTTTTTTGCATGAGCAAAGTTAACTTTAGGTACAACAGGATTTAATATATGCATACACTGAATTTTTGTTCTGATAGCTGTGATTTTTATTTCCATTTTTCTGGTCTCCTTTTATTAAAAAAAAAAAAAAAAAAAAAAAAAAAAAAAAAGGAAAGGAAAGAAAAGAAAAGAAAAGAAAAGAAAAGAAAAGAAAAGAAAAGAAAAGAAAAGAAAAGAAAAGAAAAGAAAAGAAAAGAAAAGAAAAGAAAAGNATTCAACATTATTCAGATGTGACTGCAAGGCACGGAGCTCCTCACCTGGTGTTGAATCCGTATGCCTTTGGTGACTTTAGTGGAGCTACAAGTCCAATACAGAGGTTTGGCACTGGGACTGTAATAAACAGGTAAAACTCACCATATTAAAAAGTGTAATGACAATATTACTTTCAATAAATAAATGCCAACTTCTCCATTGATTTCAATGGGAGTAGGTTCGGACCATGAAAGAACAAATCAGCAGTAGAGCCAGCATACTAGAAAAAAGCAGTCACATTCTGGAAAGCCAATGTAACCACACATTAATCCCCACCCCACCCAGCCCCCTTTTTTTTATGTCTGTGTGTAAAACAAATCAACAGAATAGGAAATAATTTGGCATTTTAATGGCAAAGGGGAGAACACCCTTCAATGCAGCCATTGCTTTGTACAGGTGCAACCACAGTGCAAGTTATCACCATGCCAAAATTACAGCTGAGGCAATGTCAACCCTCTTCATGGGTACATGGAAAACAGCTGATATGAGGAAAGAGAAAACTGGTATAGAGGAAAATCCATAAACAGAATTTCTACAGTGAATGAAAGAGAAATGGCAACTCTGTCATAGGCAATTATGTCCAAAGATGGCACTAGGAATGGGAAAAGTTGCCACTTCTAACTTAAAGACAGTATTAAACAGCTTAATTTTCTTAAAAGAGATCTCATTACTGCCACTGCATTTATGATTTGTACTCCCTGGTTAATTATTCAATATCGTATGTAACATTTCAAGTAATTTCTTGTTGAAAAACCCATCATTTTTCTCCTGTACTAGCAGTTCTTCTAGATCNTTACAATTCTCGTATGTGACAAATTATTCTGGAGCCCTGTCTTGGAAGTATCTAACTTGAAACAGCTTTTCAAACCAGAGTACTTAATACTGTCTAAGGATCAGTCTTCTGTAGGGCACCCAAAAGTGAAGTTCCCAGTATGGCAAGTGGCTCTTAAAAATCTTGGCCATTTTATCAAAGGATGTGTCAGTGTCTCAAGCAGATGCAAAAGCAATGACCGCTCAAATAGCTTGGTGTTTACAGGTTCATCAATCAAAAAGAAACCCTTTGATCACCTGACGTGATTCAAACAACATACTTGATATCTGATACCAGACCGAGATCATACAGATCTAATAAACTTTTGGCTCCTGCAGATTTCTTTTAAAAAGTATAAAAGAGGATCAGTTATAGAGAAGTTGATTAATATGCACTCTGCTCAAACAGTCTTGAACATCTGTGTATTAAATTCATTTATTAAATTATACCAATCTGTATTTTAATGAGTAAAAGATACTTATTCTGCCATCCATCAAAATAAACTCAGGAAATACTTAACATTATAATCATTTTTCTTGTTTGAACATGAGTTATGAAATATGAATCCCACACTAAGAATGCTGTACTTGCCATTATGATCAAATATGTTTTTACAGGTGCACCAAATATTCTGTTTTCATTTCATTCTCAAACTGTTGAAAATATAAACCATGTTTTATATTTCTTAGGTAGGTAATATTGCCTTTTTCCCCCCACATGGCACCCATTATTAGTGAGTTATTACCATGCCTTTTTTCAAACACACACTACATATCCTAAAGTTGCTTAATAATGAAAATACAGATTTATGTAACATCTAGTATCAAATAACATTTAGGGCACACTTTGGTATTGAAAGGTTTGGGGCACTAATAACTTTCAAGTGTATGTTAATATTGCCAGATAAGGTGTATACAATCTGTTGGGTCAAGTTCAGTCTTTTATCGCTTTGGGGTTTTTTGCATGAGCAAAGTTAACTTTAGGTACAACAGGATTTAATATATGCATACACTGAATTTTTGTTCTGATAGCTGTGATTTTTATTTCCATTTTTCTGGTCTCCTTTTATTAAAAAAAA
>VZTM01033411.1:0-13894 GCA_013400555.1 Jacana jacana | reverse complement strand
AGACATGAGAACAGACAATTGCAGTTTCCCATGCACAGTGATGTTCTTTCCAAAAATCTACTACCTTTACACCTTCAACTGTTTGCAGGCTTTAACGTTGCCTCCTACCCTTCCAGAGCCCTTTAGCAGCCATCCAAAACTTAAGCTAAGGCTGGACAACAGATCTGCTTCACATAAAATTGAAAATTACTCTTTGCAAACAAACCTCAGCAAGCGGCATTTCTCATCTACTAACTGCAGCACTTGTATTTCAGAAATGTAAAGCAATTCATGATACATACATGGACAATCTGTGCATACTTTTTGTTCAATGCAAACCTAAATATTACATTGATTTACAAGCAACTACGACGCAGAAATGCAAGACTGACAGATGCTGTGCTTATGAACATCATATTATTAAATTACTTTAGACAGCATAAATTCCAGGTTTGCCTCCTCACTGTTTACCAGATGGCAATTCTCAAGAGCAAACGAAAAGCAGAGAAGCGAGGTCCTGTGCCAGATTCATATAACGGCACAGCTTTGCGTGAAAGACAGAAAGATACCTTAGCTTATGAGAGAGATAGGATCTTTTCATGGATTCAAAATAGCTATAGACAAATCTCACACAAATTTAACTGAGCAATTGCAGGCCCTGACAGAAAAACAATGTAAGGAAACTTGTGAACATAGATGAAAGTGCCAAAATAAAGACGGAAGAACTACGGGGGAAAAAATGCAACACTGCAAGGAAATTACTTTTCTTGTAAAAATGTTCATGTNATGACTTTTTATAAGTGACAGTTAGTTAAATGAAAAATGCAACAATTAATCACTGTGTAAGACAAGTAAAACGCTTTTCCCATAGTCACTGAAATACCAGAAATTACACTGCACCGAACGACTCGCAGTTCATCCTAAGATGTGAGGGACCGTAGATATAAAGACACCAATTAGAAAATTCTTTATGAGTACTCTGAAACTACAAATGACTCATCTTTCTTGGTTACTACCAGAACAGTTATCAAGGATGTTTGCACAAAGTCAGATCATGATCCATTAAAAGCATTCTTCCAACAAAATTTAACCCACATAAATGGTATATGGGACAAACACCTTTGGATTGGATATCAGTATGAATAATGTTCATCTTTTGCCTATCAGAATCACAGACCTGCAGCTGCAATTCACAACCATCAAAGCTGTGAAGGACACTTTTCAAGAATTCCTAAAGTTTTCATTAATAAGACAGTAAACACTTTCAAGTCTGGATGCAAAACTGATGTAACTGTGATACTTAAACAACTATTTTGCTTCTCTTCTTTGTCTCCACTTTGCTCCAAAGATATGGGTTATATTCAGGTCTTGGAAAGAATTTTCTTAATTTAGCAAATACACCTAATTTTGCCATTTTCCTAAATTTATCAGTATCTCACCATTAGCAAACCTCTAACTGAGTGACCCCTTTTTAGGGTCATTTTTTTAGGAACACTTACATTTCTCTTCTTGCAGCAGAAACTGGACAGTACTACATAATAACTAAAATTGGATTATATACGGGCAAACAACTGGAACTCTATCACTCAATTCCAAGACAGAAAGCATAAATGGAAGAAAAAAAGAACTAAAAAGACAAGAAGGAGTACCCATGCCTTCCTGTAAGCCCACTGGTGTTTTAAGTGTACATCAAGGACTGTGTGGGAAATAACACTTATACTGCCCTCCCTTCAGTTTTTACCTATGTCAAATGCCAACACCGCATACAAAAGGACATCTTTTATTTATTTGTGAAAATATGCAGCCCAAGTAACTTTGTCTCAAAACCCCAGAATTTTCAGCTTAACAAAAAACGCAGACAAGAATGACAAACACTACCAGGAGTAGGGAGGCAAATGAGTGAGAATAATAACTTCTCATATTGGTTTTCTGTTATACAAGAAATACACAGATGTCATTTTTATATTCACTAATGGGAATTATATTAACTACACAGTTTACAGTTATGGTAAATTAATGCCTTCATATTGTGTGTATTTCTAAATGGCAAATTAATTGCAAAGTATATAAACTTCTGAAAAATTACAGTTGAGAAAGAGATTTTAAGTAGCCTTGTTTAGAATGAGGAGAAACAAAAACCAGAAGCAGAAAAAGAGAAGTTTACAAGAAACAGATACATTTGTCTAACATCGACCAGGAAAGAAAACCCCACAAAATTCTAGTACTGTGCTTTTCTCTCTCAAGACCAAGCTTACCAAGGCTAATTCTATTTAATATATTACTTACAGACATAAATACATCCCTTTAGATGCTTCAGTATGCTTGACAGACTTTTGTCTGACAAACAGCTAATGCATTCAAAGTGTCAAGAAACTCAACCTTAAACCTTTGTCATGACCGTATGGAAGGAATTCCAGAGCAAATGAAATGACAGCTACGGTCCATGAAACACTAATAGGATTTCCACGTGTTTAGTGTTTCATTATTGTTCAGACAATGGTACATTTTCTCAGTTGTACTATGACCAGAACAAGACCACAGCATAGAGATCAAAAGATGACTTTAAAACCATTCCCATCCAACTGATCCAGGGAAAAATGATAAATCTGCACAGTGGGTAAGTGCCCCAGGTAGTGGTGCTAATCAGAGCTGCATGTAGCTGCAGCAGCAGTTCAGCATCTCAGGGGTGTAAGTGCCTCATGGCAATGCTCCATACTTCTGAATGCCCTCCACAGCAGAGGCGGAGACGACGGTATACAGAGCCAACTCAAACTTCATAGCAGCCTTGATAAAACTGAACCTTGCTATCCCCCAAATGAAAACAAATTACTTATTCTGACTTCATTCTTTGGAAGGGGGGGCAGCAAAGCTCAGTTCTACAGTGTGCACAGGGCAGCTCAAGGGTGCAGAGGCAGGCTTGACACGGGTCACAGAGGCATGAGGTGAGGGAAATCTCCCTTTTCGTCTCCTCTCCAAACACATTCCCCTCAGTTCTAGTTCTCCCCTGTCTTTTACCCACTGTTTACTTTGGGTTATCCCCACCATGTTCACTTGCAGAGGTAAGACCTTCTGTGCCTTAGGTAGGTTACTTACAGCCACATCTTTGCCTCCTCCCTGTAGCAATTGCTCTCCTTACTCTACACAAGCAGGCCCTACACAAGCTCCTACATCATCTTCCCATAAGGAAAGGGACCTTTTGCTGCTGCAGAACTAGGAAACAAGTTGGGGCACAGCTAAGTAGGAAGCAAAACAGCCCCTAAAAAGCTCAGTTTGATCCTTTTGGTTTTGCTGAGTCCCCAAGAAAGGATGAATGTGGCTGTAAGAGGCAGTAAAGGAGAAGAAGCGAAAGATGCCGTACTATAAACTGAGAGCAAACAGTGTTGTAAGGGGGATGAACAGGGACAGAGCTGAGAGCCACCCAGCCTTCCTAGCAGCAGACCTCACATGTGCTGAACCTTTTTTCCTGATGGCCACTAGAGCAGGCAGAATGGAGGAGCTGCAGATGTTTAGAGCACTGGTCATCACAGGCAGGCAATGGGCCCAGAGCTACCACTGCCTCTCTGCGGACCTGGGCAAATGCTCGTTGTGCCTGTGCTTCGACCTCCAGCAGTACAGCTCTACTCAACTCAAGGGTTCACTTACTGAAGGCACCCAAAAAGATTCAGGTACATTACATTATCCATTGCAAGGTGGGCGTTTCTTACCAGAAGTCAGCTCAAAAGCTGAGCTGGACCTACAAACAGTCCCTTTCCCCCATCCCAAGCACTGTCATGTCTGTTACATCAAAACAGGTTGTTTTCACTTAGCACAGTATTAACTCACAGCACAAGAAAAGAAGTACAGTTCTATTAGCTATGGAAAGCAAGGCTTGACATCATGCAATTATGATATTGCTTTGCCCAGAGTTTGTGAAGGAGAAAGACCATGTCAAAGAAGGGAAACATCCACTGCAGGATCTCCAGAAAATAATCCCAACAGCTCCGGTCCATGTGAAGCAGCTACCTGACCTCTCCTGGCTTGGAGAAGCAGACTGACTGACTGTAAAATACAATAAACATATTTTCTACTGTGACACAAACATGTTGAGAGGACAAGTACCTTGTTTCACTGAATCCTTCCATTAAAATGCCATGTTATTGCAATCTAACTTGGACCTTCATTACTAAAAACAAGATATGTACCCAAGAACAATCAGACGCACACGTTCTCATAAATGTGGCTCCTATTTCAAATGTTTCCTTATTAATTTTATGTTACCTTCAGTCACTTATTTTCTGAAAAAGCTGTCTCTTCACTGACACTTACCAGTGCTGCTGGTACCAATATCTACCCAAACCATACTAGTCTCTGTGTTTGTCTTTCCCATCACTACTACAAAATAATTAAGGATATTCCCTTTCCTACACTCCTCTGCAGCATGGGCCTCCTCCACTCAAAAAACAGCACAGTGTTGGTAGGAATGACATAGAGAAGACATGCTTAGGACTCAGCAGCATTCTTCTGAAGATGGCTGCTGAGAAGTGTATGTCATATTTCTTAGGGTACAGAGAAAAAAGGTAGTGAAACAATTTATACTGCAACCCAGTCAGACAGTTTTGTAATTCCTACAACATGGGAAGCTCAAGGGAGGCTTCTACGGAGCTGTCACTGTTGAATGAAAGAGTAGCTGACATATAAGAGTAAGTAGTTTTCTGATTTTTTCAACTCTCTTTAAACCAATCTTTCCCAAACACATGGTTCATAAAATCCCATAGGAACTTCTCTGTCATTTCCTGAAAAATAACTTACTTGGCTTTCCAAGCTAAAAAGCCTCTCCCTTGCCAGCAAAACACTGACTATGGAAATCTAATTTGTAACCAAACCAAGAAGCTGTGAGATCTGACTTGCAGTTGATATTTTTCTTTATTAGCCCTGAAGAGCACAACAGTTACACAGATGACACCCTTTTAAAAACTCATTGTCACTGTGGTCACCTATTTGGCTAACTTCCTTAGAAACAAACTTGAGAAAAAAACGTGTGGGTCTTTTACTGAAAAAGGGAAAAGTTCCTAACACATGCTGATGCCTACAGTTACACAGACACAAAAAAAAAATAGCCTGCTCTGCTCTATTTGTCCATCTGGATCATCTCAATGTCTCTTATCAGAAGTGTTCTACTAATAGAACAATCATTAGTCTTTTTATGGTCTTTTTTACTTTCCAATAGAAATAGTGCATTGGGGTAAAATTGAACATTGCAAAAAACAACTGATGGCAAAAGTGTATTTACATGAAACCGACGAGTTCTAAGCTGGACGAAACATCACCTGGGCCACCTAAGCCCTCCTAAGCACAAGTGTCTTGCCTACAAACAAAAATGTCAAAGATTGTCAAAAAACATATTAAAAAAAATTATACACGCAGCAGGGTGATAGGCATTCCAGTTTAGAATGGCTAGCTTTGTACTGAGTCATATTCCATAGCATGCCAATTCAAGACTTTTCCTCTGCTACTTACCAACTACACCTGTACGAAAACGAAACCCAAGAGTATTTAGTCAATCTATAGCATACATAAGCTATTAAAAATCAGCCCCACATTCTTCATGGTGAGTAAATACCAGGACAAAGAAATACTGTACATCCACCTTGCATCTTTTCTTAGTAGGCTCTCTGCAATAATTCATCTGAGAAGTCTCTGCTTCTCTTCACCTGTCAGCACAAATAGTTCATCCAAATCATTTTTCAAGAGCAGTAGCCAAAGGATAAAGCTAAATGTCTGTACAGCTTAGCAAAGATCCTTCATGTTACATTTAAATATTGGGATTTGCCTGTCTTCAGCCCCAAGATGGAGGATTCAAATGTTTTTCTGTTATTAATGAAGATGAGCAGTCAGGATGCATGCCACATTTTCAGGCACATCCTTTCAAGAAGTTAATTCATCCAAACTTTCCTAAATTAGTATTCATCTGCCTTCCAAAATGGAAACTTAATTACCTCTGCTATTGCTTGCAATCTGTTACTCTTAGATGCAACTGACAGTACCATTTCAAACATCAGCAAATATCTGAAGAGAGTATCAGTTTATCAAAGAACGCCACCCTGCTCACCAGAGGTTTCTCTTGCCAGATTAATCTATCTTGAATGGTAACTCAAAGTGGGGTCAAGAAATAAAACTGAAATAGCTATGAAGCAGTCTCTTTTCCGACTGGACTAAGCCTGCTGTGACTGAGAGAAGACCTGAAACAGGTTACCAGGACGTGGTTATCAATACATCCAACTGCAGAAAACCAGATTGATTCCTCAAGCGTAGGGAAAATGGAAAGAATGGAAGTGACAAACTCAGCATAATTATTGAAAACGATGTAAGAGCAGCTATCACAAAGAAAGCCCAAAAATAACAAAATATTGTGCCCAAATTAAGATTTAAGTTTTTAAGCTTCTGAATTTACATGCTGTGACTAACAAAGCATTTATGTTGTAGTTGGCTTGGTGGTCACAGTGAATACAGATATTCCTCAGCCAGATTTAAACTAATTCAGATACTGCTGGCAGCAGCGTGAGCAGCACAACTGCAAAACTCATGGCAAAGTCTGGACAAATCTCAGTGCAGAGGGGGCCAGCCTGGATCTGTCCTGGCTACATCCCTGGGAGCTGCAGTCAGTGACGGGCAGGCATCCCACGAAAGGGAACAGGGTGAAAGAGAAGTTCAGAGGGATGCAGGGTTCAGATTTGACTTGAACACAAGGGAAGAACGAAAAAGATTTCCTCATTTGCTTCCTGTACAGTTACAGTATAAAACAGAGCAAGCAGCTGAATCGCAGACACTTCACGTAAAACCGGACTGGAATTAGTGGACGAACTAAGGCAGCACTGAATGTGACTCAAACACCCATATCTGAGGAAAGGCTAAACACTCTAAACACTCACGGAGACTACATGCAGTGCAATTATGTCAACATATTGTATAGGTTGAAAGGCAGTAGAAACACTAACACAAACCAATACGCAGGATAATATGTATAATTAAAGTATCCTATTAGCAATTTCTGCAATACAAGATTGAATAACCTATCAGAGAACACTGCTTGTGCAATTAAATATTTATCATTTCAAAGACAATGAAAATTGATTCATTGAGAATTATGTTAATTTGCAACTGGCCTCTCAATCACCTGGAAGAGGCAAACATCCAGTAATTACACGCCTGCACATGTATCCAGGCAGATAAGTATTACATATCCAACACATTTCAGAAAGATTTTAAGAAAGTTATAAATTGAGTTTGATGCTAGAAACATGGAAATAAAAGTGCGCATACCTCAAAAAAAAGTGCCCAGAAGCAGGTGACTGAAAATCATGCTTTATGTTTTATTGATGACCATCACTGAAGTGAAGATTACATGAGGCAGCAAACTTTTCAAACATTACCTAGAAGCATCAGAGTCAAAAGGATCATTCAAGTGCCTAAAAATCTGTGACAAGCTTTTGTCAAAGTAGAAAAAAATTAAAGTCACAGACAAGCACAGGCTACCAAAGAACTAACTTGGCTTGAACACTTCAGTAATAAAAGCTAATAGATTCCTAAACACAGCACTGTGAGAAAACACTATCCATAAACCAATTTTTAGGTGCATTTTGAGAGTCCCATTTCAAGTCTGGGTTCTTGAATATAAAGAATAACTTTACTGTACTAGAAAACTCTGGATGTTCACCAACTACAGATAACAAGACCACTATTTAAATATATACAGACATAAACCCCTAAATTCATGACGATAAATTCAAAAGTACTATCAAGAAAAAAATGACAGGTAGCAGTAAGAGTCATTAGAGATATCACTCATGCCCTTGTTCTGAACCTTCACATTTTCTTTCTGTCTTATTATGAACTTTGTGAAAACTTAATTCCCCTATGCAAACCTCATTGAATCTTGGCATTTTCCTAGTTCTTACCTTTTGTACTGAACAGAAAATCTTTTGCCATTTCTATTCACACAAAACTCTGCCGAAAAGAACTTCTTGAAATATTGTTTGTTACAAAAGGTCTATTACAGTGTCTCCAGTGCCTGCCTGCAAAAGGAATGTAAACTTTGTTTAGTTTGCTTTAAGTTCTTAGGTGATTCTTCCACATATTTGCACAAAGTGCCACTCTCTACTTTCATGGCAGAGAAAATACAACTTACCTTATCCTACAGGTGTACGAGCTGCCATCCTAACTCCAACTTCCTCAGGAAGTAAGCACTTGTCTTTCTGTACAGCCTCTGTCCTTAAGTACCTTTTCTTTCGCCCACTTTTCTTTTACACAGGTAAGAAACTGAAGGGGTAACAAATGGACATTCACCTTGCATTAGCTGACTCCTCACTCTCCTATTTCATGCTGCAGCTCACACACACTACTGCTATTTTTAATTAACATCTCAATAACATTTCAAGAAGACCTGGGGTGAAGTTAATGTAATAAAATGTATTATAGGAGTTAATGTCAGTGCTAGGAGTAAGTACAATAATCTAATATTTTCCATTATAAAACTGTTCTCAGTTACTTATAGCTTTGCCAACTTTTAATTTTTAGGGCTAGATTTTCCATATCAGGTATGGGATTCAGACAGAAAATATTTTTAGAAAGTTACAGCTGAGGCAGTCCAAACACATACCTAAAGAAAAATACATTTTGCTTTCCCCATGCCAAAAAAACCCCAATCACATAACCCAAACCCAACTCAAAATAAAATCCAAGCCCTTTTACACAAATTCCCCCAGGATACGGACAAGACGACCAGGAAGAGAGCTGGGGGGCAAATCTGACCAACCCATAAACTTGTGGAAAAAAGCCTAACTTCTCACAAAATTGCACAGAGCATGTGCATAATGCAGGTTTTCCAATGGCATCAGCGTTGCTGGTGCTCTGTTATTTTTACAGTATCCATGCTGACTGAAAGCTTATGACATCTCCACAAAGCTAGAGCAAATTTCAGGCCTACACAATACTTTTCTACAGTTCAGGATATGATACAGGACAGGGTATGATGTTTGGGAGCAGAAAAAAGAATGGAGGATGCTTTTAAGTTTTTGTAAGAAACAGATGCTGGACAGGAACCTATAGTATGGTGGAGAGGCACAACAGCTGAAAAGACCATACTGCCAACACACTGCAGGCCAAGGCCAAGGAAGAGCAGTGGAAGGGGCTTTAGTCTGAAGTACTCCAGTTCCTGCAACATTGAAGGGAACACAGGATTTTGTCATGTATGAATCAAAAATGTATGTCACCATATCTGCTTGCTGTGAAAACCCTTGGCCATGCATGGTATCCCTCGCCCTCCCTTCACTGCTGTTGGGGCAGTTGGATGATAAAAACTCAGATGCCTTTTAGTTTAGAGGTCTACAGTAGGGACTAAAATCTCCATGTCTACCGGTCATATGTCTGAGGCAGTACCTATCCCAATGAGATACTCCCTTCTCTTCATTACCAGTCAGATGATAGGGGTAAAAAGTAGAAAAACGGCAAACCATTCAGAAAAACATGGCTGTGACTTTAAGTATTCACAGTGTCATTTCAGCTTTCCACACAATGCAACCCAGCATCCTTGCCTGTATCGCTTACATGCAGTGTGGTCAGTCACACACTACTTTTCCCCACTGAGTGTCCTCTCAGTTCAGCATGCAGGACTGACACCATCATGGGAACAAATGAGCAAAGGACTATGTCCTTAGGGGCTCTTTCCATGTAAGAACTAAAAAACATTTTAAAAGGAGAACTGTATGTACAGAAGAGTGGCCTCAGGATTAAGGCAAATAGTAACATCGCGGTCACTTTGGAAACTTTACATCTAAAATCCAAATGCTTCTGCAATGCTGAACAACTTATTCCATGCTTTTCCTAGGAAAATCTACTTCAAGCATCCCACTGAGGTTAAAAGCCCAAGTCCCCAGAGATGCAGCAGATGCCAAGCAGAGACATACAATGTATTTACAACCATGCAGAAAGCAAACATGTCCCACCTTGCATACTGTTGTAGAGTTCTCTATTTTGGGACATCATAAACCAACCCTGGTACTTACTTGATTCCTTCCTGGTTTTGTCAGGAAGGCTTTTTAAAATGGATCACATGTAAAATGCGTGTGGGAAAAAAAACAACCAACAAAACAAATGCACAAAACCCCACACCCTCCAAAGTCCACATACAAGCCCATATATCTCCTAAAGTCAAGTCCTCCGTGCACTGCCGCTGCTGGCATCTGGCTGATTTGACACGAGAAGTGGTATTGCTGCAGGGACCACTGTTGTTCTACACGTAGATCCAACATTTTTCAACTCCTCCTTCCAGGGTATATCGAAGAGGTGGAGGAGGAAATAGAAGAGCTATTCCACAAAATGCAGTATTGATTTTTCTACCTGAGCAAAGAGACTCTGTGAAAAATATCTCTTTGCTCCTCTACCTCATGAGAGAAGAAAAGTCTCAAAAAAAGACATTAACCTGCAAGCCCATGAACCACTGCAGAATTTTGCTCTAGCCAGTGTTTTTAGCAAACGTTAACACTGTGTTACTGAGAAATCATCAAATAGCATGCAGACTCCAGGTAGCCTTGAAATACACAAAAGGAAAAAAGTTGTTTTCCTCAAAACTTCTTAATCACTGCAATTACTAACAAATACTGATTGAAACCAGAGGAGGATTTTTAAGAAGAACAAACTCCTCTAATCATTCTTTAAGACCACAGAAAACAGTGCAAGTCAATTCATTAAAATGTGAAGGTAAAAAACAGCTGGTATTAAAAGGGTCACATTTTCTTATTCCTGTACTACATGTTAACTTTTTAAGATATTGACCACTAATTCTACATGAAATTCTAACACTCTACAAAAACCGAACGTCACATTTCTGACAATAAAGACTGACAGGATTTGTAATGGTCCTACAGGAAGACACCAAGTATTACTGTAGCTTACAGTGACAATAAAATAATTTCAGAAAAAAAAAAAAAAAAAGGACTTAAAATGCTTTTGGGCAGTTGTTGCTTTATGTACACATTACCCAACATACTGGATTTCAGACAAATGTTCCCCCAAGACGGGTCACTACATCAATCCAGAAAATCTCGTGTAAAATTCTACTCATTAGAAATAGAAATAAATACTGTAAAATGTGTAATCCTATTTTCAGATCTTTCATTGCACTGAAAACAACATTTTCTATCAGATCGCCTTTTTTCCATTTTTTTAAAAAGTACCAATGGAAAATTACTGCACATAAAGGTCACTCAGTTTTTCTAGAAAAGTAAGACTAACAGCAGGTCTACTGCCAAATCTGGCCTATTTAACAGTTTCATCAGAAAGTCTACATTAGACAAACACTGGAGCAGAGGCCCAGAGAGGTAGTGGAGAAAGTCGAAACATAATGGGACAAGCCCCTGGTGCAATCTGATCTATGTTGGCCCTGCTTTGAGCAGGGGTGGGGAAGGGGAGTGCCTGGACCTTCATGGGCCTCTGCCAACCAAAATGACTCCAAGATCCTATGAAAGCTCCTTGCAATTCAGGAGGAAAATTAGAAAGACAAAAAAATGAAAAAATAAATCCTTCCTTTTCTGTGCTTGTTTCTTGGAAGACAGTTTGAAGACCCAGTTATGTATTCCCAGCTTTTCCTCGGTCACAAATTTGTACAGTTTTATGTTATTGAGCAGCAATTTGTCCTTCAGCTATGCAGAGTAACTACCCTGAAAAGTTAAATTTCTTCTCATTTATCAGATAATATGCTGAACCTGTTACTTCTGTTAAGATCCTGTTGCAATATTTTGAAGAAAGTAGGGGGGGTGGGAAACAACTAGCTTCACATTATTTCTCTTCCTAAGAGCCTTTCATCTTTCCCACCTGATACAGGGAAAAAAAAAGCAGGTCTAAAAGTCACAGTTGGAGCATTATCACAGTTGGAGCATTAATTTATTCATAATTTACAACATCCTTCCTAAACTACAACTAATGCTGGTTTGCTCAAACACCAGTTCTAGAGAGCCAAGAAGGAATCCCAAACACGCCTCACCTTTGTGATTCTCCCCGTTTCCTCCTTGACTTTGGCAATGGTTTCTTACACATTCATTATTTCCATTCCAAACAAGGATAATACTAGCTTTTATGGGTTCTACAAAGAAGAGTGAAATCCCTCAGATTGCTGGTGATCTAACAGAATCTTTTTCATTGTTATCACGGAACAGTATAGCACACTACCTCAACAAAGGCTCAAGAGCTAACCAGCAGCAACTGGCACTCTTCGTATGTCATAGAAGTTGCTGGATTACGTTAATCACGCATTTATGATTACATACTGATTAATACAGGTATATAGCACAATGGAAGTTACTATTTAAATTCTAGCTTATGTAGTTAAAACTTAAGGTGAAGCTTCTAGTAAGAGAAAACCAATGCTTTTCTATATTCAGCAGCCTTCAAACTTATGTTTGATGTAACATATTGAAAAGCAGAAATTTTCAAGTAAAATGAATTTAATATCCAACAAGTAAATTGTATAAATTTACATAAACAAAACTCTTTTTTTCCATATTCCTTTAAATTGGCCCACAGTGTCATCTCACAGGAGCTATACTCTACTGATGCACACCAATCCAAATCTCACAAAGACTCAGGCAAGACATGGCCAGTTCTGTGTATGTGTCCTAAAAAAGCAACAGAAAAAAGTATTATGCTGTCAAAGCAAACTATTATTTAATGTGTGGCATGTAAGTGGGACTGTACTATTGGGTGAAAATTACGGTGTACAATAATGCTGAAGGTATTGAACAAACTTTGATATGCACAGTGTCTATTTAGAGGATAACTGAAGCAATCTCAAAACAGCTGAGAAGACACAAAGGTACTTGAATGACCCTAATCAACACAACATCTCAGCTACTACATCAAAACAGAAAATCGTGTAAATAGAATAGTAAAAACCTCATTTAAAATACAGATCTTGTAACTACAAGTTTTTATAAGCAACCAACAATACATAACTGCAAGATGATCTGTTCACAGTACAAGATCTGTACACATTTTAAAGTTGGTTGTTTGGTTGCAAATCATCCATTTATTAATGAACACACTGTGGTTAATAACTAAATAACTAAATAAATAGATACATTGCCTGATTCCAATAAGGGGCATTTAAATATTACACATATCAGGAATATGAAATCTGAAAATAGTTTTCATGTTTTCACTCGTTCTTAAAATGTGAATTAAAATGCCTCACATTTTGGGTGAAAAGTCACAGTAATGACTAAATAATGACCCAATACCTTCACTCTTCCACCACCTTCATACAAGCTGGCTCAGTGCTGTCACACGAATCTCAACATTCTTCCTCAGATTATGGTCCAGTCGGAAATAAGAACTTAAAACATTTTTTCTCCTCCCCTCGCCTCCTATTTCAAGGTATTTTAATCAGTGAAAAGTTGTACTTTCTAGACTTTTTGTTGATGCGAAAAAAAGAAATTCTCTGACTAAAAAAAACCTCAAGTGACTTGCTTCCAAATCAGATTTGTACTGTCCCCTCTCAAGACACCTATTTACATGAAATCGCTTATAGTTTCTCTGCCTGTATAAAATGCAGATGCCATTGCACATCAGGCCTGTGTTTGCCTCTTTGCACAGACAGTCCAAAACAGTTTTCCTGATCTGTTTCAACTTGAAATGTTGTCAATATATGGATTGTCTTGCTTTCTAATTCAGTGAAAAATCTAGTTTTCCATTAGTCTCTGCCTTTCTAATTTTCGATACAGCTTTACTAAATGTAATTATTAAAGGCAGATTCAAGAAAGCAATTACTGAGCTACTGGTTTGTATCTCTGAAGTCTTAATAAGGAACAAGAAGTTGAAGTGACAGAAACACTGCAAAATCTGTAAATAAATAAAAAACCACCTCTGGCTATGTGTTTACTTTAAT
>VZTM01033410.1:45261-76450 GCA_013400555.1 Jacana jacana | reverse complement strand
TTTTTTTACAGGTTTCCCACCTACTTAATTCCTGAGACTAGACTTGATGAATTTTTAAGTCATCATGAATAAATTTGAAATACCCCATGTTACAGAATTGATCAGTTAGCTTGAACCTAGCTCCTAGTGAATGCACACCTATAAAATTATGGATTCAGATTATTAGTTTTGGCACCAGAAACAGAAAGGCTTAGTTTCAGGTTATTCTGCATTAGCAAAGGAAAAGGACATTGATTGAGCTGTGTTTTTAGACCTTCTTTTCAGAGAGCTCATTACAATGTTCTGGAAAGGCTATTGGAAGATATGTCAAGTTTGATGTTATTTTTCTAGCTGATGCATGTATCCTGTATCAGCTAGGTACATAGGAGGCGTTAATCCTAATGTCTCACTAATGAAGTGGGGGAAAAGCTTACTGTTAATAAAAACTATACCTATTTAATCCTAAAAAAAAATATAAATTTTTGGATTTTAATCTGCATATTGCTTGCCAAATCTACCCAACATCTTAAACACGAGCCAGGTGTATTCCATGTAGAACAGGTAGCTGTGCACACTCTGGTGTGAATGTAGGTTGGAGGATGCTGTGGAGCGGGTGGGTTCATCCAGGAACTGCTCATCTCCTCTGAGACCAGAGCCTGTATATTTCATAAACTGATGCATACCTAGGGTGGTCCCGAGCACATTGAGTGCTGCTTTTGCCACATGTACTTGAAAGTCAATAATATTTTGAGTAAAGGAATTTAAACAGAGCCATTAGAAGTTTTAATACAATTTTTTTTGGACCCCAGCTTAGTACAGAGCAGTAAAATGTACCCAGTCTCCTAGGTTTGAAGTTGAAGAATAAATCTGAGTCTCTACTCACTTCTCTGCTTACTTGTTCTGCAAAATACATGCTACATTGTTATTGCTTCTTCCAGGCTTAATTATTGAGCTGTTTT
This sequence comes from Jacana jacana, assembly GCA_013400555.1. NCBI lineage: Eukaryota > Metazoa > Chordata > Aves > Charadriiformes > Jacanidae > Jacana > Jacana jacana. The sequence continues at coordinate 75,512 of VZTM01033410.1, read as the reverse complement.
CATCTCATACATGGTTGAGTTAAACCTATTCTGTGGCTGTTATCAGAAACTGAAAATCATCATCCTTTTTGCTGTTCTTGCTGTTTTAAGATTAAGCTAAGCATAATACATGACCATGTAAGTGAATGAAGAGTGGCCTAAAATTCACAGAGCTTTAGATGATAGTTTCCTTTCATTGAAACAAAGCAACTGTGTGATAGAAGTCAACCGCTGACAAGTTGTTTTCTCTCCCTGTGCTCCCAGGTTTCTCTTGTCCACCTCCTAAAGACAGTGCGGTTGCTGCGCCTCTTGCGTCTCCTTCAGAAGTTGGATCGTTACTCCCAGCACAGCACAATTGTTCTCACACTTCTCATGTCCATGTTTGCCTTGCTTGCTCACTGGATGGCCTGCATTTGGTATGTCATAGGGAAAAGGGAGATGGAACAGAATAACCCCCTTACCTGGGACATAGGTAAGTTCTTCTTTCCGCATACACACATATATATACACATATATATGTACATGTGTGTATATATATGCAAATATATGTATGTAAATATATAAAAGCACATGTATAAGTCATTCAATATTTCCTTTTTTGTTTAATTTTATACAATTATTTAATGTTGTTTGTAGAGAAAAGGAAGAGATTGCTGCTCTGAATGTCATGTCAATATGAAAAAGAGGGTTAAAATTGGAAGAAAATGGGGAAAGTAGAAAACAAGATTTTTAAGAATGATTCACTGTTTGGGAAATTGATGATCTGGATAGGAAAGGGCTATGTACACTGCATAGAAGAGTAGATTAGAAAGTTCATCCTGATTTTGGAAATTGTGCACATTCTTCAGCTTGGCCTTCCCTTGAGTGAGCTGATTATTCCTTACTATATGTTGAAACAGGCCCTGAAACACCTTAAAGTTAAAAAACTCCCTTTGGAAATAGTGTCTAGCTGGTTTACAGGCTTCGCTTTTTTGCACAGCAGACAAGGTGTTTATTAGTGTAGAGGTGGTTTTGAAACACTTAATTTTGGATCCAATGTTCAGTTTCTACTCCAGCCTTCATTCTGATTTCACTGAGTTTCCCAGGCTGACTCTAGATTTTAAGCTTCTCCTTTTTTGCTTGAAGTTTATTATTGCTTCTAAGGGCTGTATGCATGTATGATGGTACAATGGGGAAACAACATACCTTGCATCTGGCATCACCAGATTATCTGCTGGTGCAACATCTGATACTCCACATCTTCCCACATGGATCATTCTGGCATTACTGTAGAGATGCATTTCTTTTGCTGTCAGATGCGGCATAAATATCAAGCTTCCCTTTTTCTCCATTTTTGTTTCTGGATCCTTGTGTTCTATCTTTTTAATTCTACTTGTATTTACCTTTAGCCTAAACGTATTATGCATTCACAGAAGCAGGAGAGGACACAAGGCCAGCAATAAAATTCATTGGAAGGGGAAAGCCCAGTTAGCTTTCTTTATGGTGTTAGATACTAAAGACATGATAAAAAAAGTATGAATAATTTAGAATATGTAATTACCTGTGAGAGAAAAAGAATGTATGTATCTTTTCATGAACAAAGAGTACATAATGGTGAGACGGTTTCCCAACAGAAAACAATATTTGGTGGGAGAATGATGCAAACACCTGCAACCAAGGGCTCAATGATGTGCATTCAAACTGCAGTATGCCCTGTTCTTATCTCCTCTAATTTCTTCATTCTCTCTTCACCCCATTACCATCCATATACCATCTAATAACTGTAAGCCTGAAGGAAAAATTACAAGCATGTTACAGGTGCCTAACCTCAGATGAGGTAAGGATGCTGGGTCAGGAAGAGGAAAAGAAGAAAGAAAGTTCAATAAGGGCATCCATTGGTCCATAGGTTACTAAAAGCTTTGTGGAGTCTTTTTATTCTTCTAGTTGGTTGTTTATTTCTCCTTCCTTTTGTAAACCAGGTCTGTGACCTGCTGCTGAACTCCTCATAGAGTGCCAACCTCTCAAAGAAAAGACGGCAGCTGTAGGGGAGAATATAGAAAGAAATCCCGCTGTGCACAAATTGGTCAAATACTGCTAACAGAAAAACAAATCCACATAATAATAGTAATAATAGTAATAATAATAAAAAAGAAGCGTCTCTCTGGCAGGAAGAAGCTATGAGGACACAGTTTATGTAGGCCACAGATGATAGCTGATTTCAAAGCATTTATCGCAGTCCCAATGATGAGGAAGGGCTGCATCCTTGCTCCCTGGTGGGTCTGCTGGCCGTGCTCTCCATGTAACCTCTCCCCTTTCCCTGAGCAGAGGCCACATACAGGAAATTCTCTTTATATCCCCTGGGCTTTTGGCATTATTGCTATGAAAATACTAACTTTCACTCCTCAGTTTTTGGGCAATAGCAGCAATAAGCAAATGTCCCAACAGCCTCATTAGGACAAACCCCAGTTTAAGTGGAACAGATATATTTCACAGAAGTCTTGTCCCACAGAGAAGAGTGAGGTTATCAAGCACTGATTATCTTCCAGCAGGCTTCCTAGGCAGGAACAGCTCCTTAAAAGCCTCTCACCACTAGCGAGACCCAGTCACCTTCCCTGGACAGCTGCAGGCAATGCGCCTCCCCAGGGAGACACTTATTAGTGACAAAAGGGCTTCTCTGTTGAGCTTACAGCTTGTTTTTATTTTAAGTTTTTTCTAAAAGTGTGGGTTTGTATTTTTGTCTAGAAAGCTATGCTACTGCCTTCATGAATAGTTTCTAAAATATTTAGATGCTATAAATGTATAATAAAAATTATACTGCAATGAATCCAGCAGAGCTTCTACAGACCTTGGTTCTGTGTTTGTCAGAATGGTTATTTCTAAGTTCTTTCTAGCAATAAGTTAAATATTTTATGGCTTTGGAGAGGTTTTTTTGGAATTTTTTTGGTTGATTGTGAGGTTTTTTTAAGGAAAACATTTTTTAAATGTTAATATATTAGAAATTTATTTTAAAAAAAGGACTTGGAAAACTCCAAATACCTGGCATGAAGCCACTATTTTGCAAAGATGCAACCAATAATTTCTGTTTAAGCTTTTGTGTCACATAGATATGAGCAGAAAAACAAAATTATGTATTTTTTTCAATCAGTGCAAGTTCTGTTGCTCTCTGCATGCAAACTACTTGCTGGTGAGACAAAATGAAGTTTAGTCTTGGCTCTCTGTGTGCTATAATTTTTCCTGCTCTGGTGATACACAGCTGATTCCATGTAGAGAGTCTTTCTTTTCACCTTAAGAAAACTTCAAGTGACCAGTCTGCTAAACCTCACAGTATCCATGTAGGTGATATATTGAGGAGGGAACAGTAGGTGTGATTTAGAGTCTGAGTGACTAAGCAAAGTAAAACGAGACCTGGAGATTATAATAAATCACAAACAAATAATGCACACAGGAGAGATCTTGGCTGAGGTATAATAAAGATAGTGTTATTATAAGACACTGAGGATATTCTGTTCTGTTGTATGAAGGCCTCAACTGGAAATTTTTGTACTCTTTTGGAGAGCATGTAAAAGATTTCTTATTGCAGGCAAAGCAATATAATATTCTTAGTTTTGTATTTACAGGTGTGAATTTTTAAAATTTTAATTTTATGTCATTAATATGAAAACTGGAGACTCAAGTTTCCACCAGTAAATCTTATACAAAGTTCATTGTGGGCATTAGGAGACTTTCTAATTGGTAGCATTAATAAATGCCATGTAAAAAGGTATAGTTCCTATACTTGTTTTATTAAAAGCAATGTGTCTCTCCATTGGAAAGTATGTTTTTTATTCTTCACTGGAGTGTCTCAGGTGTTGTCCACCTGAAAAACTGGTACCCTGGGTATGGATGCATACACCACCTGAATTACAGGGACAGTTTTTTTTCTAAGAAAGGAAAACCATGCCTGGAAGAAATAGATTTCTTTGCTTTTTGTGTTTGCTTCTGGTTTGTGGGAGAGAAGCAGATGGAAAAAAAGCTTTTAGCAACTTCCTTACGCCACTTAGTGCTTCCTCAGAAAGCCTGCAGCACAGATTTCAAAACCAAGGTTTTGCTAACACTTCAAGCAAATATGTAAAAGCTGCAGTTCTGTTAACATCATACTTTGGACCTTGCTGTGCCATCAGATATGCACCATCGCCCAGATCTCACAACATTGACTTTAGTGGGAGTAGCATTTGCTTCTGTGTATCTATTTCTCTAGCTAATTTAAACAAATGAGGTGCTTAATTTGCATTTGGATTGGGGCAATGGGAGTGATAAAACTCTCCCTATGAAAATACCCAGAACTGAGAAGTGTATTTGCTTTGTTCTTCCTGAGCCTAATTATAAGCCTTTATTTTATTTTTTGTCCTTGTTCAGACAACGTTCTCATTGCAAATAATTTAAAAGCAAGGTTATATTTACAATTTTAGCTACGTACTTGCACAATTAGAAAGATGTAGTATCTTGGAATATCATTCATGTACTGTCTTGATGTGGTGGCATTGGGACATACACCAGTGTAATATAATGTTAAAATTTGGATCTCTTGCTTAGCTCTAGTATTACCACTTTAACTGATTACATGAGGTATGTGGAAGATATGTAGTAGGTAGCTCTTTTCAGGTGCTAGAAACCTTTACCTCAGCAAGTTCTTCCAACTTAGGAAACAGTTGTTCCACCTGCAGCAGCTTGACTCTAATGTCTGACAAGAACATGACTCCCGGACAGGTCATTCTCACCTGAGACAGTGGTACACTCCTTGTCCTGCTTTCCTCTTCTAGCATTTTCAGATCCCGCTCTGTTACATTCCACCTTGTTCCCCACATTTGTTCTCATTGGTGAAACAGATGTTTCCCTGAGACATGGCATGATTTTCAGCAACCTGTTAAAATAAGATTAATTTTCTATTAGCTGATACGGAGTAGAGGCTAGACTGTGTTGAGGTTCCTGGCTGATCCTACCACTCTAATTCCATTGACTTCAACACATTGGCTCTCATTTCTATAGGTTTAACTGGTATCAGATTTAGGTATAGGTTCTTTACTTGCTGTCTGCTGTTTTGAATTAGTATATACCACGCTATTCCCCTTCAAGTTCTTATCAAATCTGAGAAATGACTTTTCGATCTGTCTCTACAGGAAACAGATAATGTTGAAAATGTTTCCTGTTGCTAAAGGCATTCATTCTGTGGGAACCATATGAGTCGTTGAAACTCAGCTGTCTTGAGTGTAGTGAGGAGATTAGGAGAAGGCCAAGAGTCAGGATGCTGGTTCCCTTAGATAGTCTAAGCTGTCAGGTATAATTTGTGTAATTGTCTTGAAAAAAAAATCCTCCCTGTTCACCAGAAAATCAGCTGCAACTTTTTATTAGTCCATCCACAGTACTACTTACAACATTCTGACTATGAAGGGGTTGTTATCAAAGCCATATTTAAAAAAAAAAACAACAACAAACCAAACACATGCACACACACACACACACAACCACAAAAAAACCCCATGTGCTATTATAAAAAATAAAGTATATATGTTTACTTGGGGACAAGCTTTAAAATCAGGTCTGTAAAGGCTATTCTTCAGTTATTTAAATCTTTATTTCAATAAAATGCCTTTCTTAATTTTCTATTAGTTTTATAATTTACAGCACTTCTGAAAGACAGAACTCGGTCATGACTGAACCACTGTACTTTCAAGTGCTCTGCAATAGCCTCACCCTCCCACCGCCCGTTTTGTTTATCACACATTTCAGTCAGAGCCTTTAAAGAGACTTGGGTGCCTGGCTCCCAGTGAAGGATTTATACCCTGAATTAGCTTTCAGGGCAACAGGTGGCAGATTTAGGTGCAGAATGAGGTGCATAGCACCTGAATGGAACCAGGTAGGAAATGCTGAAAATAGGGTTTTGCAGTTAAGCCCTTTCAGTCGAGGTTTATATGACTCGTGAGACACTTCTACAAGGCAATTTTATACGCATACCTGTAAGTACTCAGACTTGTGCTGGAAGTGTGTGTGTAAATCTGTTTATACATGGTAAGACATACACTTACAAATGAAGGTATTATAAAGGTTTTCTTGCTTGAAAACCTGGCCCTACTTTTCCGCATGTTTTAGATGTAAAAATGCTTTCTAGGAAAGGTTTTCTTTATTACCATCCTTCATTTCAGGCCTGTGTATAGCAGGCCATTTAAAGATTTAAAATATAAATTTAAATTTTGAAATATCCTTGGAAATTAATTATGTGGAAATCATTCTGTTTTGCATTTGAAAACGCAAGCCACTGTGTTTGTGATGGAACTGTACCAAATCAAAATCATTTGCTGAACTGAACTGAAACTTTTCCTTCTTCTAGTTTAACATTAATTTGTATTTCAGTTGCTTTAGGCCTTAGTAGGTTTTATTCTGCCATTCTTCCCTGCTGTTCTTTTCTACAGGTTCAGTTCCTTGATNNNGTTCAGTTCCTTGATTAAATTATATTTTCCTTTACGCACCACACTTTCCCTTCTGATTGAACAATTTTAGCAATCACAAAATACCCCAGGACTGAGACACCCTATTAGATTTTCAGCCCAGAAAAAAATAGGGATGAAAGAACCTTACTAAAGGAAGTGTGAGGTTTTTATGTAGTCATTAACAGGTTTCCAAGATTTTGTACCTAGGAAAAAATTTTATACAATTTTTAAGTGAAAAGTAAAAATCTGGTACGTGGATGAAGCCCCTGAGATTTGATAAAGTTGAAAGTGTCCTGCTGTGTGTAACCTCAGATTACCTATGTACTGTTCATTAATATCACAAAGCAGTATTTATCTCACTGGAAAAGCTGTATCTGGACCAATTTCTGCAGCCATAGTAGATATTGAGAGTGCCACATGCAGGGGTAAAATCTGCTTAGTATACACCCCATAAGAAGGAGGTACCCAAGAGGTAAAATATCACCATGATCTTTCCACGTGGTTTCTGTAATAAGAATACCATAGAGTATAATTTATTGAAAGTTGCACATAATGTGCATAAAAGCTTTGCTCAGTCAATTAGAAATTACATCCGAGTCTTTAACCCTTAACTTTGAATTGAAGAAATGTTGGCTGGAGAGAACCTCTGGGGCTTATGCAGTCCAGCCAGCTCTCTAAACAGGACAATCTCCATCACTAAATCAGGCCAGCCACAGCTTCCTCTATCCAAGCCCTGAAAACTAGCAAGGCTAGTTTTAATTATACCTAAATATTCTAAACAATTTGTCACTGTCAGATCTAATATAGATATAGATGTTAATGCTTACGGTTTCCTTATGTTACACACTTCAAAAGACCTGTCATATCTGCAGACAGATGTTTTATTTCAGTACTGCTGTCATTTACACAAACTTTAAACATGTAGTGTGCTCGCCCATTAAGACACTGGCTTGCTGTATTTTGTATTCCTTTTTAACATTAGGCCTTCATTACATTGCAAATTCTTGTTTTGCTGTTAAGTTAAGGTACCATCTGGAATAAAGTACACCCTGTGGTTGATTTTTATCCTCACAAAATCCAAATATATTTGGATCTCAATTTCATTGATTCAAAGGACACAGGGAAAAAAAAGAATTTGAAAATATTATTTAGACTGTAGGTTCAAGACTTAGAAAATTAAGGCAAGGCAAGAGCAAATAAAGAGTTAATACTATTTATCATATGGCCGAGGCAGGGTCCTGGTCCAGAAAGCAACTCAGTGGCTCCTGAGGTAAGAACACGGAGGAAAACATTTAGATGGTATTGTGAAAACTATGGAGTGAGCAAGGAGAGGATTGCAGTGAGGGTCGGTGTACTTAGCTGTTATCTAATTAGCCTGGACGTTATTAGTGTAGAAGACAAAGAGAAATGGATGTTGTGTAGACTGCAACAGTCTATACCAACCCAAACTGAACTCCATCCTGTCATATCATCCCCCCTGTGATTACACAGGTCAGGCAGGTGAAAACTGGGATGGTTTTGTTGCAATTCTGCAATTACTCTTTCATTTGTAGTTAGATGTACTAAAGGAAATAGCTTCTGTGCTGAGGCATTCTCCCCTGTTTTACTAAGATGGGAGGCTGCCTTTGAACAGGTAGAAACTGCTGAAAATTGTCTTGATTGCTGGAGTGGGGGAATTGGCAGGAGAGGGGAAAGTATTGGCTCTCAGGTACTGTCTGTTGCATTACTCAGTTTTGAGAGATAGAAAAGACCCTTACAGCAGACTCCAGAAGCAAACAGACCCACTCTTACACATTGCTGGAGGTTAAACAGGCAGTATGAAAAAAATATGTAGCATATTTCACTACTTTTATAAAAAATATAGTCCTCTTGATATCTTGCTGTTGCAAATAAACAGTATTTTCTTTTACAGAGATTTTAAGATATTGATTACCACTGTCATTGCCCCCAGGAGAATCTACTTACAGATTCAGAGTCAGGACTGTTAATATACTCACTGTTAGGACTGAGAAATTGCCATGTAAGTAAAGTGCTGAAAAACCTTAGCATGAATTTCTCTGATGGTGAGCCCTGAGCAGGTGAGAACATCGGGGCAGAGGTGAGATCAATTTACCAACTGAGCCACATTGCACGCATACAAACCCAAAGTTTTGTTAGCACCCTTAAAACAGACATTGTTTGTTTTCTGGATATTTTTTGCAGCTCAAACCACTTTTGTCATGTTTTGGTCCGCAAACAGTTAAAACTGCACAACAGGTTTGTTACACTTCAGCTGACAGTATTAAAAAAAAAAAAAAAAGGCTTTACGATTAATTTTACTGCAAGGGTACCTAGGATCCTAGTTATAGGTCAAAACCCTCTTGTCTCCATTGCTGAATTCATACAGGATAAAAAGGCTGCTCTTGCCCAAAAGGGTATTGGACTCTAAATAGACGATAAGAAAGGCTTTAACAGATGAGTACAGACTGTTGGAGCACAGGGAAGCAAAGAGGGCACAGACAGACTTACTCTTTGCTCTGAATGGACTAGAAGCACTAACATTTCTAATTCCAAGCTTAGCTGCAAGGCATTTGATAGCCTGGAAAAGGACAGCAAGACCCAGTTTGCCTAGGGAGCAGTAACGTTAAATGCTGGGACTCTTTGTGAAGTAACAGTGTGATCATCTCCTTGAAAGAAATGTTTTGCAAATGATTTATATATTTGTAATTATGTCTGCATTTTTATTTCTTGAATTAGGTCTATATTTAGACTTGCATCTTTTACCTGTAATCTAAAAATTAGGTGAACATTATAAGATACTACAAAAAAGCAGTTAATTTACTTACATTATTCATCTCTTTTAATTAAGAACATGAAAAAAGATCATATAAGGTTTTGTGGTTTTTTTTTGGGGGGGGGAGGGACAAACCAGGATAATTTTAAAAATATTAGAAGGTATTTGTTTTCACTATAAATAAATTAATTACATTAGAGCTATTTATAAACTCCTCCTAGTAAAATCAAAATGTTAATTAAAATCACCGAATAACAGAACTATATGGGGTTGGAATAGACCTCTGGAGATCATCTAGTCCAACCCCTCTGCCAAAGCAGGTCCTCCTAGGCCAGAGTGCACAGGAACTTTTCCAGGTGGGTTTTGAACATCTCCAGAGACGGAGACTCCACCACCTCTCTGGGCAGCCTGTTCCAGTGCTCTGCCACCCTCAAAGTGAAGAAGTTCCTCCTCATGTTTAGATGGAACTTCTTATGTACAAGTTTGTGCCCATTTCCTCTTGCCCTTTTACTGGGTACCACTGAAAAAAGAGTGGCCCCTTCCTTTTGACACCCAACCTTTAAGTATTAATAGGTGTTCATCAAACCCATCCACACACACACCCCCCACCACCAGTCTTCTCCAGACTGAAAATACCCAGGTCCCTCAGTCTTTCCTTGTAAGAGAGATGCTCCAGGCCCCTAATCATCTTTGTGGTCCTCTGCTGTACCCTCCCCAGAATAATATAGTACTTTGTATTTATTGACTCCCACAGTCGTGGAAAGCTGATATTGAAAATACTCCTATCTCATTCTTTCAAACAAGTAAGGAAGAGAAAAAAAAACTGCTGACTTGCAAAAGCAAGAAGGATTTAAATCTCCCACATATCCAAATATAGCTGTCTGACAATTTACTGTTGAGAAGAGCTGTACATACTTACCACAGAGAAGAAGAGTTTCCAGTACATTTCTTTTCTAAATTTACTTACTCTCTGATAAATGAGACTGAAGATATTTATGACCTAGTTCTGCAGGAATGCAGGTGCACTTATGTACACTGGAGCTTCTATGCAACAGTAAGTATAAATGTTTAGGGAATTATAATAAAATATTAAGAGGAATATGCTCCTTGCAGATCTGCTGATTTAGCTTTAAAAACTCTTATACATAGCTCTTATACATAATATAGTCAGCTCACTACCTTGGAATAAACATATCTCTACTGTAAGGGAAACACATTTAAAAGCGTCCTTTAGTTTCCTCCAGCTTTACTCGTTGCAGATTGTCTTTCCCTATTATCAACATAAGATTGCTTACTCTTTCCTCTCTTTTCCTAACATGAAAGAGTCAAGTATGGTCTGGCCCTAAGTGAGGTCTAAATACTGTTTAAATAGAAAAAGGTGATGATGCAGGTTTTCTATCTTGGCATTGCATCTAGGAATACTTAAGTCCCTGAATTTGATAGGGGACCACAGCTGAGAGAAGATGGGCCTTTGTCTCACCCTTTCTCTTCTAATATCAACACCCCTGGGCTATTGGGGAACCATTTCTGTTTTCAGGCAATTGGGGATATTCTAGGATATTCTCTTTGACCATACCTCTTTGCACTTCCCAATGCAGTAGTCAAGAATAAATCAGAGTGTTTGGATCTACTTTTTAACTGGAAAAAAATCTGTTTTATAGAATAAATGCTGTAGGTAATTAATGCATTAGAAAATGCAACTATTTTCTAAGTTGTTGAAATGAAGTGCCAAACGATACTGTTAAGTGTCTGGTGTATAAAGAAAACCTATGTAGTAGTATTGAACAAATCTGCAAATTAGAGCTAGTGATATACCTGCTCAATGCAGTGCAAGCACCAAACTGAGGGAAGACAGAGTTTCTGGATGTCCAGTAAAAGAGGTAATGTGTTTTACATCTGATTATAGAGTATGCCATCTACGGATGCTTAAATGCTTGTTTATAGTTCTGCTGGTACTTGAGCACTTCCCATACACAGGTAAATTAAACTCAATACAGATTCTTCCAGCAATTTTCATAGTCTAATGGAGCTGGTTATCCAATTTCTACTGACTTTTCCAATGGGACTTGATTACTTAAGTGCTCTTTTTCCCTTTGAAAAATCTTCCTCTTAATTATGCTAATAGCTGTTTAAAATTTTTTTCAAAGTCACAGAGCTATATCTAGATAATGCTAATTCAGAACCAGACAAGATTCATAATGCTACATTCTAGGGAGCTCCCTCTCACTACAAGGTATATTTCTCTTCTCCCCTGAGGGCATAAATTAACTATGCAAGTTTGCCAGAGAATCTGCCGAGAGCCATTACCTACAAGAACCAAAAAAAGTAAAAGGCATCAGTCAGTTATACTATCTCATACCTATTTCTGTTGGCTAATTAAAGTGTTTACAGCCAACAGTATCTTGTCTCTACCCACAAACGGAATAAAATGTACTGCTATCAAAAAAATCTAGAAGATCTTGCAGCATTTTTTATACTTTGGCTGAAACTTCATCCTATACAGTTTCTTCAAAAAGGTCCTGATTAGAATCATCTTTAGCAGCCCAAATAGAAATGAGGAGCTCTAAACATGCCCTTATCTGCAAATCAGAGGAGTGTATTTATTAGGTTTTCACTTCCAGATATACATTTCATGTTCCAAACCTCATGGTCCATCTCTAATGAAAGTTACCTTGTATCTTTGCTTTATATAGTGAGCATTTTTTTAGCAAGTGTTAACAATTGGCAATACCTGCTGTTCCTGTTGTAGCTCAGTGATAAGCCATTCATTTTACTAATTAAGATAATTCTCTGACCCTCTCTTAGACCACAGAGCTGGTCCCAGAGTGCTGAACTTGTCTCACATGCTGGTGTCCTGGCCAGAAGTGCTCAACAGCAATTGTAAAATGCTAATATCATGTTTGGTACTTTAATAGAATTATATTAGAAATATTACAGAGACTTCTACTGTTTGATACAATGGAGACATACATTTTTATACCTTACCTCTACTAGCAGTAATGCATCCTTTAGGAACAATGATGTCTCAGTACAACTGCAGTTTTTCCTTGAGTTTACATATCTCTATCAATTAAAGAATGAAGTTATCTACCTATATGAAATGAATTGAAAATATATTTGTCAGAAAGTGAGTCTTGTAATGTTTTAGGTAAACTGGGTTTTTTTTGTTGCTGTTTGGCAGCGGAAACTGAGGTTGAGAAAATTGCAATCAGATGCAGTATGACCACCAGGAGCAATGAATGTAAAATTTTTCAGATAACAAAGAGCAGAAAAATGGGAATATAGAGGCCAAGAATCAGTGGCTTCTAGAATACTCCCAAGAAAGAGATTTTCTCCTAAGAGGTCTTATTTCAATACTCACATATCATTTACATTTATTTAAAATAACTTATTGAATTTGTTTCAATTTTGCGTTCTTAAAATGTACTAGAATGTTTTAAAAACCTAATATTGACATTTATGATTGTGTTTCTTTACATTATGGTTAGATAGCCTTCTTTAAATTCTGTCTGCTCTCTGCTAGGGATTTTCTTGGGTTTTCATTTTTTAACATGTGGGATTACATTTCCTATCATAAATTTAGGAATTAAATCTGCTGGACAAAGAACCCTATTATTGTTGGGGAAACGCAGTGTAATCTCAGAAAAACAGTATTGCACACAGAGAGTATTGATATCAGCTCAGTTAGGGGCTTTTGCGTTTGGGGTTTTGGTTTGGTTTTTTTTATTGTTGATTTTTTTTAGTTTTGCTGTTCATTCATTGTAAATAATTAGGAGATATGAATATAAACTAGCCTCATGTGATTAATACTTTTTATCCAGGCAAAATCAGAGAGATTTTCATATACTTTATTGCCTGTTGGCAAGACAAACCAGCCCAGCCAGTACTGCCATTTTATGACAATGCAGAGGGCTTTAATTTATGTTTTTGATTAAATGTAGTGGCCTGTGTAGAGTGGGGTTGGCAGGGTCACGGTTAGACCTTACTCTGTCATTACCCATCCCTGCTGGCTTAGTTTTCTCTATAGGAGAGCATGCAAGAGAGCATGGAGCCATGGCTCAGCAAGTCCACTGTAGGTGGTAAATTCTGACAGACTTTTTCCCCAACTTAATTGGAAGTGCTGGGACAGATACTTTAAACCTGCCCCCTACTTTTGCACATATTCTGTATAAGGGGATTTCCCCTAGTTCATACTTGGATTCATTCGTAATGAAGAAATGGATGCAGACTGAAGTGGAGAGAGAATAAGCTTCAGAACGTGATTCAGTCTGTCAGGCCTCAGCTTACAATAGGAGGTCTCCCAACAATTCTTATAAAATAAAATTCTGCCTGCCAGGAATATTATGTTTTGATGATTCTCCCTGAATATCCAGGAAAGATTCCCACTCTCCCAAGCAAACTGTTTAACAGGCAAACTGGGCACACACATTGTTTCTTAACTTTTTTTTCCCACTATCTCAATTGTTTTTATGCAGTTCATTTCAGTTGGTTGTTTTCCTTTTCCAAAAGAGGAAGTACGTCCTGTTTTGTTGTTTTGCAGTTTTTTCTTAGTTTGTTGTTGGTTTTTAAATATCTATGCGGCAGTAGCCAATTCTTCTTTCTCTAACACACATAGAATCATTTAGCAAAAAGAAAGAGTAAATTAACAATTTAGAATTCTGGTTTGTAAGTTATGTTTAGTTATTTGAAACCTTTCTACTGTAAAAAGAAACAGGAAAAAGCTCTACATATGTAATTATTACTATAAAAGTTTAGTCTTAGACTCTCAAAAAGCTTTCCAAGCATTAATTAATGGAAAGAATCAAATCGATGTTGCATTCTTGCTACAGTGTGATGATTTTTTTCTTCTCAGTGCTTTAATTATCTAATTAGACCTGCAATATACAATTCAAAAACACTTGATTTCCATACAGAAATACAGTTATTATTACAAATAATAATGCATTAAAAAATACTCCAGAGACATGATACTTAACTTGCTGTATAAATTCCTACAGCTTAATACTTTTTATTCTTGGAATTGTGTGAATAGTGCAGTGTTGTCTAAAGAATCTTTTTTTTTAGAATTATTTTGGTTTGCAGAATATGTAGTTTTCATGATGTCAGTATTCCTTAATAGTTCTTTTGATGCTTTGTTTTTCAGGTTGGCTTCATGAGCTAGGAAAACGTATCGAGTCTCCTTACTATGAGAATAATACACTAGGAGGCCCATCAATCAGAAGTGCCTATATAGCTGCCCTGTATTTCACCCTCAGCAGCCTCACCAGTGTTGGGTTTGGAAATGTTTCGGCCAATACTGATGCTGAAAAGATCTTCTCCATTTGCACAATGCTGATTGGGGGTAGGTACAAATGCTCAGAATCACATAAAAAGTTTTCGGGGGCTAGAGACAAGTAAATAGCTGAAATTTTGCTAAGTTTTTATAAAAGAAAAAAAAAAAACAAACCAGAAAGTTTAATTTTTAATGGCACAAGTAGGAAATGATTTTGCTGTTTTTACACCAAACAAACTCTCATAAGCAGCCATGTTTCTAACCTTTTGATCGTTTATGCTGACACAAGACAGTTGTCAGCCAGTAAACTTCGAACTAACTTTATTGTCAGTGTGTGGCCCAGCCACGTGCAAGGGGAGCATTTTGGTTATGTACCAGGTGCTTTTCAGGTCAGCCAAGTAATAGGTGAATGTTCGGCTCCAGTTCCATCCCCACAGCATCCCTGTTAGGGAAGGTGGGCAGCCCACCCATGTATCTGGCTGTGAACTGCTGTGTATCCACATCTGAAGGACCAGACCAGAAACAAGGCAACAGACACAGGACAGACCCAGGAGGACTGTTTTGTGAGATGTAGGTGACTCTACCATAAACGAAAAGCAATGTCATTATCACAAATTTGTACTACATCACTGCTTCAGATTAGAATCAAAGTGCAATGTTTTGGTCATATTTGGAGGTCATAGTAGTATTTTTATTTATGTTAATTACATAGTCATACTGTTGGGGAAAGACATCTGCTCATTTATGGTCACCTTCTTTCTGCTGAGGCACCTGGATGCAACCAGTGAGCTGGTGGCACCCGCAAACATTGGTAAGCCCAGGCCAGTATCTGCAACTCTCTCTTTTCCTTCATCTTCTTCCCCAAAAATATTATCTGTGCTATTTCATAATGCGTACATCATACAACTTAAAGATATCGCATTGGATGTAAAGAGTAAAAGCAAATCAGTGGTAGAGTATTACCCCCTCATAATTTTTTTTCTGCTTGCCTAATTGTTCTAGGAATACCAGTAGGTATTTCTCCAGGGCCAGTCAGTAAGGTGCTGGATGTCAATTTTGCAGCATAAATTTTCCTGGGCAAAAATAAATTGACAACTTGACACTTGAAAGCAAGGGAAAACAATGAATGACCCACAAACTATATATATGCAGTATCAGGTGGTATAAAAAGTGCTCAATGAATTATTGTAATTTTTCCCAGTCTTGAAAGTGAGTGGCAGTAATATAATGAATCATCCAAGAATGATATTGTTATGATTTTGACAATGTCACAAAAACACAAGCAGGTAATTAATTGCTTTTTTGGGTAGCATAAAATTATAGTTTTTAAATACCTTGTGACCCTTGTGCTTTGGGGCTTTCAGTCCATAAAATCTATTGGAACAAAGGAAGTAAATTTTTGTTTATAACAAGAAACTAAGAGACTCCCTGTGTAAGGCAATGACAAATATTTAATTCCCTTTGATATGGCAGAGCTTTCACAAACTTAAGAGAGTATGAAACTATCCTATACTTTTATTTAGTCCAGTTATAGCAAATTCTTTTTAATTTCTTATATTATTGAGCAGTGGAACTAATATGCTTGTGCACTGAATAAATTGTGAAGAACTAGTCAATGGCATGAAGTAAAAGGGAACTGAAAACTGAAAGGTAAAGTTACTTAGAGGCAAGCAGGTAGAATAATGATTTTACGTGTGGGAGGATCCAGTGAAGAAAATATACCCAGGTAAGAAAGCAGAGCAGGCTGGTTTATAGACATTTTTCTGAGGAATTGTATTTTAGGTGTTTGAGAAAATCATCAGAGCAAGGAAACTTGAAGAAGTTAGCATCATACAGTGCAGACTGGTTAGCACACCTCAGAAAACTCTTAGGAATAAAATACTGGCCTGTATACTTTAGGGCATAATAAAATTTCGTTTCTTAAAACATGTTTTCAGAAATATTTGTGGCTGATATTGAATTGTAAAATTCCCTTGTGAAAAGTGATTTTTGGAGAAAAATTGATGTAAACCATTTACACTTTTAGACCCAGACAGTAGTTTATCGAATTTCAAGTGTAAGGGATATCATGATTTAGTTTGGCCATGAATATAAAAAAAGTCTTATTGTATACGGTATTTCTTCTTAAATTCGGAAAGAAAAGTTACTTATTAAAATTTAACCAGAATTCCTAGGATAGCCAGCATATGAAAAATGAATCAGATCTGTCCTCCTCCAGATGACTGTATCATGTTTTGTTTTGTGTTCTCCATGTTCTTTGAGCAAAGAGTGTACATTTTTGTAATTATGAGACTGGAGGGCCATTCTAGTAGCTGCCGTCCTTTCTGGGATCAGAGGTGTTCCTCTGTTTCCACAGCAACAAAAATATAATTTAGAATATCCATGAGAACCAAGGCCATTTCTTGAAATATGGGTCCTAGAAGTTTTTGACTTGTGCTTGGCTTCAGAGAATGGATTAATGGATTTCTTACAGAAATTCAAGTGGATCTGTGATTATTTGATCATGAAATCTAATGCCTACCACAGCCAGAAATAGCTTGTCATCATTAGTAGCAATTGTTCCCTATGTACCTACGGAAAGAGGGATTGTCCCATAGTAATAAAATTCTTGATGATATTTGTGCCTCTAATAATATCATGGAGATCTCTACACTGTGCAGCTTGTCGGTTTGGAGCCTGTTATGAGATTTACATGTGATTTCTACATATGCATCCACACACCACCTACATTTTATTCCTCCCTCTTTTTAAACTGATTTTCACATCCTTGAAGAGGTTTCACCATCTCTTTAACTTATTTAGCCATGTCTGGCCGAATTGTTTCAGCCCTGGCTGCCATATTTCTATTATAATATGCTGTATCTAGCGTTATACCAGTCCCCCCGCATTTTGTTCCTGAAGTTTCTGACATTAGTGTCTTAGTCATTCAAGGCACCATCAGGAGCATTACCTAGTTGATCCACCTGATAATTCATAGAAATAAATTTCCAGTTATGTATATTTCTTCTCCGATATTGATAGCTGATCCTTTTCTTTCTACCCTACTTTTTATTTTTCTTTTACCAATGGACTATTTTTTTTACCAATGGACTATTCTTTTACCAATGGACAATATTTTCTTTTACCAATGGACTATTGACTTTGTCATATCATTGGATCTACAAGAATGCATACTATATTGTGAAACCACATCACACTGCAGTGTGCACATGTGCACAATAAAAACGTAGGCTCCTATGCTCCTTTGTGTTTTACTCAGCCTATAAGAACTTCCAGTGCTCCAAACTAAAGAATTTTCTGCTTGTTTCTACCAAGTAGAGGATTTATTAACCACTAAATTGCATCATTTCTTCTTCCTGTTCCCCCTTGTCTCTTCTCACTAATCCTGGACTTCCGTAAATTGCCTTACAAGTTCAACTTCTTGTCTGTCTTGTTTATAAGACAATTCCTTTGCCACTCTGAGGAGTCTGTCTGGTGTCTTTCAAGCACTAGAAAGATAGATGTCCCGTAAGAGGAATAATGAAGCGCTTTAATAGTTTTTTCAATAATCGATTTGTAAATTTGTCTGTTATATACCTCGGATCAATACCACATGACAGACAATCTCGCGGTGATTTTTCGCAGTGATAATCAGCACACACATTTCTGCACAGGCTCTTTTTATTCCCAAGCCAGTCTCTAATTGCAGACAAACTCCAGGATGTCAGAACTTTCTGATAAGCAGTTTCACACCGTATCTGACCTTCTCAAGCAACATAGGAAATCAGATTGTCATTTTGAATGTATCTTCTTTTTTTTTTTTTATAACCTGAATTTCTGCTTTACAATGTGTTTTTTCTGTCCTTTTTTAACATCTTATTCCCTAGAATATGATACATTTCTAAATGTTGTTTGCACTACGCATGGTCCCCATTAGTAATTGTTTTCTTTATATGAATTCTCTGAAATCTGTTACATTCTGTGTAGTTGCTAACTGACTGTTTAAGTCTAGTGTTCATACTGATTAATATTATTTCCTCATTATTTCCTGAGGGTGCCTGCCTACATGTGTTCATGTGTTTTCCTTTTTTAATTAGACTATAAATTAATTAGGCTTGGGCATTCTTTTCCTTGGTACCCTGACAAGATAGTATCAGATGTGGTTCTACCTTGTCACATGAGCGTGACTGCTAGTGACACAAAAAAAAATAAAAACAAATAATCATATGAATACTGCTGTATATTACTCACAGAGTCTTATATTCAAAAGCTGTACTATATCTATCAAGCAGGAAGCTGGTTTGCTGTGAAGATCTTATTTATTTTCTGTGTTATATTTTAATGATCAAGTCACTCTCCATTGTACATAATTTCTGTTCTCTCCAGCTCTGATGCATGCCTTGGTGTTTGGCAATGTGACTGCCATAATTCAAAGGATGTACTCCAGGTGGTCCCTTTATCACACAAGAACCAAGGATCTGAAGGACTTTATACGGGTCCATCACCTGCCACAGCAGCTAAAGCAAAGGATGCTTGAATATTTCCAAACCACATGGTCTGTCAATAATGGAATTGACTCTAATGAGGTAACCAAATGAGGGAGGTTGTGTGTTTGGCAGTTTTGACTATAAAGTTAAGAGTCAGAGGAGGGCAGGGGGGAATTTCCACTTGTGAAGCTGTGCTTTGTGTTGTTACATTTAAAAGAATATGGCTAAAAATAAAGCTGGGTTATCCCAGGAAGATGGTATGCTGCTGAAAAATCTGGTTTCAAATGCCATATTGTATATTTAAAATTCAAAGTCCTCCATAATGCTGAAATGCTGAAGAGTCATTAATCAGAAACCTTTTGGATGATCTCAACAGAAACACCCCGGTGAGCTGATTTGCCTTTCATCAAACAAAATATTTCCTGAGTTTTTGGGGTGTATTTTAAATGAGGGACTTCTTTACTGCTCTNATTCTTCACGATCCTGTAATCAAGTGGTTTGACCTTCATTTTTTTATGTTACTCATTTCCCTATATTTTTAAATATTGCAGAATGTACCATCAGTGTCAAATCAAAGGACAGATTTCTGGTTTTGTCCTTGCTTGCTTGTTGTAAAGTACTTACCCAAGTTATGTATTACTATACTCCAGGGGAAATAATAACTTCTGTCTGCTGGACTGCTATTTGAGTGAAGCATTCACTTCAGAGTTTCTGTTATATATGTCATTATAAAACTCAGTGGCCTCTAAAGATAATGTGGAAATAAGCAGAAATATTTGGGTTTGAGAATATTCTTTTCCTGATAAATTATTTTTGTGGCATGCACAGCACAAATGAGACTTTCAACAGCATCCTAGCAACAGGAGGAGCCTAGTAAGAAGTAGAAAAACCACTTAGATGCCAGAGCTTTCCTAGATTTGGTTAAGGATCACCTTCAGCTCATGTATTTTCTGTATTTTAGTTGCATTGAAAGTGAGTGACTGGTGTACTACAACAGCACCCTTTGGAGAGACCACAATATTTCATTATTTGCCTCCCATCCACAAACTGCCTTCTCTAAGCCCATTTGGTCAAGTTTTGGTTGTTTGCACTGCTCAGATGCCACATCCCATCAAACTACAGAAAGAAAACTATGCTTGTGGGCTTGCAGCTTGCATGGTCCAGGACTCTGCCCACAGGCAGGCAGTGTACTTTGCACCAATGGGGCAGATACTTGAAACCACTTAAACGTTTTTTTAAAGCTCCAGCTGAAATTTTTGATGATCTGAGCAGTTATATGTCATTCTCTGAGCAGACAGTTGTTTCTCTCTGTTTTGCCATCCTGCAACAGATCTGTAAAACATTTATATATAGCTATCACTAAGTGTTGCCCAGGGTATAATGGGAATTTGCTTAAAATTAAAACCAATGAAAAATAGGAAGACCTTATTTTCTTTTAGTTTCCACAGGTTCCACTGAATGTGCACCTTGTCTCTATTCCTTTCCCAACTCTCTTTCAGTGTTCAATAGCACCATTTAAAAGAAAAAAAGGCGGGGGGAAGAAGGGGGACCACAACAAGACTATTGATTAATTTATGAATTTTATACAAGCATTTTAAAGGAACTCTAAAGTAGGTTCATTTTTGCTCTGTTTATAACACTGTATAGAGGGGTATATACCTGAACAGCCTACTGTGTTCTAACAGCTGAGATGAACTGGAACAAGGTCAAATTGTGCATTAGGGAGCATTTCTACAAAGTGTTGCTGACTTTTTCCCTTCATTTTTGTCTAATGGCACATTTTTATTCAAGTTTTCCTGGGATTTATGGCTGTAAAAATTTATTAAGACTTATCTTATGTCTTAATGTCATAATAATAATGATGTCATATTAAAACATATCAAGGGGATAAGAAAATATCAAATGGAAGCCTTTGCATTGGTACAGCATGTGCAGCACTACTAAATCAGATCACTTTTGCAAAAGAAGAAACAAATTACTTTACATACTTTTTCTTTTTTCACAGCTTTTAAAAGACTTCCCAGATGAGCTGCGTTCAGACATCACCATGCACTTGAACAAGGAGATTTTGCAGCTCTCCCTTTTTGAGTGTGCCAGCCGCGGTTGCCTCAGGTCTCTGTCTCTGCATATCAAAACGTCCTTCTGTGCTCCTGGGGAATACCTCCTCCGGCAGGGAGATGCCCTGCAAGCGATCTACTTTGTGTGCTCAGGTTCCATGGAAGTCCTGAAGGACAGCACGGTGCTGGCGATTCTTGGTACGCTCTTATTCATAGCTTCAAAGAGAAAGAAGTGGTCCTCCCATGTAGGAGGACCTTCAGTATTCACTGATGGCTTAACATGTCCTAGTAGTCTGATGAGAAAGAATTAGTTTGATTTTAATCTTCATGCTCTATGAACATCCCTAATTTCATTTTAGCTCAAGCTTCCTCATTTTATGATCTAAGGAACATTTAGTTGCTAGAGCACTAGTTGTGCAGTATTTCACTTGCATCCTGATTTCCTTATACTTATTCTCTCTCCTTTGCATGTAAGGAGGTACTTGCTAGCTTTTGATACAAATTGCTGCATTCAATTTAGTTTGATGACTATATTGACACCTAAAGGACATTGGTTCTTAGTTCCTAAATCTTTCAGAAAATTAGCGGCCAAGCAGTGTTCCTACCAATGCTCCTGATTGAAAGAAAGCAGTGTGAGCCCACTCTCATTCTTTGATGCATGCATATGAACACCCCTTGCTGCACAGCCATATGGTGAAAAACAAGCATTGCTGGCTCTGCTCCCCAAAGAGTAACTTCTTCAAGCTAATAGATGTTGCCAACTGTCATCTGAATAGATTAGAACAGAGAAAGGCCAGAAGTTCTGCTTGAATAAATTTTGTTTAGTTGTTGTTTGCTAGATGACTGCTTTGACATATCAAGGGTTAAGCAACTCTATCTGTAATGTTCAGTAACTGACCTCAACGTAGTGCCTACTGAAGAGATTCCCTTTATCTTCAGCTAAAGGATGATTAGACTTGCCTGAGTTAATGTTTATAAAGTATTTTGGTAAAGTAAAATATATAATTTTACTCTAAATATAAAGAATTATTTATTGGGATTTTAATACTTCTTTAGATTTAAATGTATTTTTCTAATAACTTTTAATATTCCTATAAAACAGAGTTAAAAAGAACATTTCCTTTTTTACTTTCCTTCCTGTTTTGTGGGATTGTGCTAGACTGTTGATAATGCAAGCTTCTGGTCTTCTGTAATTGAATTTCCTTTATTTTACTAGCATGCATTTTATTGGTCTTTTTTTAGAATATAAATGTGATACACAACTTATTTTTTTCATAACTCCTTAATTCCATTAGATTGACAGTCCACATCACCCTGTCACTCATTTGCAATTAGGAAGTTTTCAAATGCCTCTACTTTATTGGATCACATAGATCAAAAGTATAAAATATGCCTATGAAAAAACATAAGCTTAAATACAGCAAAAGGTCAAGAGCTTCCCCCATTGGAACTATGATTTCATTAATGATTCCATTTTCAGGCATTCTGAAAATGTTAGTGAAAGCATCATTGTGTAATAGTGACAATGAAAACAATAAGAAAGAGATTAGTGGATTTCTGAGATTAGTTAATGAAATCGTAATGTAAAAACATAAATATAGTACACGGAAATAACGTTTTGTTACAGTGAGTGGGAGCTTCATCATTTAAAGCCTAATTAACACCAGCAGAAGGTGAATGCATCAAACCCGTAGGTCTGCTATGAGAAAATATGGTACTGATGTGATGTAAATCCAAGACAGAGAGCTTTTTTCCTTGCCAAAGCTGGGTGACTTACAATGCCCATGGCAATTGTGCTATGATTCTAATTCCAGTGGATTATTTTTTGTTTACTGAACTATTCTCACTAACAAGCACTACAGCAACAATACAATGAAATGCTCTGATTAAATAGAGCTGTTTGGCTCCACTTGAGACTACTACTGGATATCTAATAATGATGGTCAGAATATCTTTTACTGGAAAATAGTTTTTAATATAATAGTTACGCACTGTTTGGGTACACATCTTGCTAAAAAAGATAGCAATAAGTGATTTAAAAGACAACCAGAAAGAGAAGAACTTTATAACTTTGACTGTGTGTCCCAGATATATTATCAAGCAGATGTGTCTGTGTAAACATTCAGAAATAAACTTGTTCTCCAATGAAAAATAAAAATACAATAAGAATAACATACGTGATTCTGTTTATGTAAGAAATAGTATGTAATATTCAAGGTACAATCATTTCACTGCTGCAGTAACTCTACTTGAAACTTCAGCTTACTACCTACAGCCTTTGCTACATGGTTTTCATTTTAAAAGAAACATACATCAGCACTACCAGACCAACTGTGGTGTCTTTCAGGCTAACATTATTTCACCAAACACTTTAATTTAATACAATCAAATACAACAATAACAATTTTTTCCATATTATTTGTTCATTATTGACACTGATACAGTTTGTATCCCAAAAGTTTCCAATTAAGGAGTTTAAAGATCAGTCAAATATTTGTTCCCCTGTCCATATTTACACAGCCAGAAATAGATTAACATTGTCAGCCCTCTGCTTAATACAATCAAAGAAATCTAAATTGTTGATAATTACAGTAAAAGGTAAAAGTGAATTATTGTTTAGCTTTATACTATATTTGTTTACTAATGTATATAAGCATTGCACAATGTGATGAGCAATGACAAACTTTATTTATCAGATTTACTATTCCCAGACTGACCTAAGCTAATAGTAGTTCTCATTTATAACGATTGCAATTTTTAAGAGCCCCCAAAGTAGCATTAATGTATGTATATTCCTAGCATAAAATAAAACCTCTCCCCATGCTGTGTTTATGATAAGCACTTTTGAGAAAGTTGTACAAGCTCCATGTCGAGAGAAAAAATTACCAGTAGTATTTTAAAGTATACAATTATCTTATTTAAGCAGCTTCAGGGATGGTTGACTGCTTAGTTTAACTTACTCTTCAATTACAGCATTTCCTGTGTAATATCCAGTTGCAATCACATGCTGGGTGGATTTTTAGAATTTACAGCCTTTATTAATCACAGAATAATGCAAGTGTGGAAGGAACCTCTGGAAGCCACCCAACCTGAAACTGCTTAAAGAAATGCCAAATTAGCTCAGCTAGCTCAGGGTTATGTCCGGGCAAGGTGTAAATACCTCCAGGGTCAGCAATTCCACAGCCTCTCTGGGCAGCCTGTCCCACTGTTTGATCAGCCTGATGGTGACTTCCATTTCCTGATTTCTCATCATAATTTCTTTTACAACTTCTTTTACTACAACTTGTGTCTAGTACATTTTGTTGCACTTTCCACCCTGAAAGAGCAATTTAGCTCTGTTTTTTCTACAATTTTCCTTGTGACTGTTGAAGACAGACATAATGCCTTTTCTTTTTAAGGCAGTACAACACAAAGTTTTTTCAGCCTCTCCTTGTACATTATGTTCTCCAGTCCCTGATATCTCGGTGGCCTCTTCTGGAGTCACTCTAGTATTCTGTCTTGTACCGGGAAGCCGAAAATGTACTCACCAGTGTACTCCAGATGTGGCCTGATCAGTTATATATAAAGGAGAAGAGCCACTTCCTGGGACTTGTTGGCTGCCCTCTTCCTAATGCTGCCCAGAGTATTCTCGGCTTTCTTTGCTGCAAGGGCACATCGTTGGCTCATGGTCAATTTGTCCACAGCGATCCCCTGGCCCTTTCCCGGAGAACTGCTTTCCAACTGGTCAGTCCCCAGTCCATATTGCTACAGGGAGGTTTTCCATCCCAGGTGCAGGACCTGGTATCTGTTTCATTGGAACTTCACAAGGGTCCTGTCAGCCCTTTTCTCATTCATCGAGGTTGTCTTGAATAGCAGCTTTGCCCTTTAGCACATCAACGACTTCTCCCAATTTGGTATTGTCTATAAACTTGCCAAGAACGTACTCCATCACAAGCCTTTAATAGACAGTCTCTGCCTTAACATTTGAGGAAGACCTCTGGTTCAATGATTGCTCTTTGACCTTTATATAATTTTGTATTATACAAAATCACACCTGCTAATACTTACCAGTATAAAGCCAAACTTTATGCCTATTTACTTGATTGCTCCCTTAAATCAGGTAGTTACATGCCTGGAAATCAGTCTTTGTACCTCCAATTAATTGTGCATATGAATTTGCACCTGCAAAAAAGGAAAAAAAAAAAAGGCATGTTTCAGGTTTTAGACAAAGATCATTTAGAATGTTATTAATTAAACTATGTGTTAGTAACAATGGGATTTAAGATTTAGCAATTATGTTAAACAGACTTATGATTAAAAAAAATAAGTAAAGAATTCATGCTTTTTAATTTTGTATTTTCTTTCAGGTAAAGGAGATTTAATTGGAGCAAACCTATCCATTAGGGATCAAGTAATTAAAACAAATGCAGATGTTAAAGCTCTAACGTACTGTGACCTCCAATGCATTATCCTCAAAGGTCTCTTTGAAGTGCTTGACCTTTACCCAGAATATGCTCACAAGTTTGTTGAAGACATACAGCACGATCTCACGTACAATCTAAGAGAAGGCCATGAAAGTGATGTAAGTACCTTTATATTATTGACCTTAACCTTAAAGTTATTATAGCCTTTAAGATGTTTCTTATACTTTAGCCAGTTCTCATCTTTATTTCACAGTAAAGAAATAATGCACAGCTTACATTAAAAGGACCACTCATTCCATTTGTTTGATAATCCAGTCATTACCTACATGAATCCTTTATCAATTGATCAGATCATAAACAGCCAACATGGTCTATGATCCTAGGTTTTCCATAGAAAACATAATCTATGAGAAAACATTCTTCTTTAATAGTTGGTCAATTTTTTATTTATGTTAAAAATAATTCTTATTTATCTAAAGCATGTGTCCAAGTAAAATCCAAAAAATACTACACCTTTTCTAGAAGCTCATGTGCCAGCCTAGTGAACATTCATTTCGTAGATCACTGATTATCACTTCTTAGTTAAGAATGTTGTCATGTAAATTCAAAGTGAGAAAGTTGTTTCTCATCAGGCTGAAACTAAAATGTGGGTTTTTTTTCATTTAAATGAACAATTTTATGTGAAATAAGAGGAAATTCCAAATAGACCACTAGTGAAAGACGTCAGTATAGACTTTCCAAAGTATTTTCACTGACCTTTTTCAGCAAATATTTATATTCACGTTTTAATACTGAAAAAATTTCACGATGGCTCTCCTTTTCTGACCAAACTATGTGAGCGTACAAACATAGTTATAGCCAGACTTTCAGTTTGGTATTTAACAGTTCAGGTATTTGTATTACACTTCTCATTACACACAGAGATAATTAACATTGAAAGCGCATGACGGGGACAAGGATGATCTCAAGACAGGGGACAGTAATGACAAGGAAGCTTCAAGTGCAAAAAAGGTTATTTGTTTGGGCAGACGAAGAACTGCAGAGCTTCAAAACTTCATACCCTGTGTGTCTGCTATCCTCCACGTAGTGTAGATGTTCACTGTTATGAAGAGTGGCCTGTTGCTTGGCTGGGAAGTGAAGAAAAATGTCAATGGATGCCCTGCATGCATGCCACTCCAACATGGTCTGCCCTGCGCATGCCTACTCACATGGGTTTCTGAGCAGAAGGTTGCTGGCCTGAGGAATCTCTAGACTGACAGAATTGCTCTAATGCGTGCAAGACCAGTGGTTCACAGTCCTTTATCAGATCAGACACTCAGTGACCACGACATGTAGGTTGATTTTTCTATGTAAGCTTCTTACCAGGTGTACTTTGGTACAAGTGTTTCCACAGCAATGCTTTTTTAACAATTGCAGTAGAAAGGTGTAAGCATATAAATGCAAACTTGTAGAGAAGAAAATAATCAGGGCATATCGTTTGTTTGTCTCTTGAAATGTCCCCAAACTTTCTGCTGTTCTGAGAGCTTGGGGTTTGGTTTGTTTAACCAACACATTCTCTCTGTCTCCCGTAGACAGAGATTTTACTTCTGCATGTGTCTACGATTTGTGCAGCTTTATAGAAATTTTGAGTTTTTAGAGCTTTTCCATTGTTAAAAAATAGATGGATTCATTTGAATAAGTCAATTTCTTAGTCTCTTTTTCCTTGGATGTTTTAAATGACTGCAAATTTGCAATTGGATATGACTTTAATGCATCTGAAAATGGAGCAGTCACAGCATTAAGGTGAGGTGAACTGGAGGGTAAAATTGCATGAATTTCCCCACTCTGACTTGAAAAGCATCTTTCAGTCCTGACCTAAACCATTATTGCATTTTCAGTCGCAGTCCACCAAAACTGCTTAGGTTGATTTCCTAACACTTTAAGCTAGCATTAAGAATGTGAGGCTGGAGAAAGATGGAGTCTTGGTGATTCATTTTCCTCTTTCTTGTGCTGTTTTAACTGTCCATTTCACACAAAATTAAACATGAGGTTAAAAGAAAGCAGACCAAAAAGGACCAGAAGTTTCTTGATCCTGGAGCATCAAAGTTGGATACTTAGCACTCATTCATGTCACTACCTTAGGACCCAGAAATCTCTAGGAAAACTTTTCTAATTTCTTTTTGTGGTTCATTTACAGGTCTAAGAGTGTATATAATGATGTGCTCCACTTGAAGTAAATTCCAAGTAAGCTGGAGTGGTGGAAAAGTCTCCAGGACTGCCATAACCGTGTTACCATCCAGCAAAACAAAGAGGATCTGTAACCAGATTTCCCAGTAACAAGTAGAAACTGTAGCTGTCTGATTATAGAAAGACTTGATGTGTTTTTAAAGTGATCTTGGAAGAAAAGTGCAGGAGATGTTGACTACAGGAGCTGACAATCATGCAACTATTTCAGCTTCTAGTAAATAATAGAGAAACAGAAAGACACAAAAACAGGGAGATAAAGTTTCAGTGGTTCCTCTTGAAAGCTCTAAACCCAGCAATCGTTAAGTGATTTATGATTATAACCATTAATGTGTGTGCAATCACACTGGCAATGCTGTTATACTATCTTTTCATATATTCCCATCACAGCAAGATGCGAACTAGAAAGAAGACTTTATGTTGTTTATATTCTATCCTTTGCTTTCTTTGCTGAATTTTGATCAAGAAACTCATAACTGTTTTTGTAAATTAATTCAGGACAGTTAGGAAAAGCTAATCTCTTTTGTAGCTGGAGTTGTGACATTAAAGTAATTCAGCCATTCAGGTATTTCAACTAATTTTTCTAGGTCTGTGAATATGATGTCACAGTCATGAAATTAGTTTGCCAAGTGACACAGATATTTACATCCCCATATCATTTTGAATGGTATATTACAGATTACATATATAGCTGGCAGTGAGAGAGTCATATACTTGGACAAAGACTCATAAGAAGGTTCTTGCAATGTATAATACCATTATATGGAAGAACCTGGAAATTATCTTGCTATCCACCAGCCCTGGAAAACATCTGCTATTTTATATATTTAGAGTGCAGTAGCAGATGTTCATAACTCTGAATAATCCTGTGAGAAACTCAGAATATGTAAATATTTGCACAATATCTTTGTGGGCTTGGTAATAGCTTATTGTTTCTGATCATTTTGTGTGCCTATGCAGAAATGTCTACAGTGTAGAAATCATTATTCATCAAAAAAACCCAAAGGTGGGTTACAGCCAGACTGACACAAGGAACAAGAGGCCTCCTTGACACCTATGGCATCCCTCAAGCTGTAATGAAGTCCCAAAGGAAGATAAATCTTATGCAGGCACAATCTTTGACTCACTAAAACACTAACAATATGTGTCATTTTCGAAAAGAATATATGATATTCCTGAAGATTCAAAAATCTGTCTTTGCAGACAGGCCTCATAATTAATAAGAATCTACTTTTCCATTTGTAGCCTTAAAAGTAATGTTCTGCCTCTTACAAGTGCTTCCCTTTCCCCTCCCTCAAAAGGAGGAGAAGCTACTCTCTTTAAAATGAAAATACACGGTCTCTGAAGCAGGGAGAAGGACTGCTTCCTTCAGTACATCTGCCATGTAAATGAAATATAATGACAAAAATTGCAAGAAAAAAATGGTAGATTCTTCCTCCATTTGGGAACACTGAGTCTTACTGCTCCTTGATGATACAATAAATAAATACACTAATTTTAAAAAGCAATGAAGAAGCAACAAAAATATTGACTCCCCCCCCAAACGCATTCCAAAGGCATTATCTGATGAAACAGGGCCTAATTCTTGTCCTTTGGAGAGGCTGGTGTTTAGAATTTATTAATTTTTAATGACTGAGTTGTGAAGTTCAGGTTGCTATTAGCCACACCAAACAAATTACAAGGGATGCTGCTCCTCAATTTGTACTGGGAAAAGCGACAACTGGCTAAACCAATTGTTCTTAAAGGTGAAAACAGCTCTAAGCTCTGCAGCATACAACTGAGGGCACAGACAGGGAAGAAAAATGTCTACAAATTCTAATCTAAAATATGTCAATTTTTCTGATTCATTCCAGCTAAGCATTAAACAAGTGTTTTAAAAGCATATAGTTAAGCCCACCTTATTTCTTTTTAATTGGTTTATTTCTACCTTTCTTTATGCCAACTGGTAGTATTGTTCCAGAGGCAGAAAAAAAGCTAGCAGAAAGTATGAATGCAAGCACAAAATTCAGCTGAAAGTCGGCCTAGCTACTGTCTGCTTTTCAGGTAGAAAATTACGGTTTTGACATATATTCAATCTTGCATCTTTAGTCAGGCTTTTTCTAGATATTTGAATACAGGTCTGTTGAATTTATGAATGCTGCTTTCCAATATAGAATCATAGCATCATTTAGGTTGGAAGAGACCCNGATGAGGTCTCCCCTCAGCCTCCTCTTTCTCAAACTAAACAGTCCTGTAGTAATAAGTCAGAAGGGATTCTATTTGTTATGTGTTTGATTATCTATTATGAATCAGCAATGCAAACAGTGTGACATTTCTGTTTTTTTTAATGTGTCTATTTTCTGCATAATAAATAGTATTATGCTTTAAAGAAACAAATCAGCTATATATGTAATCTGTAATATACCGTGCAAAATGATATGGGGATGTAAATATCTGTGTCACTTGGCAAACTAATTTCATGACTGTGACATCATATTCACAGACCTAGAAAAATTAGTTGAAATACCTGAATGGCTGAATTACTTTAATGTCACAACTCCAGCTACAAAAGAGATTAGCTTTTCCTAACTGTCCTGAATTAATTTACAAAAACAGTTATGAGTTTCTTGATCAAAATTCAGCAAAGAAAGCAAAG
>VZTM01033410.1:28577-40627 GCA_013400555.1 Jacana jacana | reverse complement strand
AGAAAAAGAAGGGGTAAATTGCTGAGCAATGTAGATATAAAACAATTATATCTAACCTAAGAAACTCTTTGCAAGTTATTGACTCCTTTGTGTTTTACAGCATTTGTGATACTTAATTGAAAAATTTCCTGCTTATGGAAAACTGAGGCCTGAACACGTGAGGCATTAAGGTTTTTTCAGCAGCACACTAATCCCTTGTTATGTATTTGTATCTTTTGCATTACCATACAGTAAATTTGCAAAGAATAGAACATATGGCATGTGGTGGCTTGCACTGCCAATGGTCCTAAATGGGTTTTTCCCATTTCTAAATGCTGACTAAGAACATTAATATTCTGGTTTGATTTCAGATCCTTTCCTGAAAGTGTATTTTACCCTTTTGACCCCTCAGATACAAAGAATTATTAATACATTTTAGGATCCAAGAGTTAGAAGTAAATCAGTGAAATTATGTTTCCATTTCTATTCCTGTTTCTCACTAAGACAACAGGAATCAGGCCAGTAAAAGCCGATAACATTCTTTTGAGCCTAAAAATGCAAATTTACTTCTCAATTAAAGACTACTCTCTTGACCCTGGAAAAATCTTGAGCTCACTGGCTTTTGACAGGAGTGTTTTCTGATAGGGAAATGTTCTTTTTGTGCTTATAATAAGCAATGGTAAAGATTACTGAATTTTTAAGCTCTATGTATTAATTTATTAAACATATTACAGCTTTGAGATTATGTACATGAAAGCACTCGATATGAGTCTGCTTTTGGTACACGATCTATTACTGGTTTGTCTTGTGAAATTAAATTTAATAGCTGGTTTCACAGGACATAAAGCGTCACCAGGGTTGAAATTAAAAATTGAATTAGACCATATGACAGTCTTCCCCACAACTCATGCTAATGTCCGTCCCTTGGGGTTTTTTCCTAAAGCGTAGCAAGGGAGGAAGCGCATGCCATTTTCTTTCAACAGCCTTTGGACTTTAAGACTTGTACTTCATCTTAAAGGACTAGAATGTGAGCTACTTTGCATCCCCTGTCTTTTTGTATAAGAAAAGAAAGCATTTTATAGGAAGCTACACTATAGTGGTGCCCTACATTAAAATGTTTTAGCAGACCCGAATCCTAATTATTTACTCTGATAGATTTATGTCTATAAAAATATAGTATGTGCATGGTGAGGTCTTGAAATTTTCAGCCTTTTGACTGGCTCTATCTATGTTCTTGTGTTTATCTTTCCTTTTTGAGAATGGTATTTTTGGGTGGAGCACAAGAAGTGAGTTGCTGGATGAGGTTTAAAAGCCAGACTCATAAGAATTCTCTCTGGCCACAGATTAATTATAGTTTCTTTTACCAACTTTCAAGTACCAAGCCATTAAGTCCAGGCCCCTGTTTTTCATGTGCAAAATACGGAGTTCAAATTTACAAGCAATAAACATGGCTGTAGTGTATTAATACAGAAGCAATTACAATGCTCTTTACAACGGTTTCTGAGCTAAAGGAAATATAGTTTATAGGTCCAGCATTTATCTCAAAAGTATCAATTTATCCAGACTGAAACTGTCCCCAGTGGGTTAAATAAGTCAGTTTGGGGAAATGAAAGAAGAAAGTCTGATATGTAGTTTCTCACATCACAAGTGCCCTGTTCATACCTATTTTTCTTTTCTACTACTCTTCCATCTGAGGACAGACCTTTCATTTCATGCAAAAAGCAAACTGCCTGCAAAAAAAATCTCATTCCCTCTTTCTCTCTTGGTAATGTCATCAGGCAACAAAGTGCTGCCAACTCCATTTCCTTTACAGCCAGTTTCTCCCAGCTGCAGTGAGCAGCAAGGGTAACAGAGCTGAGGAGGACCCATGGGTGGCTGTAGTGTTGATGGGCACTGGAGGGGTCCTGCAGCCAGTGGACACTGCTACCAACTGGTCATGGAGCTGAAAGCCCACTCCAGCTGAAAGACCCCAGCAGGGCTGTGGGAAATGTCACCAAAATATCTAGGAGACACCCATATAACAATTTCTTTGTCTCTGTTTTCAAGATGTGCAATCAGGATAAACTCTTCATTCACATTAAAAACTGCAAATGACAACTCACTTCTGAAGCCTTCAACAGGCAAATTCATACTTTCTGAGATCTGTTTTGT
This sequence comes from Jacana jacana, assembly GCA_013400555.1. Lineage (NCBI taxonomy): Eukaryota > Metazoa > Chordata > Aves > Charadriiformes > Jacanidae > Jacana > Jacana jacana. Next base: position 38,497 of record VZTM01033410.1, on the reverse strand, counting down.
GAAGCTGCTAATGTTTGGGATTGACTTTCAGTTTTAATTAAGGCTGCTATTTAACATTCATACAGCACCTGTGCCTATAAGCCAAGAAATCTGATGCACCAAAATCCTAGGCACAACTGTAAATTAATTTTCTTAAACATATGTGCCAAGTGGGCCATTAGTACTTCCCAATTCTGACTTTAATATTTCAGTACGTTTCCAGTTTCCTGTTCTCCCGAATCTTGAAGGAGATGGTGTTTCTTTAATTGGCATAGATTACAGTGCAAGCTGAGAGATTTCAGTACCTGAGATCTCATCCTCTGCTAATATCATCTAGTACTTTATCTAGCTCAGGATGAACACATTAGGCTATTTACATAGCCTAATTATTGCAGTTGCTCTGTTTGGTAGTTATTAGAGTGTTATTGCTAAATTTATTGATACACCTGCTACTGGCTTGGCTGTTGTAGAGTAGGATCTCTGCTTACTCAAACTTAAATATTTTAAGTATTTTTATATTATACCACTACTAGTACCTTCACTTTTATGAGCAACTACAAACCAGTTTTCAGATAAACCTGAAGGACTTCTTTTTCTTTGTTTTTCTTTCTGTTTAATTCAAGAATTAAAAGTATCATGGCATTGAATTGCTGTTAGGCATGTTTCTCCCTCAGGATTATATTGGCTCTACTTGCTTCAGTGCCATCACTGCCTTTGAAAATTCCCCAAAGAAGCTACAGGTAGTTAGATCACTTACGAGTAAGGACTAGGCTGGCACAGGAGCTAAAGCTAGAAAGAGTTAGTGTCAAAGCAGAGCACTGTTCCTGCATGGGATTCCATCAAACCAGCTCTGAAACCCACCATGTATACATTCACCCATCTACATTCATTCACAGGTTTGGAGCCTTGACCCAACTTTTTATTACAGTAAAATGTTATTTTTGCAGGAACTTTCTTTTAATTAAAAAGTACAACTATTTTTTTTCCTTTTTTTTTTCCTCACAATGTGTTTCCAAGGAGTGTCCTTAATTCAATGCTATGTCACCATTCAATTTCAAACAGCTGTTTTATCATGAGATTCTTTTCTTGTATCATCATAAATGTTTCGGTCTAGATGTTTGTATGTTCTTGGAAGCCAATACTGTGCACATGCACATATTTGCTACTTTTTTGTTTTGTTTTTCTTTTCAGGTAATATCAAAATTATCAAACAAGTCTACGCTATCTCAGGTATGTTAGCCACATTTTAAATATGTCAAGCTTGACTTTGAAACATGCACACAGTTATGGCCAGAGGAAAGCTGGAACTCCAGCTGGAACTCCAACTGCTTTCTGTGGTTTCAGAATGAGATTTCAAATAGCATCCTGTAGATAGTTCTGCCATTGCACATTTTATGAGTAACAGCTTATGATCTTTTCTTCCAGGTGCTGGGTTTTGGATATCCTTCCATAGCACCTGCATTTTAAATACAGGGTTACCCAAGCCAAAGTTTTGAATATGGGTAACGCTCATTCTCTGTAGTGTATAGGAGGCACTAGTGCCAAGTCCTGTACCATTCCATCATCGTGACAGCCTTCAGATGGCTACTGTGTTTGACAACAAGCTATTGTATTTTATATGGACTGGTCTCTTGCCACCATTTTAAATTCATACCTTTTCATAAATCTCAAATGGAAAGGAACTAGTTCAGTAAATCTGTCAATGCATGCTAAGAGAAAAATATTCGCTCAATGGAAGTGTACTGTAGCACACAGCAAAATTAAACCCACCCTGCAAAATATTTAGACAGATACTAAAAGGGCCTTAGAACATTTGGATAAATTCCTGAAATCTGTTTTTTTTACCCAGCCAATATTACTTGGCCAGAATGTGGGAAATATTGCTATAAAGCTCACCTGAGGTTTTCTATCTGAAGTTAACAGTGCCTTAATCAAGGTGGATTAAGAGGAGTAGCATGAAAAAAATGAACAGCAACCTTTTCTGAAACCATGAAGTTGTGCTTGGCTGTACCCTTCACTGAGATGTGTGGAATTTGGTAATTTGACCTGGAACCTGATTCTGCCTTAGTCCATTCACTACTACCAATAAATATAGTAAGCTGTACCACAGGAATAAATGGAACTATTTTTAAGTTATGGCCTGATCCTGACATGAGCTCTATGTTGTCATATCTCATCACTCATGACCAGTGAGTGTATTTCGTTACCATGAAACAATAATAATACATTGCTCCCTTACAGTGTACTTTAATTAGTACATAAAGTACAGAACCTGGGTCTATGTTGCCTCTAAATTGCCTTGCTTCCAACATCAAGCAATCAAATTACATTTTTTTTAAACCAGATGTAACCTCTGCTTCAGTTCTGAAGCTGAAACTGTCACACCACTGGTGTATTAATGGGACTTTGTATAAAAAGAAAAATCTGCCTAATATCCCAGCAGTGGTTTCAGTTACAATCACTGAGAAGGATACAGAGGACATTCGGACTTCAGCTAAACTGGTATAAATGCTATTTATACATTATAAATGGTTCCATAAGAAGATGCAAATTATATGAATTACCAGCCTCATTTCTTTCCCTTGGTCCACCAGGCCTCTGAGAATGCAACATTCAAAAGAAATAATGCCTCAGTAAAGCAAGATTAATCTATTCAAGTGTACATATGGCTTATGGCTTGTAAGAACTAATCATGTAATCTTTCTTGGTAACATATTGCAGTTACTTCCCTGGCTATGTCACTAGTGACCTTCTTAACTTGTTTGTATTTTTCTCACGCATGCACATGTACCATTGTTGAAGAGGGAAGCTATGGAGGAGTTCCAAAAGAGCTATCTCTACTGAGAAATGAAAGCTGTGCTAGATCCGGGTAAAACAGAAGAAAACATGCTCCTGCAACATCAGACTCTGAAGTTTACGCTATTATCTTTTATCTGCTATTTTAGACAGAGCTCAAGGGAAATGGAAATATAAAGAAGAGACTCCCTTCAATTGTGGAAGATGAAGATGAGGATGAGGAAGGAGAAGAAGAGAGCAGCACCCTTTCACCAATTCATACAAGAAGCACAAATTGCTCTCAGCAGAAGAAGGCTGGAAGCAATAAAAGCCATCTAGGGAGAAACTTGAAGCAGTTGGCCTCAGGAACGGTGCCCTTTCATTCACCCATCCGTGCTTGCAGTTCAAATCCCTCAAGAACCAAACATGAAACAGAGATTCATTACTATTCCAGAAGGAAGGAGAAAAATCTTAAGTTACACCTTTCAGCACTGACCACCAGTGGCCCACCTGACCTGAGCCCAAGGTAATAGTTACAAATGACTATTTTCTTCTTTATCGTGTAACTCCTATTAAAAATATCATGGTTCTAACACCATAAAAATATTTATTTTTCTTTAATAGTTGATACTTTTGTTTGTCCCACAGAGAAGGAAAAGTCCTCTTATTTTAGGAACTGTCGCACACGATGCAGAATGTTATGAGTTTAGGACTCTATTGTAAAATAATTTCTACCAGTAAAAAGGGAAAGTATTGAGCAATTACAAAAATGACTATTTGAATAGTCTGGCTTTATGGTATCATTTTGTCCACCTATTAATAATATGCATTCCCACAATAGCACTGTGAAACATTCTGAGTCCATCAGAGAGACAGCAATTTAGAAAGCAAGTAGATGACAATACAGCATGGCTGTGCAGATACACAAATTACTGGAGTAGATTACTATAATGGAAAACTATTGCCTAGCAAATTTAGAAAATATTTAGAGGTTTTTTACATTAGAGAAAGAAAACCTGATAATGAAAGTTATATATAGAGAAAATATGGATTTGAAAAAACCTTTTTTTGCTGTGACTTTTGACATGAGAGACATATTATAGTTTATTGTGGTATATTTAGTGTATAATTTAAAATATTTTAATTCTTTACTTGTATGTTATTAGTAAGGTGCTTTGTGTCTTTCTAAATTGCTACAATGTAATGATGAACTATTATAGAATTTTGGGATCGGTTCTTTCCAGAAATCACAATCACTTTTTCACATACAAGGAGCTTCAGCAGTTGATCTTCAGTTCAAGTTTTGGTTTCTATAAGTTGAAGTACTTCACATGTTCAAGAAATTCCTTTGTTCACTAGAGACAGACTGGTAGTTTCAGCAACTTGCCAATGCAAACACTAAATAGCCACAGCTTGACCAGTATTTACTTAGCTCTGTCAAGGTACCCTTCCCTAAGGATGCATCATAAAAAACACATGGAAGACTACATAGAAATCTTTACTTATCATCATAAATTAGATCAAAACAGTTACATTTCACAGAATCACAGAATTATAGAAGTTGGAAGAGATGTTCAGAGATCATCTAGTCCAACCTCCCTGCCAGAGCAGGTTCACCTAGAGCAGGCTGGACAGGAATGCATCCAGGCAGATTTTTAGTATCTCTAGAGAAGGAACAGATAGCAGTAGATACAAACTGATTTTAGTTTTGTTAATAGAGGGGGGAAATAACATGTAAAAAACCAAGCTTCTGTGCCAGCAAAATTGAAACATATTGTGAATATTTTCTCATTTCTTTCTTTCATAGATTGTATGTGAATTTTGTTCAGGTTAGCTATGAGCAAAGGTCATTATCACTTGCACAACTAGTAATTCAAGGAAAAGCTATCTTTCATATTTTCTGCTGAAATGTAATCTTGCTTATTATTGTTCTGAACGTATGCAGCAAGACCTTGGCACCCAAGCTACAAGAAAAAACATGAAACAAGTATTGCTACATATATTATTATTTCCTATTTCCATTCATAATTTTATAACTGCAGAATAATCCTGTTAATAGGCTGGAAAATTGGCCAAAGACATATGTGTCTTTCAGACTTTGTTTTCCAGCTAAAAGACTTTCATATTATTTCCCAAAATGAGACTATATTATCAGAACATTCAAACTGCAAATTAAAACCACTTAAAAAAAAAAACAACCACACACACAAACCTTAATTGTTTCTAGTACGTATAAAAAAGAAAATAAAATCTTAATTAAGATCCTTCAGTCTGTTTGGTGTTGGACAGCTGAGTAAGGGAAAGGCAAGACTGGGTGAAATGTGAGGTGTATAACTACAGTTTGTCATAAGAATATGCTCTATCTCCTTAAGAAACTTGTTCTACTGTGTATGTTCCCTAGAGTAAGCCAATCAGAACTCTTCACTGGTGCTCCAGGTTCTTTCCATGTAGACCACAGTGAAGTCAAGAAAGCACAGAGACTGAGAGACATATTTAAATAGTTGTTGGCATAAGGAATATAAGCCAGCATCCTGACTTCTAGGATATGGTTGCAATCTTCCCAATCAATTTTTGGGTACTGCCTATGAAGTAGAGGAGCTTCCAAAGGAAGCAAGTGTCAGCGATAATAAAGGCAGTCCTGGGAGGAGACGCTTATGCATTTGAATCTCCTCAGACCCACACGGACAAGCGTACTCGAGCCCCGATCAACTGGATAGAAGAGTTCACGTGTTAAGCTCTTCTGACTTTTTGGCTTCTAGGAGTGGAGGTGTCTGCATTCAGGAGAAATTTCAGGGCTGTACAGTAGCTAATTCAGAAAGGGGTAAGACTTACCAACTTTTTCCCCTCATGTCTCACATAAACCCACTAGATTACTGTACTCAGCACTGGTGAGGCCACACCTTGAGCACTGTGTCCAGTTCTGGGCACCTCAGCACAAGAGAGATATCGAGGTGCTGGAGCGAGTACAGAGGAGGGCAACAAAGCTGGTGAGAGGCTTGGAGAACAAGGCTTATGAGGATCGATTGAGGGAGTTGGGGTTGTTTAGTTTGAGGAAGAGGAGGCTGAGGGGAGACCTCATCACTCTCTACAACTGCTTGAAAGGGCATTGTAGAGACGTTGGTGCTGCTCTCTTCTCAGAGGCAATGAGCGACAGAACAAGAGGGAATGGCTGCAAGCTGCAGCAGGGTAGGGTTAGGTTGGACATTAGGAAAAAGTTTTTCACAGAGAGAGTGGTCAGTCAGTGGAATGGGCTGCCCAGGGAGGTGGTGGAGTCACCATCCCTAGCTGTGTTTAAGAGTAGATTAGATGTGGTGTTGAGGGATATGGTGTAGGGAAGAACTTGTAGAGTAGGGCTGATGGTTGGACTTGATGATCCCAAGGGTCTCTTCCAACCTAAATGATTCTATGATTCTATGATCCTATGATTATGTTGCTCCACTGCCGCTTCCTTGTATATGAATAAACATCTTGCCCATTGCATGTTTTCTAAATAGAAGCCTGACTTTTGGCTCTCCAGAACTAGCTATTTTTGCTAATATGGTTTCTTGTTATTCTGAATCTTTAAACACTTTAAAGAGTATAGCATCTATAAATTTCAAGTCACATCTGGGCAAGTTTTCCCCTGTGTGCTTTAAAGGCAGTTAAAATGTTAACATTTTATATAATTAGAAATCTCTACAAAAGGAACATCAGTGTTTAAAATTTGCTTTTTGAAGCAGTGAGGCCAAATGACATTAAATAGGTTTTATATCAAATTTGGAACAAAGGAATCATTCAGGTTTTCAACTGCAGATAACAGTATAGGCCAGAGAAATTCAAACTGGTTAAGATTAGACTGAAGTCCGGTTAACATCCAACTGGAATCATGAGCTCTCAAACATGATACAGAGCCCTAAACTCACATGAAGAGTCAAGAAGGACAAGAATATATGCTATGTGCAGAGGGTTACATGGATCTTTCAAGCCAAATACTTTACAGATACCTCTGTTGTCTAGTCTTCCTTTCTCCAAACATTTCCTGTCAAGAGGTTTGCTTGAAAATATCTGTGTACGATGGGAAGTCTCATTTCCATCATCGCAAAGTTATTAACATTGACACAGAGGCCAAGAACTGTCTGCTTCAACCCTTACAGATTAGAATGTAATTCATTTGCCTACTATAAGACAAAATCTGAATCCTGTGCCTGGCCAAAACAAGAAATTGATGCTCCATGTCTGTCAACTGGCAGTTTTCTCAGTTACTTCCATGGATTTTAAAACCATTCTTTAGAACACAATTATAAGGAGAACAAAAAATATTAATAATTATGTCTTTTTTTATAATGTGCATTGACTCCTCCGTCTGATACCAGCTTTCTATCCTTTGTGTGCAGCACCTAATTATTGTATAAAATGCTTCTTTTTTTTTCTTTGGATTCCTTGACACTGCAACTTGGAGGTCAACTACAATGTATATGCAAAATAACTGACAGAAATGCATTTCCAGTAGTTAGATTAAATAGCAATATGAACATAAGTGGGACATTGCAGGATGGTCTGTACATCTTCCTAAACCCAACTGCAAACGAGATTGCTCTGCTTGAGCTAGTCAGCTTTAACCAAATTAGAGAATAGCTATATGCTGTGCTTTACAGGGATGCTTTCATAAATATATTATGCTCAGGCTTAGGCTCTGCCTAAATAAGGCCAATATAAAAGCCTAACTGTTAGGTGCAGGGAGATTTAAAATTCTCAGGAGCATAGTGAAGCATCTTTAGTCTGTATAGAAGAAAGAATGGTAACAGATTACTTTAGATAGGAAAAGTAAACTATATTCAAAGCCAGGTTTTGTTAGGATCTGGAGTATACTGCAGAAGTCATGAAAATTTTGAAACTGCAGCTAATTATGTTTGGCCTCGCATTCCTTTTCTCTAATAGCAAGTTTAATCTTTAGTGACTCACAACAAGTTATACCAATATAATAGTTTTTACTTTTCTCTAAACTTAATGATGTGCAAAATTTACCACTGCTTAAAAATGTTCCCTTTAGGAGTAATTTTGGCAACATAATTATGAAAGTGAAGTTTATGAAACTGCTCCAACTCTCTGATTTTTCTCAACAGAATTGTTGATGGGATTGAAGATGGAAACCATAACGAGGAAAGCCAAGCCTTTGACTTCAGCTCTGATCAGCTCAGACAGGAATCCAGGTTATCCCCTACAATTGGAGGTGAGTTTTGTCTGGGAAAATCACTCTTTAGAGAAAACAGGTTTCATAACTGCTTTTTGTTCCTCTCTGTGTCTTTGATTCACAGGAGTGGCATAAATGGACTTAACATATAGCTGTACTTTCACTACCACCATTGGTATTGTAGAAAAATACAACAGGGTCCTGAAGGCCATTTGATGTTTTCCTGCTAATGGACAGTCATGATAAAACAGCTTGCAAAGAGCACTGTGTGATGTTTTATGGGCAGTGTTATAGGATCAGCCAGGAGCCTCATGCTCCCAAACCTTCAGGCACACAACACTAAACACAAGGACAAAATTCAATTGGAAAGCATTTCAATACCAACTTAATAAAGAAAAAACAACAAAAAAGCCCCAACCAATTCATAAAGAGCTATTTGCAAACTTTGCTCTCAGTCTTTGTTAAAGCTATTTACAGAAGTGGAGGATTGTAGAAGTACCTCAATTTTTAGAAGTACCTTTTGCATGAAGGCTATTAGGACACATTTTGTTACTCTTAAAGCCAAACAGAAAAATAGCAATAGAAGCTTAATTGTGCCTATGATTTTTAAAAGCAGTTGACGTGTCACACAAGTGGCTTCAGGGTTGTCATTTTAATCCTTTCAGGTTCAGACTGAAGAGAGCAGTATGAAGTTTATTCGTCATGTTTTTCTTAGACATTGTACTTGGACCAAATTCAAATAAAATCTTTTGTTTAATGTTCAGTGTATAATGTAGGTTTAAATGTAAAGCACAGGATAAGTGCAAGAGTAGCACTGCTGTTTCCAGGTTATTATACTTCTCTCATTTAAATGCATTTGAATTATTTTCAGAGGCTGAAATTGGTGCTGCTGTGCTTGTTATCAAAGCAGAAGAGACCAAACAGCAGATCAGCAGGCTTAATAATGAGGTAACAAGCTTTGGTGGGAGTTGAAAAACATTAACAATGATTCAAGGAATGTTGCTGAAAACTCAGAAAACTTGAGAATTATAAATATGTGATAAATGAGTTTGCAAAACTCCTACATTTGGGGCAGTTTGGGGCTTTTAACTCTTTCCCAGATTCATTTTCTATGTGAAAGCTATATAAAAGTTTGTGTCATGTGCTAGAACTAAAAACAGAGTAATGTTAGTGTAATTAATTTTCTTAGGATTTATCCTTTTCTATATGTGCTTCTATTTCTCTCTCATTCTTTCCTCAAGCCCCTTTTTCCAGCTTTTCTTGGTTTGGCAAATGCTATGCTTTTGGAGAATATCCTTGATAGAAATGTAAATCCATTCATGTTCAAACTCAAATCATTTTACCTGTGCCTATTTAGAATGAAACAGAAGTTCACCATTCCTGCCCAAGCAATATGACCTGAGGAATATTGTTCAGTGGTGTTTTCTATTCTTCCTTTCTAATAACTTCAAACCTGTATTCAACTATCAGTCCAACACTAAACATAAGATGTTCTCTGGCTAAACTGGTTCACATATCCAGCCACAGCAGCACTGTGGCTAACAAGATGAAAGCACCAGACTTTAAATTCACAGTTATACTACAAGAATAAAATTTGTTCCCAACATAGCCTGCCTTCCAGTATTAGAGACAATTTCTTATGATTCCCCATAAGGAAATGTTTAAATAAGTTTAATCACACAGTTTCACTTCTTTTTTCCCTGATTCCTTTGGTTACCAGAAATGTCAAATTTTATTTTATTTCTTCCTTCTATATTGTGTACATTTAACCTAATTGATCTTTATTTCCATATATGAAGTATTGGGCTTGTACATATTTTTCATGCTGGATAAGGTTAACTTGGTCAGATAACTCCTACATGCATGGTTAGTCACTACGAATGCATCACCTGTAGAGTTCAGACAAAAGTCTCATGCCCCATTGACTATTTTTTTACAAGGCTTGGTCAAAGAACTCAAAGTCATCTCCAAGTTGTTCACTGACAATACTATTATG
>VZTM01033410.1:4071-24176 GCA_013400555.1 Jacana jacana | reverse complement strand
TGCATTGCCAAACACAACTTCTGTTTCTCAAGAAGCAAATTTTCTTCTTCACTTTGGGTGTTCAGAGTCACAGTAGGAAGATGTCTGGGTGAAGTTTGAATTGCAACAGGGAATAAACCATAGAGAGGAAAAAAGTACTATGTATTTGGCTTTTAATCAGAAAACAAAAGGCTTACCACTGTTCCTGGAAACATCTGGAATAAGCCTTTTGTTAAAAAAATTAAATGCTTAAACATATAATGGAAAACCAAGCAACCTGTTTTGCCAATACTCACCATTTAGCAATAATCACTATCATCATCTTACATTATATAGAGCTTTTCAGCACTTTTATGGAAAAGTTTAAATACAATCACCTCCATTCCTACCTAACCACATGGAACAAAATATTCAAACCAAGTTTAACACTGGTAGTGAAGAAAACTATTCTTTTTACTGAAATTGTCAAAGTATTTTGGAAAATGCAAAATACGACTATAAAACTTTGATTGGTCAAGGCACCAGAAAGGGTTATTACTAAAATCCATATGGTAAAAAAAAAAAACAAAACAGTACCTATTTTTTTCACCTCTGTTTTGAAATATATTCTTTCCTTATGACAGAGCGTACTAAAAAGATGCCAGCATATTGCTTTAGATCAGCATGAGAAGCACCTCTTCCCAATTCAAGCTAAACCTGTACAAATCCCAGGTTCTATATCAGGAAACATTGCAGTATCGTTTTCAAGCCCCAGAAACTGTTAAGGCAGCATTTCAACTGTATTTGGTATCTCACAGATCGTTTTAAAGCTGCCTGCCTAGCACAGCGGGAACCATTTGTACAAGGAGCGGTATTGCCTAGCGATAATCACCGAGCTCCTGAAAAGAGAAAGGCCTCACCAGCATGCAAGGAATTAGTCCTTTCGCTTATAAGGAAACGGTACTGATTTCAATTTCTCTTTCATAGACTTAAAATTCCTCTTCCTGTCTGCGTGCCTGCAGAAAGCCCTGTAAAATGGATGCAAGTTGGGAAATTAGGCACAGAAAACAAAGTTGTTTTTATCTAGCAGACAGTGATACTCCTAAAAAAACATGATGACTGCTGCTTCTAGGTAGCCATGGGTTTGGTTGTCCTTCCCACTTCCTTCCCAAAGTAGCTTTTGGGGGTTTTGCAAAGCCATGTCTCAGTTCCCAATGGAGTCCATAAGTTCTTACGTGGTTGATTCAATTTGTTCAGTGTGTTTTTCTACAGTCTGACAGGAGCGAGAACCCTCTCTGGCTGCTCTGACCCCACAGGAAGCCTGCTCACACATCACTTAACATATTTTAATTCCTCACATTAACTGAGGTTCAAACGAGCTACTGGGCATTTAAAGCTCAATCTCAGCTAGCAGAAAGTAAGCTCATGATTATTTTCTATCTACCATGATTTAAGTAACAAGGCAGAAAGAAAGAGAGGCAGAAAGAGACATAGAGACATATCCTATAATGTGCCACTCTATCGCCTCATCCCTTGAAGCATTTTCCATCCAGGCGTAGTATGATTATTACAAAACTATTAAACAAGAGAAAGGGGTTGAACTCAGAGTTAGAGAAAGGAAAAGATTTAGAGGAGCTTCCTACTTTCCTTCTAACTTGGAATTTATGGTTATTGTGACTGTAGTAAAGCCCTGTATAAGATCTTAGAATCATAAAATCGTTTTGGTTGGAAGAGACCTTTAAGATCAAGTCCAACTGTTAACCCAGCACTGCCAAGTTACCCCTTAACCATGTCCCTCAGCACTACATCTACACATCTTTTAAATACCTTCAGGGATGGTGATTCAACCACTTCCCTGGGCAAATCATAACAGTCAAACTCAGCCTGAAATGTCTTTTTCAGCCTTTTCAATAAATTTCTTTGGAATTAGACTGTCAGAAAAATTAAAATTATATTCCTTATTACATGAAAATTAATGTGCATAGGAGACCTAATTGGTGGTGTCTTTACTTCAGGGCAAAGGAAGACCCCCTAATTGGCTAATAAAAAAGGTTTATGCATTAAAATACTTAATGATCGATCAAGAAGCTATTGATGTTATATTGCCTCAGGAAATCATCTGAGTTCTGACCCTAAGGTCATTCTTTATCTACAGAGTATCATTTAACAGCAGTTGAATTATGCCTGAGATGTTGCCATCATATGTTTTTATTAAGTTGCATTAATTATTTCAGTATGCCAAGGGAAGTGTAACATGTAGCTGTGGTAAGGCAAATAGATGGACTATTTCCCACACATATATTAGTAGAGTATATTTCTTTAAAGTAAATACACTGTGCCACAGATCAAAGCTGATATTGTTAGAAGGAGAAAGGGTTTGTACATGTGCATTTCAAGCACAACCGCATGAATAAATACTATGATTTTTTCCCCACCATAACAGGTGACAACTTTAACTCAAGAAGTCTCACAATTAAGTAAGGATATGAAGAATGTGATGCACCTTCTGGAGAACCTGATCACATCCCACAAGCCTCCAGGGCTCTGTGCTGTGCACGGTATATCTCGAAGTCCTACCACAGAAAGTCTGCAGTCTCGAAAGTCTTGGACTACGCATCAACCTTGCACACACATGCAAGCTGGGAACTTTACTTGTACCAAAGCACAACTTTGCCGTGGCAACACTTTATGTGATATTTGGAATACAGATCTGTCCTCTGTAGGCAGCAGTCCCCAAAGAACTGAACCCAACCGGCAAAATTCTATGGACGGTGAATTTTATTATACACCGGGCCTTCACAATTCCCCCTCCCAGTATCAGGTAATTCAGAAAGACAATTTGCAATTTTTGAGATGCACCTCTCCCCGTTCAGACACTACCTTGACTCCTCTTCAGTCTATTTCAGCAACTCTTTCCTCTTCAGTATGCTCTTCATCAGAGACATCATTGCACCTCGTGCTCCCCAGCAGATCTGAGGAAGGTAGCTTTAGCCAAGGAGCAATCAGCTCTCTAAGCCTTGAGAACCTACCGGGATCATGGGACCTGGAAGGAACAGCTGGAGTAGTTTCTGCACAGACCCCTGATTTCCCAATAGACATTGTGACAAGCACAAGAGATGTTAAAGATAAAGATTACCAAGCCATAGATGTATAACAAGAAACAGTGAAGTGGTACTTGAAGCATGTTCCACAGCTGCCAGTTTTCAATTTAGAGAGTGCTGCATGACTGCTTTATTTGACCTTTCCTCTGGCGATCATGGAGACTTACAAACATGAAAATTCAGATTTATAGGAAGTAAGAGAAGGTATTGCCCATTCATACTATAGGAAAAAAATTCTAGATTCTAGAAGCATGTTGAAATGCATTTTGTATACAGATATAACTTACTGGTCTGTTTGGCAGACTTTGTGATAGTCCAAAGACCCTGAGGGTCAGAGCAGCTGGAAGTCTAGGACAAAGGAACTGTCACAGGTGGCTTTTGTTCATCGAAGCAAAGGTTTCTCCTGAGTGTCTGACTGTTGTTCCCCAACAATATCTATGGCACTGTTTGCTTCAGGTGATTGTGGGTCCCGCTGGTCTGTTTGTCAGTTCTGTGAAGGCAAGGGACAATTATCGCTGCATGTCATCTAGACAATCAACCAAATAGAGCTGGTAGAGAGTGGTTAGTTGTTGCACGTTATTTGTCATGTAAATTAAAACTCTTAATTTATCTAAAAATACTATTTTTCTATACTTGGTATGAAATATGTACTTAAAAATTATTTAAAGTATTTATAAAGAGACTAAGAGTTTGTTTTCATTTTGGTAAAGGCTTGCAGTTTTAAAGAGAAATGCACTACCATCATGTATTAGATCAAATACTATTTATTGTTATATATTATGTAGTTTACAAATGGATTCCCTTTTATGTGCATGCAATTTGCAATGAATGTATTCATGCTGGTGGAATACAAATAAATTAAGGTATTATTTTATTAAAAAAAAATAAAACAGCTGGAATGTTGTATCCTATAGTCAGCTATCACTATTTAAAAATGAATTCCTAAACATAACACAAAGTATTCTTGGCTTACATCTTAGTGTTGCAGTATTATTGATAAGACCAAGTCAACATTTTACTACACATCCCAGTTTTGGGATTTTAACTGCGGACAAGAAAATTGAGAGGTATAAAAAACATTGAGTAAACCAAGGCATACTAAAGGAGAAAATTAAAATGGTTTAATTAGAGACAAAGAAAGAAATTTACTCTAGATAGTTATTTCATTATTTTTATTTATAGATGTAAAAAACAGCTTTGATTTCTAGTCAAAAAGAAAAGAGACTATAGGTTTGCAATTTTTTTTAATCCAGAATGTGCCCAAAGGAAATTTGAATTTTATTTCAGTATTTAACTTATTAGAACCTTGATACAGTGCAACCAAATATTTTAAGATGGGCACTATGCATCATACTTGCATGTACTTTAGAAAGCTTTCTAAAAAAAAATAATTTAGCAACCCAAAATAAATGTTCTAAAATTGAAAAGTAAATTAAGTTGCATTTACTAATTAATGCAAACCTGTGATTGTTAATCCAAGTCAAATTTTTACAGAGCACAGATTTATGTTTAACTTCCTTTAAAGGTTTTTTTTTTCTGAGAACTGCAAAGCCTAAGTTCATTGTTAACATTTCGATCTGCGCAGGAACACAAGTCCCAGCTGATACTCTGTGCCCAACTTACATCCTTTCATGTCTTTTTTCCCACTGGTACAATTAAGGACAGAGTGTCATCTCGCATTTTGAGCTGCCTGAATTTTGTCAGTGTTTCTATGCTTCAGCGTGTTTATGCAGAAAGACTTCCTTATTTCACTTCCCTTCCATTTTTCACTTAATTTAAGGTTATATAGAGAAGTGCTGATTAAATAAGACATATCCCAGAAATTAGAAAGTGAGTATCAAATACAGGACTGTGTTTTTTCTGCAAACAATTCTGGCTTCTCTTTAGCTATTTGCCATCATCCATCCTGCTGTACTCCCAGGGCAAGCACAAACTGGCAGAGCCCCACTTGCCAGAAGTCAGGAGCTGCATAACATGGGGCAGGGGGGATGGGGCACCAGCAGGGCAGCCAGAAGCTTGGTGGCAATGCGGCACCGCCTCGCCTCAGCTGCCAGCTCAGGATGCTCAGGCATTTGCAGCACAGCTGTACCCAAATTCCAATTCCTCACTGTTGCCACCTTCAAGCCCTGCAAGGTAAGCTGCCCTCAGGCTATTGCATTAATGGAATACATGGGCTAATCTAAACTCACTGTATCCCAGCCACTGGCTAGGGCTGCATAAACATACTATTTATCTATCATGCTTAGTACCCAATATCACTTAATATTTTCTGTTGCATATATACATACGTAAATTAGTAGCAGTATTTACTTTCTCATTTTACAAGCAATACATGAACCATTATGTATATGCTTTAAAGTTTTGGTAGCAGTGGGGATTTTTTTTTCTTATATAAGCACTGATATTGTGAAATTAAAACTGAATGTTTTGTTCTGGAGCTTTTGTGTTATTTTTATATAAAATGTAAAAAGCTCAGTGGAAACTGCATAAATAACTGTAGCTTTACTGCACACATTTAATTCTAGAATTAAAAAACAATTAAAAAAAAAAATGCGTGCACAGTAATTGAGAAGCAATAGCACCAAAATATCTGTTCCTAGTAACGCCTTGTTTCTGCAAGTGTCAAATATACCCTACAAAAAGTTGGCAAACACTATGCCATTTGTATAGGT
Source organism: Jacana jacana (assembly GCA_013400555.1). NCBI lineage: Eukaryota > Metazoa > Chordata > Aves > Charadriiformes > Jacanidae > Jacana > Jacana jacana. The sequence goes on along the minus strand of VZTM01033410.1, from coordinate 18,445 downwards.
TATAATTTCAAAGAACATACATAGCCATTACTTGGATTGCAGAGAGTCTGTAAAATGGGCATCACCCAGATGAGTCCACTGTCTCCCAGGGAAAAGCTCAAGGAACCTAGCACAGGCCAAGAGTTCATTTGAGGCCAAAACCAAGTAAAGAAAGAGGAAGGTGAGCGAAATAGAAATCTGGCTTTGAAGGGTGGTTCTGTTTTAAACTCCCAGACACCATTATATTATGAAAGCCTCAAGAAAAGAACTTTACAAGCAGCTTTTGTTGGAAAATACCTGCAACAAATGCAACAAATTTCAGATCTGAAGGTAAAATGGCAAATTGTAGGGACAAATGAGAAGGCACATACATTTTGGAATGTAACAGTAATTTCCAAACAGGGTTACCACAAGCAGAATAGTTCTATAGATAACGTGGCCATAGCGGATTTCTGGGTTTAAAGCATCAGCCACTGTAATATTCAAGTGTAGCCTCAAAAGGTGCTCATTATGAACATCAGTGCAAACATAGAATCATAGGATGTTCCAGGCTGGAAGGGACCTCTAGGGTCATCTAGTCCGACTTCTCCACTGCCAGCAGGGACCCCCCCACCTAGACATCCCACACTCCAGCAGCACAGCTCAGACAACCTATATTCCTTTTGGCACNATAATAATAATAATAATAATAATAATAATAATAATTTTGTGTCAGGATTGTGCTTCTCATCTAGTTCTACATCAATTTACTTCCTAAATTTGCTACATTTTCTTCCTGTTTTGCATTTTCCATCACTGCTAGCTTCTTAATTTTGTACAGTAACTCTTCTATCTTTCTATTTATTTGTTTTTCCTGTGTTGGATTTTTTTCCTCACATGTTCTCCTTTTTTATCCCCTTTAAAACACCATCAAACTCGACTATTTAGGATGTAATCTTACATTTACGTCTTGATGGTGTGTTTTAAGTCTTGGCATTTATGTGCAAGACATTAACACTTGAATTTATTCTCTTTCCACAGCTCTTCAGAAACACGTTAAATTTTGCCATCATAAATCCAAAGGTCTTATACATGACTGGTACGACAGAGGCAAGGTAGAAAATAAAAGAGTAGTTGAGATCTTTATCTTCAATGACACTGAATTGTACAAATTATGGATTACGATGGTAAATGGCCGGTACCTAACCATAGGATACAATGTCAACAGAGTTAATCTCACATGGAATAAACGTTTCCACTAACTGGTTTATGAGGAGCACCAAAAAGAAACGTTTCCTCAGTTTTCTGATTTTCTTGTCCTAGATGCAGTATCAAACTCACATATTAAAAATACTCAGATAAGGTCCCTAAAAGTTAAAACTAAACTAAAAAACTAAAAAAACTAAAACTAAGTTAATATGTGAGTATCAAACTCACATATTAAAAATACTCAGATAAGGTCCCTAAAAGTTAAAACTAAAAAGAATTATTTAAAATTCATTCTTTTTTTACTTGCCTTTGCCCTGTTGCAGATGTTTTTCCACAAAATGTTAAAGGACAGAGTAGTGCAAAAAAGATACTTGACACAGTCATAAATCACAACTGCAGGAACTACTGCATTAGGGATACTTAGACATCATAAGCATCACAAAGAAAATGCTCAGAAACAGGCAAAACTAGAGTTTGTGCAAATCAATCCTAGGGTCTTACAAAACAATAGTACAAGTATTAAGTAAATCAAAAAGTGGCAAAGGTTTTCTCAGGGAAACATACAAAGACAAAGAAGAATATATATTTTTAATTAAAAACTCACAAGTCTTCCCATTTAACAGTCCACACATCTTAAGTATTTAGGACAGTCAGCACAGATTTCCAAATGTGTAAATCCATCTTATCTGCACTTAAAATTTTACATTTCATAGGTAGCAGGTGATGTTATATGCATGTATTCACCTTGCCCTGGCCTACATGCTCACTATTCTCATTTCTTATTTTTAGTAAATTCTACCTCTGATCTCTTTGTACAATTAAATGGACTACTTCCTTTGTTTCCCCCAACGAAGCAAGATAACTGTGTAGTCACTTAAAAGCCACACATTTGGAGAATTTTCTCTTCATGAGGCACTTTGATTTTCAGAGCAAGAAACAAAATCTTTAAAGCCTCCTTCAAGAAGAAAAATAACAGTGTTAACCACCCTACATACAAACAATCAAATCCCACGCACCAGCTTCTTTTTGACTCTGCAGTGAGACACAGGACAAAAACAGCAGTACCATGAGACAAATTGGAGCCACAAGTCTCCATAGGCAGTAACTTTACAGGCTAATTATGCCTTTCTAAAGGCCAACATTGTCAATCACTTACTTCCTGAGTTTCCTTCCATGATGTTGTAACTTAGCACGTATATGCAGTGCTACTGGATTTTTTCCCACCCGTACACACCGCTGATACACAGAAATACAGCTCACATTCTTACTAGGAAATTTCAACATAACTCCAGTAAACATAAAAATGGCAGTTAAAAAGAATTTTAAAGTATGTGGAAAATGTATGGGTTTCTTGTATTAGATGTGCTTAAAGGAAAGGAAAATTATAAGCACACAAATGAAAATATTTTTCTTCTCACTCACTCAGAAATTGTTTTCCAAAAGCAAATGGCAAAGTCCTCTTCTGCCCCTTTGTTTGCAATGAAATCTAATAGGTGGGGGGTGGGGAACAGGGACAACACATATTTTCTGTGAATGCCACAGTGCCTCATAATAGTCTTTTTAAATTTTACTGGGTCATGCTTGTAAAGCAGGTATTCTGGATTTAAAAAGATGTGATCAAATTCTTATTTTCCCAATAGAAAATCACTGGCTTGCACTATAGGTTGTGCTGCAAAATCTTTAATGAATGTATATACACATTATATTAATAGCTACTGGCACTTCTACCATATCAGAGAGAAGGCAAATCTTCCTCATTCAACACCTCTCTAACAACAGGCAAAGCTTTTTTTACAAAAGAAAATTGCTGGTTAGTCTTTTGTAAAATATTTTTTTAAAATATCCTTAATAATCTCTTTTAGGATTAAATTATCTTAATAAAATTCAGCAATATTACAAGTACAGAGCATCCAAGGCAATAAACTGCTTATTTCTGATGCATACCTAAGTATTCTTCGAACCTTGGTAGAAACAGAGCCTTTCAGCAACTGGCTGTTCGGTAAAGTTTGTATCTATGGAGCTACTTAGTAGCAAATAATAAAGTAGGAGAATTGTAAAAACTCTCAGGGACATTTGACAATATCCTCACTATAGCCGTAACACACACAAGTATTTTGAAGCACTGGTTGTCCTTCACTTTGATAAGAAAACTGGATTTGAAAATTAATGGCATCGTACGGAGCCGAGTTTAGCAATTATTTGAGTTGTAGTAGAAACTGGAGTGCCTAATGGAGTTCAGGGGTCTGTCGTGTTCACCACAGTATGTGGGGAGAATACAAAGTTCAGAGAGCTTTCAGCCTAACAAAATAAGTAATAATACAAAAGGAAGAAAAAGGAGTATGAAAAGCTTATCCAAGGTCCCTCAACAGCTTGTGAGGAGGCTGGAGGAGAGCCCCTGGCTGCCTGGGCATGAACCCCTCTGCCCAGCCTGGTGGCACCAGGCAGGAGTGTCCTCCCCTCCCCTGCAGCAGGGCAGCAGCACACAGCTGCACCAGGAAACAGAACCCTAAGAAAGCAGAAGGTGCTCCCAAACACTAACACCAAAGGATTCCCAGCACTATGCTTTGTACAAAAAAAGGTTACCAACAAACAAGACGGTATGGGAGGGTTGTCTGGTCTGAGTGGCACAGCACAGCAGTTTCTGTAACTCTGCTTGTTAAGGAACCGAGAGCAGGTGTTTGAATTATGCCAGCCAGTTTGATTATTAATTAGCCCTTTTGTGTGTGCAAGGTGGGGAAAAAAAAAAAAATGTAGCCTCTGAAGGACTTGCACAACATTTTTACCACACCTGCAATCTCAGGTTAGCAAGAGCAACAAAGCAGCCCTTTCCCTTAGCTTTTTATCAGACATAAAAATCACATCTGGCCAATACCTTCACATTCTAGTGCCGGTGAGGATAAACTTTGCCTCAGTCATGTATTTTCAGCAGCAAGAAGGCAGTCAATGAGTCCCAGTAACACACAGCACATCTGCTGACTCTGCATGTCCAAGCCTCACTGCTGATCAGCCTTCCAAACAAAGGCAGCCAGGTTCTTGAGGGACATTTTATATCCTGCTCTTTCTCTTCTTCTCTACCTTTCCTCCCTCCCGGCCCATGCAAGTGGTACAAGAAATACCCCAGGCCCAATCTGAAACCAGAAACAAACTATGGCTCAAGAAACATTGTAACTGAAATTAAACCAGCTTGGGAAAAATGAAAGAGGGTGTTGTGAGGTTCCACAGGGAGAAAATTAGGAGGGCCAAAGCCCATCTCCAACTTAATCTGGACACTGCCGTAAAAGACAATAAAAATGTTTCTATAAATACATTAGCAAGAAAAGGAAGCTTAAGGAGAATCTCCATCCTTTACTGGATGTGGGGGGAATGATAAGGCTGAGGTACTTAATACCTTCTTTGGTTCAGTCTTAAATAGTAAGACCAGTTGAACCCAGCCCCCCGCGCTGGAAGACAAGGACGGGGAGCAGAATTAAATCCCTGAAATCCAGGGCAAAACAGTTACCAACCTGCTACACCACTTAGCCAAATACAACTAGAAAACTAGGGGAGTGACTGTCCCCTTGTAATTGTCACTGGTGAGGCCACACTCCATTTATTGTGTTCAGTTTTGGGCCCCTCACTCACTACAGGAGGGACATTGAGGTTTAAACCACAAGTGTTGTGGTTTAAACCCAGCGAGTAAGTAGGACTATGCAGCCAATCACTCACTCCCCCTTTCCTCCCCACAAAAGGGAAGGGAGAAGAGGGACAAAAGAAAGGGAAAGGGAAAAAAACCCTCGTGGGTTAAGACAGACAGTTCAACAGAATGATAACGGAAGAGGAAAATAATAATAAAAGCAAAATAACATACAAGACACAAGTCGTTCTCACTACCTGGTGAATTGGTTGCTGTAAGATACAGTTGCCCAGCCTGCCCTGAGCAGTTATTGCAGTTCCCACTTTCCAGTCAAACACCATTTATATACTGTGCATTATGTCTATGGTACAGAATATTCCATTGGCCATGCCACTGTTCTGTCTAAGTGCCTTCTAAATTTCAGTGGGAAGCCTATAGAAGTTCTTGAATAGTATAAATATCACCTAGCAACAACTAAACTGATATGCATTCTAGACACTCCTTTCATAACAAATCTGAAATGTAGCCACTAGAATGAAAACTAGCTCCATCCCAGCTGAAAACAGCACAAGTAGCCCTGTGAGGAGTAGCTGAGGGAACTGGGGCCGTTAGTTTGGAGGAAAGGAATCTGAGGGGAGACCTTATCACTCTCTACAGCTACCTGAAAGGAAGCAGTTGGTCTCTTCTCCCAAGTCACAAGCAATAGGACAAGAGGAAATGGCCTCAAGTCGCACCAGGGAAGGTCTAAATTGGATATTAGAAAGACATTCTTCACTGAAAGATCCTGAGTTGTTCAGTGGCTGAGTCACTATCCTTGCAGGTATTTAAAAGGAGTCTTGATGTGATACTTAGGAACATAGGTTTAGGAAGGAACATGTGATACATAGGAACATGTGATACATAGGAACTTAGGTTTAGTGCTGGACTTGGCAATGCAATGCTAATGGTTGGACTTGATGATCTTAAAGGTCTTTTCCAACCTAAACAATTCTATGATTAAATGTTGCCTCTGAGCATAGCATTCATGCAAGTTAATATACAAGGCACTCTCCTGGGTAAGGAAAAAGCTGGCATCTTTAGAAATGGGAACAAGTTTCCCCCAAATCAGCAGCAATGAGGTTAATACAGTTTGATACTTTACTGTTTACCTGTTTTGCCAGATGATGCTGAATAGCCTAATAGAGTCACAATTTCTTGTGTGAATGAACGATGTTAATATTGGAGCCTGTCTCTAAAAACATTCTTTTTCTAGGAATATGGAGTCTAGAATTTTGTTCTATCTTTGCTTCAAAGAAAAACAAAGCCTCCTCAGTATACCTACCCTTGAGCAACTTAGGTTTAACTAACTTTAGACTGTCATATGCATATCCTTCCAGACTTTTATTTTCCATTTAATTTAAACTCCCTCTATGTGGTCAGTTGGTCCAAGGTTACCTTCTGCAATGTCCCTGCTAAAAGTCTAAAATAGACCTGATACAGGACTTTCCTTTTGTTCTTTCAGAGACCATTTGGTGATGAAATCTGCCACCTGTCACCTCTCCAGCATGTTTTTCACCTACCACTGTTAGTGGCATTTGTTCTCCAAACTATATTTGGGAAGTGAAAGTTTCCCAACAAAGAAACAGTTTCCAGTTCTCTCTCTCTCACTAATAGCAGCACTGAACTTTCCAGCCATACCGAAGTCTAGCCTAGAGAGCTTATGACAAGTTCCCAATATTTCTAGGGTCCCTTGCGAGCTCAAAGCTGAGTTCCACAGAGTAGAAGAGCATTTAAAATTTTTTTGCAGTCATAAATGTCAGTGGCAGAAACCAATATTACTGGTTTTTTTGGTTAACTACAATTTTATTTTCTCCAGCCAGGTTATGAATTTCATCCAGCCTGAACTTTCCTGACCGAACTCTTAATTCTTAATATTGATGTGATTCCATTTTCACTTTCTACTTCCCTGCTATTGTTTGGTTTAAACCAGAATGGGGTAATTTAGAAATAACTTCTTCCTCTCTGCAGGGACAGCCTTTCTGATCCCAAGCCTGTTCTGTTTTATCTTGTGTAAATTCTGTCACATGAGTAACCTCGGAGTAAAACAAATGAGTTAAGTAAGAGAGAGAAGGATTTCATTGTCCTATTCAGAACTTCAGCCAAATATTAAAGCTGCTGATCCAAAAGGAGTGTAAATATATTATTTTTTAATTGGTGCCAAGCAAACACTAGTTTTATTATTCATTGTATGGATGTTAAGTGTCTGTTACAGACTTAATTTATGACACAGGTGCAAGGCAGCCTGGAACAATGTGCTTTGCAAATAATGACTATGAAAAAGCCATGCATTTCTGTTTGCTATTCTTCTTAATAAACAAACAAGCCCTCAGAACAGAGGAAAGCAGAACAAAGCAACACATGATGATTCATTGCCAGCTGGGAAACATTTAACAAGAAAACATGTAAAACAACAACCAAACCAAAGCCAGGGGATAACTGCAAGAGAGGCAAAAGAATCTGCACCACCCAGCAAGAGGATTACATGAGACTACTAACTATAAGGTGTAACAGCAATCTAGGCATTATCCCAAAGCTGGGATAGATAAAAGAGCTCTCTGTCATAAAAGATAAACCTCAGAACTTAAGTTTTTAGGACGGCATCCTTCTCGTTAGCATTGGTAACAAAAATCAAATTGCAGGAAGACAATGACAGAAAATCGGGACCCGCCATAAGTTTCCTAGTGTTTTAGGGTACATCAGAATGCAGCTATTCAGAAAGGCTTCTTTCCCCCAGCTCCTAAGTTTTTTGATCTCGGGTCCTTGTTTTGTTTTTCTGCATAAATTCTGCCATATAAATATCACTGCCACAGTGTAAATAACCTAAATGTGAGACAGAATACTTTTATGGGCATTCATAACAATTACTGTTCTATTTTTTACGTTACCACCTAGTAGCAGTTACCATAAGGAAAAATTAGTTCTGGTGTTCAGCTTCCATTTAATTTCAGCAAAGTCCTATAATAGATTTATTAGTATTTTTTCTAAATAGAAATAGCTAATAGAATTTTAGTATTTTTTCTTTAGTGCTTGTGTTTAATATTTTCAAATATTTGTAAGGCATGTATTCCCCTTGAGCATGCACTAAGTCCATGCATTAAATCTACTTTAAAGTGCTTTTTAGTGATCTTCATAAGAGCAATATTCTCTTGTGAAAAGCCCAGCTTGCCTTAGAGTAAGAATGCCTGCCACAAATCAGTGCAAGAATTAGAGACCTGCAGGCCACTTAGAGCTCCTCAGGGGGAGGCCATGCCTATTAGCCTATTGTCAAGCTTAGTTTGCATTCCAGTTTGTTAGCTTACATTTTCTGAAAAGCACTTTTGTGACTTTTCTACCTTTTCTCCTACATCTTGGGTTATTCTGTTTCATACCTTCAGTGCATTTTTCTCCTTCATGTTGGTTGTTGCCCGTATGAAATAAAGTTGCTTAACTATACATTCCCCAGCTCACTAAACAGGGAATATCATCACTATCCAGCAGCAGCCTCTATGGTTTCCATGTTAAAGTTAATATAGCCTCTGCTTCAGATAATGAGAAAATTGACATCTTTCTTCTGCTTTCTATTTGTAATTCTCCAGGGTGAGAGGCTGAACTATTGTTGACATTGATGTGCCTCAAAAGTAGTCATATGCAACTTTCAAAAACCCCAGAATTAGATTTCCACTCAAACTGGAGGGTTAAAAGTTATACACTAGTAACTTAGTAAAGTAAGACAGATACAGTAACTTATTTTATGAACTCATAAAGCGTGAAGTTCTGACAATTTCTAATTTTAAGATATAACATTTAACTGAAAAATCTGGAATTATCAACCTGAAATGCCTTCTAAAATTGTCTAAATTGCCATTGATGTTTAACAAAGTATAAACAATTCCCAGAAAATTAAGATAATATTCTTTGGGCCTTCTAAGTCTGCTCTTCCTAAGTCTGCTCTTCCTGGGCAGCACAGAATACCACAGATTTTCACCTTTGTCATACCAAACTGTTGGGGCACTGGAAATTTGGACCACTTATACTAAGGAGCCCTACATCCTAATTCCTAATTTCAAGGGTTTTGAGAACTAGATTTAAAATATCAGAAGCTGTATCATATGCATATTAGTAAATAGTTTCATTTCAAATAACTGAACAAGAAAAGCTTTCAAAAACCTTTCAAAAACATGCTATTTGCTTCAGATACAGCTCAAACACCAACTCCTCAGGTTTCCTATAGAACAGAAATTCCAGCCTTGGACCACTCTACCTCAGGTGTCTTAATAATGTGTACTTTACTGATACTACCTCAATAAATGCATGGATCCTTCTTTGTTATGCTTTTTCTAACCAAACATTTTAAAGAATTATTTTGAGCTGTTATTTTTCCATTAGCAACCATTATAGAGTGACCAAAAAATACTTGCCATCCCTGTCTGATCTTTTGTGAAAAGACCATTTTCTTTCTGCAAGTGCTTTCAATTAGCTGGGTGTTTGAAGGTCAAGGAAGGACGCGTTACACTCTGCAAGTGAAGCCAGCCTGCGCACCATAGATATCACTTTCCTATTATCTTCTGTTACAAGTGGGAGCATGCATTTCTCATCTTTTACAGAAGTCATAACCAGCTCACTCTATAAGCAGCAACTTTTTGAGACCTGAAAATTTATACTAACCCACTCTCTATGGAGGGACATTTTTTATCCACCAAATAGAATACTTCACTCAGATGGCTGCCAAATAAGGCCTCATAATATGTAAGTAATCTCTCTTCTACACATACAGTCAACAGACAACCAGAATAAATTTTTTTACCCGATTCTCAAAAAATATTTTCAGTCAGATTTCTAATAGTTGAGCATTATTAACAATATATATATTTTTTTTTTTTACTTCAATAATTTCTTGCCTTTCACTTTTGAAGCAATGTGCTGCAGGGACGGGAACACAAATTTCCAACCTGCAGGTAGTTTTCTGCTTGTCTACTTATACAATACTTTTGTCATCAGGTGCAGTTCCCTGAGAAGCCTGAACTGTCACATCAGAGTGTTTGATTAGCTAAGAAAAGAATCAGATTCCACACCAAGGAGACCATAACAACAACAATAAAAAAGCCTCACCTCTCTCACTTTTGCCTCTGAACTCTCTAAGGCAGCATTAAGCATCAAACGGAGACAGCAGTCACTCAAATAGCTAATAAATGTCATTATAACTGGAAGCTAAAATTTCCTGAGGTACTCTGCACTTCAGGTAAATTCACTGACTTACAGTTTCCAGCAAAAGAGACAGGACTTCTAAGACTGCAGTGCTGTATCAAACATATAGCTGTGCTGTTAAGACAAGCTTCTTGCTGTTTCAACAGTTCCTTTCTGTTCATTTCAAAATCAAGTGTTAAAAGCCTGAAAGCAAGACACTGCACATCTACCCAGAAGATAATTATTTTCAAGCTTCCAGTTCAGCAAAAATTTCAAATACAATTTGTTCTTGCTCAAAATGAGAGAGTCCCCATCTCCACCCCAGGATTTACATTATCCATGAACTTAAAATGCATTTATTTATTTTTGCCTTCTATGTCCTTCTGCAGCTGACAATAACTGAAATATATTTAAACTACAAATAATTCAAGATTAGACTAAAATCAGCCAACCTCAGGAGAAAAAAAAAAACACAACCAAAGCAAAAATTCAAAGCAAAATCAAAACTGGCTGCCCAGCAGGAGCTTAAATCCTTTCTTACGTCTTACTCTCTTACTTACTTTCTGTCTACTCCATTGGACACCACAGTCCATTTCATAAGTGAAGGAAACAACCAGATCACAAATTGTTTCCTTAAGGAAGGCCATTAACAACTACATCAACTTCCATCAAATTATCTCAACTCAGACTCGACGACTTCTTTCCCCACACAGCAGGTTTTGTCCCTGGGTTCTCAATATGCCTGTGTCCAGATGTAAAGGACTTTATACCCTGGGTTGTCTTTGGCTATCATTTTAATTTGCTTCCTAGCCAAAAGATTTCTAATCAATCGTGATAATCCTTGAAAAGAAGTGCCACAAGGAGTAGGTAGTGAGCACAGCAATAAACCGCTGGGGAGGGAGATATTTCTACTCCAACACGAGTGGAGGAAGGAAAACAGGCGAGAAGCAATAAAGCAAAAACTTGTGAGAAAGGTTTGTGTGTGTTAGAAAAAACAGTACAGTAGAGCTGGTATTTTCAGAGAAAGGCAAGAAGCAGGCAAAAGCCCTGAAACAGGAATGGCCACAACAAAATATTCTGCTGGGGAATAACAAAAGATTTTGACAGTCTCCAGGATTTTTGACAGCTAAGAGGAGAGCAGGACCTGACAGCAAGGCACAAATCAACTGTGTATATGCACAGTCTGCAACAATCTGTACCTCCAAAAGCTTCTATTTTAATAGAGAAGTTACACATATTTCCAAAGAAGCAGCAGCACAGGCAAGAAAAGCAACTTGCAGGTAATGGATACCCAGGAGACCTGCAATGAAACCAGAAACAGGCATGAGATCTCCCAAGTCTTGGGCCAGCTCCCCTCCGTCAGTCCATGCTGACCCCCCAGCTTTGCTTAGTACTTAAAATGCTGGCTGGCTCTCACCCCACCTTGGTACCCGTGTATATCCTGTGCTTTGGATGAGCTTTGCTGAGCAACTGGATGCCCACCAATGCCCACAGCCCTGTCCCCCACTAGTTTGCACAAGCTGCTCAAATGCACAAGAATGAAGGGATTCACCTGAAAAGGACACCAGCCCCCAGCACTGAGTTGCGGGTGACACTCAAGGCTGAAGCTGTGACCTCGTTATCTTACTCAATTACAGTAAGGAATGGCTGCAACATCTTTCTACTGCTCTTCAGGCAATTTGCACATTTCCTGAAGGCAATTTTGACTTCTAGTAACACCCAATCCCTGCCATAGAGCAAGCAGCAAAGCATAACAAAAAAAACCCCAAAACAAAACAAAACAAATTTTCAAAAATAAAATTTAATAAAAAAATAAAAAACAGTCACCCAACCAAAGTATGTGCCTAGAAAGACATCGATGTTTTAAGTGTCTCTATCAACATATGGATAATAGGAAAAAAGTTGGAGCACTACACAGTGATAAGAAACCTTGAAACAAAACAAGGGTATTTAGCACAGTCCAATATATCTAGATATTGGAACTGGCTTTTAAATACTACTTTATTTCTAAGATGAGAGCACCCTCTTTTCTGGGCTCCCTGGTTTTGATGAAGTGGGATAGGAAAAACATACACAGAAACTCACATGAGGACTAGCTGCACTGCAAAAACTGTTGACATCATGTTTGCGTTGTAACCTCTAACTTATTTATCTTTTGTAAATGAAAACCGAGTTCACTAAAATTTTAAAGCCATCACAGAAGACTCTTTCAGCCTGAGACAAACACCTTGCACTGTGTTACCTTCAGGCAGCACCTAGTGTCCTCTCTGACACTGCAGAAGAAAAGCCGCACACCTTTCATAGTTCAGAAGAGAATTTACGCTCCCTGACACAAGTTTCCAGTCTCTTGGAAACTCTTGGCTCTTCTCTTGGCTGCTGTTACCATTCTGCTCTCTTCACAACCTCCAGTCCACCAGCCCTTAGCGGCCATCATGCACTGCATTACTGGAGTCATCTGCAACCTAAACCACATCTGCGTGACCTTTATTTACACAACCAAATACTCATTTTCACATTAACCTCTTGTTTTGTACTAGAGGGTTGATGTTGAGGTTCAAGGAAGTTGTAAGCTTTTGTCATGTTCCTAGAGAGGCTTACAAACTTCAGTGAAAGAACAAAAACAACAACTATGTCTTCTCTATGACCTTTCCTCCCTTTAGTACTCTGTTGCCACTCCCTTACTACAGGTTTATCATATTGTTCTATTTTGTTTTACATACATAGCCGGATACATTTTTCATATCCAAATGTTGGCCAATATTTTTTTAAATATTAGATGCTACCAAGAGGAATAATTCCAGCTCAGTCATTGATCCCTTACAAAATATTTGTAATAGTAGTTTCTAATAACACCATGCATTGAAACATTTTTGAGTGGTTTTCAAAAGGAACTTGTCTATTTTACCTCCTTTTTTTTTGTCTCTGACTTTTATAGTAAATCTTGGATAAGATCAACATTTAAGTGTCTGCCATTTCTCTTAAGCTCTCTGAAAAGCAAATCAATTACTGCATACGCCTCTGACAAGTTTGCTTACCTTTTAGCTGCTCCTGAAGATCTACTTCCAGTTATCAAGAGAACCAGCATATAAAATCACTACATGAACCATAAATGCATAGCATACATAGCATCATGGCATAACAAGGAACATCCAGAATATATATCCAGGTTAGTGTCTCAATGAAACAAGCCCTGCAACAGAGTCACGATGCCCTCTTCCCCTTTTGCTGCCCTGTGTAATTATTGAGAGAAACTCAGATACTAAGAAATTAGAACCAGGTAAGAAACCTGAGCCTGCATACATAAAGAGATTTGCGTATGGTGACACCTGAGAAATGGAAATGAAGTCACTGAACCCAGTAACTGTCTACACTACACAATGAACAGAGAAATTTCTTGCAATAGGCTAAGGAAACAAGGTTTGGGTACAGATGATACCTTTTGTAGACTACCAAATGCAGTGTAAAGCAATGGAATCTATTTTATATATTTGAAGCTCTCTGAGGCTGAAGCTTGTCTCCTGCTGACTGATACAAACGTCATCATGCTTCCAGAGAAGCAGGGCAGGCTTGGATGCAGGCGACTAAACAGTATAGTTTGGTACCCTTTGAAAGGACTGAAATCTTCATTTGTTCTGAAAGGAAGCTACATTCTGCCTTCATAATTATCTGAACCCTGCTGTAGTGGTCTTAAGAGATCAGCAACCCGTATTGCTGAGCCACCCCAAATAGCCAGATTCACGGGACCCCAAGAAGTCTGAAAAGCTGCCCAAAAGGCTTGTTCCCTATTCTGAGATGAGTCATTATGACCACACTCCTTTGTAAGTGTGTCATGTGCCATGTACAACGCTGCATTCAAAATAAAACTTGCTATCACAAAATCACAGAATATCAGGGATTGGAAGGGAACTTGAAAGATCGTCTAGTCCAATCCCCCTGCCGGAGCAGGAACACCTAGAGCACATCACTCAGGAATGCATCCAGACGAGTTTTGAATGTCTCCAGAGAAGGAGACTCCACAACCTCGCTGTTTCAGTGTTCAGTCACTCTCACTGTGAAGAAATTTTTCCTCATATTTCACTGGAATCTCCTATGTTCCAGTTTGCATCCATTACCCCTTGTCCTATCATTGGATGTCACCGAGAAGAGCCTGGCTCCATCCTCCTGACACTCACCCTTTACATATTGATAAACGTTAATAAGGTCACCCCTCAGTCTCCTCTTCTCCAAGCTAAAGAGACCCAACTCCCTCAGCCTTTCCTCATATGGGAGATGCTCCACTTCCTTAATCATCTTGGTAGCCCTGCCCTGGACTCTCTCAAGCAGTTCCCTGTCCTTCTTGAACTGAGTGGCCCAGAACTGGACACAATATTCTAGATGTGGTCTCACCAGGGT
>VZTM01033409.1:0-11820 GCA_013400555.1 Jacana jacana | reverse complement strand
AATGGAAGGTCTTTACAAATGCCAACAAGTAAATGCAACCAGAACAACATCTATGCTAGTAATTTAAGAGAATGATGATAAATTAAACACTTCTGGCCTGAGCAAGCCAACAGTCTCCTCAATAATTCCTGTATATGTATGAGGAATTGAATTTTTCAGGGCTTTTTCTTATTACAGGTTTGGACATCGTCAACCCCTTTTGCAGAATAAAAGGAATTATCAACACAGATATTAGCAGTTTTGTATTAGTTGACTTCAGTGTTAGGGAATGTTCCTGGATGCATTTAAATTACTCATTTAGGCAAAATTTAGAACTATCCACTGTCCTTCTATTTTGGGCAACACAGATTTTTAGGCCTTCTTCTCTATCAGTCAGACAGCAAGAAGTGAAGTTTACTTTTTTTATTTTGCTACAGTATGCTCACATACAAATAAACCAGATTTTAAGTGTTAAAAAAACCCAACTCTTTTATAATTGCAACCTGTTATAATATCTGAAAGTGTTCTTTTTAACTATACTATTAGTTCTTTATTCATCTTTATTTCTTATGAATAGAAAGATAGGAGACTGCAGGAAGATTTGGAATAATTTAGTTGTCCTTCAGATTAAAGTCATCCCACTAAGTCTTGCAAACCACAAAGTCCCTCTGCTGGATTCTGTGGAATCTCTGTGGGAAGCTGGAAGGCTAAGGTGCTACTTGAGTGGTAATCCAAAATTGTTTTCACATAGTAATGAAAATTGAGTTACAGTTGTCTGCCTCTATTACTTGGGCTTTCTGGTTCTGCTTTTACTCAGCTCAAATAATATAAAAAAAAATGTTGGATATTCTTGAATAAAGATAACTTTTAAAATTGGGAGGAAGAGGAAGGAACATAGGGATTAGCACTCTATTGCACAGAAGACTGTCATTGGTGAAATAAGAAACACAACCAGTGAGAAGAAATGTTTTGTGGGTTTCCTTTATTAAAGGATTAAAATAGGGGATTATAACTTCCACATTTAGAGATTTTACATGGATATGTGACGCACAACTCAAAATCTCAAACAATAAATTTTCATCTGATGTACATAGACCAATTTTACTGGTTCTTGTTCAGGTGAATTTTTTTTCCAGATATTCTAAATAGCATCCAACACATCTGAGACCCCTGCATTATACAAACCTTTGATAATATCCTATTTATATACTAGATATAATAATTTTATGTTTAAGCACACATCAAACATTCTCAACTACATTTTGCTAATTTTTTTTTAATAACTTCTTGAGGCATTCAGATTTTTTAGATACTTATAACCTATTTTTCTATTAAATGTACCTGTGAAATACTCAGAGATTTATATTTTAGTGGAGTGTTCAAGGTCACTTCCAGTGGTGGAAAATACAGGTGCCAATTTCACAGCCCACTACTCAGATCACCAGACCACACTCCTAATATTTTTGGTAGACAAATAGCAACAAAGTTTATTAGATGGTAACTGGATACCATAATGTGCAATTTATTTTGGTATGGATTTCCTGTTATAATGACAAGATTATCTAGGAAAGCTATATTCCAATTGTTAGTGCTAAATAAATATTATTGTAACTACAGTGACTAGGTTTTCACTTTAATGAAAAATACTGTTTGTGTTTCATACATAAAATTTACATACATATTCTTTCATACTCATAAGACAAACATTTACCATTTCTTAGGGTTTTCAAGTTCTCCTGTAGACCCACTCTAACAAGTCCATGTCTTGGGCTGGGTACCCCAGAACTGGATGTAGTACTCCAGTTTGGGTGACACAAAAGTAGAGTCAAGGGGTTGAATCACCTCCGCTGATCTGCTGACAGTAATTTTTTTGATGCAGCCCAAGGTACAGTTGGCTTTCTAAGCTGCAAACACCCACTACTAGCTCATGACCAGTTTTTCATCCATCAGTATCCCCAAGTCCTTAGCAGAGCTGTTCTCAATCCATTCATCCTGCAGTCTGCATTGGTTCTGGGGATTGTCCTGACCCAGGAGCAAAAGCTTGCACTAAACCTTATTGATCAACATGACATTCACATATGCCCAGTCCTCAAGCCTGCCAAGGTCCTTCTGAATGACATCCCTTCACTTGAGTGTATCAGGTACCCCTCTCAGCCTGGTGCCATCTGTAAACTTGCTGAGGATATACTCAATCCAACCGTTTAATAGATATAAAGATATGAACAGTATGGGTCTCAGTATGGACCGTTGAGGAACACTACTGGTTACTCATCTCCATTTGGACATAAAGCTTTTGACTGCAACTTTTTGGTTCTGGCAATCCAGCCAATTCCTTATCCATCTAACAGTCCATACATCATACCCATATCTCTCCAGTTTAATGGCAAGAATGTTGTGGGGGACTGTAACAAAGGCCTTACAGAAGTCTAGGTAGAAGATGTTTATATCTTTTCCCTCATCCACTGATGCAGGCAATGCATTGTAGAAGGCTACTAGATTAGGCAAGACTTGCCCTTGGTGAAGCCTTGTTGACTGTCTCTAATCACCTCCCTGTATTACTTATGTTTTGACATGTCTTCCAGGAATATCTGTCAGTTCCATGATCTAACTGGACACAGAGATGAGTCTGACTGACTGGTAGATCCCAGGGTTCTCCAGTTTACCCTTTGTAAAAATGGGGGTTATGTTTCCCTTTTTCCAGTCACTGGGGACTTTGTCTGACTGACATGACTTATCAAATATGATGATGGCAATGATATGGTCAATTCATGTTTAGTCAGGATTTTTTTTTTTTTTTTTTCATTTTAAATTAATAGATACATTCACATTACTGGAGAATATAACTGCACAATTTAGGGATATGTATGCAAGCTAAATCTGTGTAGATGTGTGTGTCCTACTATGTTAGATCAAGGTATAAAATACATAACTAAGAGGAAGTGACAAATTAAGATGATATTTAGATATTAGGTGAAAAATGTGAGTCAATTCTAGGAAGATACTTGGAAGAATGTCTTATTTCGATACCACTCCTGATATTAACAGTAATAGTATTCTAACCTACCATGTGCTGACTCTAATAAGTGTTCCTGTTCTGAAGAGGATGCTCCCACACACAAAATTAAGTAGCACAATATTCTGAGGCTGAGTCCTATGTTGCAGACAGCATATGTTTATTTCAGAAAACATTAATGTATGCAAAAAGATGCTCTCATTTTCATATTAAATAATTCCATTTATCTCTCCTGGCATGTCTCTGAGCACAGAATAATAATCTGAAGTTCAAATAAAGTATTGTCAAGAATGTCCATAAAAATCAAAGTGAATACATGACATAACATCTTAGAAATGTTTAAAATATAACTATATTGTCGCCGCCTTCTCCTTCCTATTCTGTCCATCTGTTGTTTCTGCTATACTTTTTACTTCAGTAGTGGAATTGCATGTTTCTTTCTTTGATTTCTGTGGTTTAGTTATGATAGCCTTTCTGATTTAAAATATTTATGAGAGTCCTGGTTTGAGGCAAAACAAACCAAATTTCTGTTCAGTAGTTTTACTTTTCTAGCTGGGCCTCTTCTAACTAACTAAAGTCTGAAATTAACAGCACATTGTTCAGAAACTGTTTCGTCTCACAGTGATAAGACCTGATTATACCAAGGGATGGTATGCAGAGAGGCCCTTGCTTATACTTACTGCTAGAACAACCAAGGTCAAGTAATTTTGTCAGGTGACCTAAAACTGGCCAGTTGGGGTATTCCATCCCATCCGCATCATGCTCAGTAAAAAAAGCTGAGGGATCAAGGGGTTATTAGTTTTTCTTCCTTCAATGGCCAACGTCTGAGGAGGACCCTGTCTGTTCATCTGCCTTTGATCCTGATCCAGAATCCAGCTCCTGCTGGTCACCGAGTCCAGCCTGGGATGTTCACTGGTGCTGCTGGTGACGTGATCGTCGTCCTGGGAGCCTGATACAGTTTTGTATAGACTGTATACTTTTTTCTTTATCCTTTCTTTTATATTCTTTTTAATTTTTCTTTGTTTATTATATTATTGTTATTGATATTTCATTAAAGTAGTTTAGTTTTTATCTAAACTCCTGAATCTCTTAATCCTTTCCTCTCCTCTCTTTTCCTTAGGAGGGGGGGGAGGAGGGGTCATCATCTGTCCGATTGGTCAAAACCATGGCAATGAGTTGTCATTTTTTTTAAATTATTTCAATGAGACAAATATCTGTCCATACAAGTTAATATTCAAATTGATTGTTTTTTAGCAATATATTTTTTTTAGCTTTTCTCTTACTGCATGCTCTTAATGGCTAATCTTATTATTAATTCCTATTCAGATTTCAAGTGTATAAAATAAAAAATAGTAACATGATGATTAATAACCCCAAGGTTTCTTTAATTCTACTTTTCTTAAAAAACAAAATGCAAAAATAATCTATTTATATTTCTTTAATTGACTAAATGAATCTGACCTTACCCATTAGCTTAATTTCTAATCATACCATCATTACCTTAACGTTTCATAAGAGACCTTTTTCCACTTTTTCATTTATGTCAACATCCTTGAAAATTTATGCTGATCTGTTCATGTATCCATGATGCAGACAACACACTTCTGTATTGTGTGAGGAGAGCACAAGAAGAATTAATGTGATCCTGGATTCAAGGTTAATATAGTCTTGTGCCAAAAGCTGGAGAGAGCGACAAGTCAGCTTTTCAACAACTACTCATCATCAAATTTAGACAACATCGTATTCCCATAAATATTTCAAGCAAAATAGCACTCGTGTCCATGAATTTACAATTTTTTCCACTCTAATTACGTGTTCTCCAAGTAACTGGTCCTTCCCCTTGTAATCATATTTCATATTTGACACGGTATCATGTTGCTGAATCAGCTAAACACTTGCCTTATGTTAGTCTTTATACATATAAATTAACACAAATATTTTAACTATTTCACTTTGGATTCTGGATACTAGCACTCTTACTAACATCAAACTATAGCTTTTACTATTTAAACATGTATCATTAAGAAATTTTTTCATTGCTAAACACTTATGGAAGAATGCTTCTAAGATTGACAATATTGTTTCTCAGTTAATCTCAAGGTCTCTTAACCTTCAGCTAGGTTTATAACCGTGAATTAATGAGATGTAGAAAAATTCCACCTCTAAACAAAGTTCTGAGATTATTCAGACACCCCATCTGTGTTTTGTTTGTTCTTTTGTTTTGTTTTGTTTTGTGTTTTGTTCTGTTTGGTTTGGTTCAGGTTGGTTTTTTTTTCCAGCAATGATGATTCCTAAGTGGAATTCCATAACCAGTAAAACAACATGATTCTCACCATCTCTCTCTTAATAGTATTAAGGTGTGCTTGCTACTTGTCCCAAATTGTTTGTATTCTCATAAGCTGCAGTACATTCTCAGAAAATTTGCACTTTTACAGAACAGGCATGTTCTTTCTCCCAAATGTGTGGCTATGTTCAGATTTACTTAAAAAGTTAAAGCCACTTAAGTAGTTAGAAGCGAAAACTGTTTCAATGGATAGATTGTTTCTTTTAAAAAGTGCAATTACCTGTGCAGTAGTTCAGCATAAGGTTCAGCAATACAATTACAATCTGAAAATGGGCCTTAGCTGACACTTATCTACATGTCCAGCATAAAAGAGATTTCTACCTAAGATAATGGAAGACTTAAAGTATTTTCTGGGTATGCCGATTACTTTTTTTCTTTAATTCTTTTGTGTAGAAATCAGCTCAGTTCTTAAGATGTCTTTCTACTTAATCTTAAGAATTGCTTAATTAGGAAATGGCAATGCTCTTTTTATTGATATTCTTTTTAATTATTTGTATCTGCTATATCTTAGAAATGGAGTAACATAGATTCATAGAATCATTCAGGTTGGAAAAGACCCTTGGGATCATCGAGTCCAACCATCAGCCCTACTCTACAAAGTTATCCCCTACACCATATCCCTCAACACCACATCTAATCTACTCTTAAACACAGTCAGGGATGGTGACTCCACCACCCCCCTCGGCAGCTGATTCCAGTGACTGACCACTCTTTCTGTGAAGAATTTTTTCCTAATTTCCAGCCTAGACCTACCCTGCTGCAGCTTGCAGCCATTTCCTCTTGTTCTATCACTAATTACCTGTGAGAAGAGACCAGCACCAACCTCTCTACAATGTCCTTTCAAGTAGTTGTAGAGAGTGATGAGGTCTCCCCTCAGCCTGCTCTTCCTCGAACTACACAGTCCCAGCTCCCTCAATCGATCCTCATAAGATTTATGCCTCAGGCCCTTCACCAGCTTTATTGCACTCCTCTGCACTCACTCCAGCACCTTGAGATCTCTCTTGTTTTGAGGTGCCCAGAACTGGAACAATACTCAAGGCGTGGTTTCACCATTGTTGAGTACAGGGAGACAATCACCTCCCTACTTCTGCTGGTCACACTGTTTCTTATACAAGCCAGGATGCCATTGGCCTTCTTGGCCACCTGGGCACACTGCTGGCTCATATTCAGCTGCTTGTCAACAAGCACCCCCAGGTCCTTTTCTGGCAGGTAGCTCTCAAGCCACATTTCCCCAAGCCTGTAGTGATGCATAGGGTTATTGTGGCTCAAGTACAGGACCTGGCACTTGACCTGGTTGAAGACCATGCCATTAACAGTGGCTCGTTGATCCAACCTATCCAAGTCCCTCTGTAGAGCTTCTTTGCCTACATGCAGGTCAACACTCCCATTTGGTATCATAGAATCATAGAATCATAGAATGTTCCATGCTGGAAGGGACTTCTAGGGACACCTCGACCTAGACCAGGCTGCCTAGGGCCCCTTCAAGCCTCACCTTGAATATCTCCAGGGAAGGGGCCTCAACTACCTTCCTGGGCAGCGTATTCCAGTGGTCCTGATGCTGAGGGCTATCCTTAGGCTCCTCACTACTGTACCTGTGTTTAACCCCCTCCCCCTTCAAGCCTAGTTTAAAGCCCTTTCAACAAGCCCTGTCAACTCATGTGCCAGAATCTTTCTTCCCCTCTGAGACAGATGTACTCTATCCGATGCTAGCAGACCAGGTGCAAACTTACTGATGGTACACTCTATACCCTTGTTGAGATCATCAGTAAAGTCATTAAGCATAAATGGTCCCAACACTGAGCCCTGAAGAACACCACTTGTGACCGGCTGCTAGCTGAATTTAACTCCATTGAACACCACTCTTTGGGACTGTCCAGCCAGCCAGTTTTCGATCCAGCAGACCATACGCTCATCCAGGCCATGAGCAGCCATCTTTTCCATGAGAATTTGCTGGGGGACAGTGTCAAATGCTTTTCAAAAGTCCAGGTATACAATATCCACAGCCTTCCCCTCATCCAACAATCAGACCTTCTTGTCATATAAAAAGATCATGTTCATCAGGCAGGACGTGCCTATCATAAACCCATGCTGACTAGGCCTGATCCTCTGGTTGTCCATTACATGGCTTGTGATGACACTCAAGATGATGCTCCATGACCTTCCCTGGTATCAAGGTCAGACTGACAGGTCTATAGTTTTCTGGATCCTCCTTTTACCTTTCTTGTAGATGGGTGTTACATTTGCTACCCTCCAGTCTAACAGGACCTCCCCAGTTAGCCATGACTTCAGGAAAATAATGGAAAGTGGCTTGGCAAACATGTCTGCCAACTCTTTCAGCACTCTTGGGTGTAACCCATCCAGTACCATAGACTTGTGGGCATCCAGGCAGTGCAGCAAGTCACTGATCAATTCCACGTGAAGACTATATTACATGATATAACGAATATCAGCAAGATAAGCTATAAATTTAATTGTGGTGCCTTATCTCAATGAATAATCTGTTTGGAAATCATTACCATACAATAGAAAACACATTAACACATATAGGCACAAGTAGACACACATTAAAACCCACAAACAGCATCCCTAAGACTATGCTAGTTAAAGAAAATGCTGGGATGATATATTAAAGTTAATCAATATAAGCACTGAAAAGAGGCCCCTAAATTTGCTGATCTGTGCGTTCTAAGTTAAGATGAGAAAGTTTTTTTCTAATTTATTCATTGAATTTCACCTTTCCCTGTTCTTGAATTCTCTATGGGCAAATTAGAATATTCTCAAATGTATTAATCATTTCACAGTGTCCATAAAATATTTTTTGTGTATTATTTTTGTCTGTAAACAATTTAGAAGTAGTGTGTAAAAAATTCATGTTTAAAATTCAAATCAACCTTGTCTGATTATTTAATATGTGAATCTAGACCTTAAATCACACTCTCAAATATTTATAAATGATTTCTGGTATCTGTCTGAAATGGTCTTGGCCAAATTTACGTGTTTAATTTTGTATTAGCAATAGTCTATTTAATTTATCATTAATGAGTTTTAGGATAAGCAAATATATTAACTCATTTTCATATCCTGTTTTCTGCATTATAATAAAATGATAAGTAAAATTTAAAATATCACCTTGTTAACATTGCAAAGGGCATGGGGGAGCATTTAACTGTACTGTATGTATCAAATGAAAACTAAGTATTGATTTAATCAATGTAAAACTTCTTCCCTATAATGTAACTATTTATCAGTTTAAATCACATTCGCTGAAATACATATTAGATATACTACATTCCAGGAAACATATATTGGGATTTTACTTTCTTTTTGGGC
This sequence comes from Jacana jacana, assembly GCA_013400555.1. Lineage (NCBI taxonomy): Eukaryota > Metazoa > Chordata > Aves > Charadriiformes > Jacanidae > Jacana > Jacana jacana. The sequence continues at coordinate 3,154 of VZTM01033409.1, read as the reverse complement.
ATCATTGCTTATGTAAGAAAGACAGATTAACTAGGTAATACTGAAATGTTAGTAAAGATTTGTCTGTTGTCTTTTAGTTTCTTTTTGCCTGCTATGAGTCTGCAATTTGTCTTCTTTAAGTATACTCTCATTCAAGATTGGTGGGCACTATATGACGAACTCAGCAGCACAGCTATTGTATTACACAGATTTGTGTTGCAATTCTTCCAATTACACCTGCTATCTTTTTCTTAGACTTCCGTTCATTTACATATTTATTCTGTTACTGTCTGTTGTTCCCTGAGAGGAAAGAAAAAAAAAAGCCTATTTATTGTCTGAGCTGTGCAATGCATCTGCTTCTTTCAAGTTCTCATGAGTAACTGGGAATTCTGAGAAACCAGCATTTTGTACAGATGTACTACTCAGAAATTTTCTGAACATTTTTCAGTCCATTGGAAAAAAAATAATCATTAGGTATTAAAAATAAGATTAAAAGTTTTGAAACTAAGTTGTCAGATAGATATGCTGAAGTTCAGCTGATTATCTAAGAAGTATCCTTTCCCTTGAGTACTCATTCAGAATTATCAAACACAGATTATTTCTATCTGCCATGTCTTAGAAGTGGAGTAACATAGAATGATAGAATCCTAGAATCATTCAGGTTGGAAAAGACCCTTGGGATTATCATAATAATCTCCTTTCCTCTGTCTTCTCCCTGCCCTTCTAGGGGAAGGAGAACTCTTTTGAGTGTTTGCATGGTCATAGCTGCTGGCTAGGGTTAAATCACACCTATTTTAGAGCAACACAAACAGTTACATTCTGGAGGATAAGTTTTAAATAAGTTCATACTTAAGAACATGCTCCCTAAGTATTTTTCCAGTGTCCTTTTAATTTAAACTTGTTTTAAGAAATACCTGTAAGAAGTGCTATGAAAAATGGAAATACAGTACAAAATCAGTAATCTCAGTACAAAATCCGTAATCTTTTGCTTTTTTATAGCATCCAGTAATCCATCCATAGCAGTAAAGAAATTTTTAAGGAGGAGCAGAATTGCTTGAAGCAATAGTTTTTTCTATTTGTAGCATCTGAACAAGGACTTATTTGAGTTTTCAGAATGCAATAATTCTTCATGTATATTACTTGTCAGAAATTGCAAAACAGAATACAGCTCTGAATCAGTTGGCTATTCTGGATTCTACTCAAATTCTAATGCAAAGGAGAAAAAAATATTTTTTTCTTTTTGTAAATTAAGCTGTAAGGATTTCCCTATAACTTGTTCATGTGGCATATAAAAAATCAGCAGATAGAACTCTGAAGGAAGTTGGTAACTATGATGCTGGCACTGTATCATTCACCCAAACACTGGAAATCTTGCAATTAGGTTACAATTGATTATCTCGGTAATAATTGTTCCAGTTCAAGGAAACACAGAAGGTGTTCTTATCTCAGCCCTTAAAAACTTCAGTAAAGGCTTAGACTGGATACTAGGAAGAATTACTTTACTGAAAGAGGGGTCAGGCACTGGAATGGCCTGCCCAGTGAGGCAGCTGAGTGACCATTCCCTGGAGGTATTTAATAAATGTGTAGATGTGGCACCAAGGCATGCTCTAGTGGCTGAGATTGTAGGTGTGGGTTGTGGTTTTGTTTATGGTTGCACTTGGTGATCTCAGAGGCCCTTTCCAACCATGACAATTCTGTGATTCTGTGAAAGGTTACCATGGAAAAGAGAAGAAGAAAATGATTAATAGTTGCTTTTGTTTCTCAATACATTAGTCTTTTTTAATTGACAGGAAATTAAATTCCTTTCACTCGAGTCTATTTTGGCCCTGACAGCAGCTAGTAAACAAATTCCCTGTCTTTATCTTTACAGGGTTTCTCAGGTTATTTTCTTCCCCATCCTATTGAGAAGAAGCGAGAGAGCGGCTGGGTAGGTGTCTGGCTGTTAACCGAGGCTAATCTATCACAAAAGCTAACAATTATCTTCTGTCAATTTCAAACTACTTTGTTATTGTATTTTACTCACTACAGTTCATATTATTGATGTTTAAGAGAAGAAAATTTCATTATTTCTTAAATTCTGTTGTTAGGCAGCATGCTTTTTCAAATAGAAAGCTCAGATAGATTGTAGTGTTCTGACATGCTCCTTAGATTTCAGAACAAAATTCAAGCCCTGACCAGTAGTTGAGTATAGATAGGGCTCTCTGGTAACTTTTCACAGTTAATTTGAAGGTTTGGAGACTAAGAAACAAGAATTTTCTCACTTTTAATGTTTGCTGAGGCCCTAACACACTACATTGCCAGAGGCAAGTGACAAACACTTTTTATCTTTGAGGAAAGACTTCAAGCTGAATTTCTGTTTAATTGAACTCTCAACTGAAGCAGAGCTGTCAGAACAGACCAACATACTGCATCCAATGAATAAGATTCATTCTAATAAACCCTTCTGAGTACTAGAAAACAAGACCAATCTCATTCCTTATTGTCAGTCCCCCCAAAATTGCAAAATCTTGCTTCATTTTCCACCAGTATGTGAGCTGCTTATACAGAACTCAGCCTGCCTGTCGATGTTAAGGCTGGGCCCTACTGAACTCAAAACATTTTAGTCAGAGTAAATGTTGACATAGTTTTAGCTACTTATCAGGATATTCCATTATACCTATGTTGTTTGATAAGACAATGTAGAAACTGTAAAGGTAGTATATTAGGACATAGACTACAAATATAGCACTACTTCTTGTGTTGTGTAGTTCTTTATTAGTCAGTCTTCCCGTATAAAAGGGTCCCAAAGAGAAGGACCTTATTGTACCAGCAGCTGACATGCATGTCAGTAGAAACACAAAACATCTGATGAAAAGGTAAATGGCTTCCTCTCTGTCATACTGATCATACCCCAAGACAGTGTAAGTGGTCCTCACCTTCAAAAAATGAAATAATGATGCAATAAAGGACAAATAGAATAGAATTCTCTTATAGAAAGAGAATATTTCTATTAACATTGTGTCCAAAACCTTAATGAGATCCAAAGTTAGAGGGCACAGATACAAAAATTCAGAAAGAACTTAAAAATAAGACATAATTAGGGTAATTAACTAATGGAACTAGTTAACTCATTTGAAAACGAAGTGGCTTCTTTATCAGTTCAAGGTCTTTAAATAAGTGGCTGTCTTCTGCAAAT
>VZTM01033408.1:25880-63593 GCA_013400555.1 Jacana jacana | reverse complement strand
GAGTCGGGGGTGTCGGGGGCTCCCCGTCCCCCGGGGGAAGGATGGAGAGAGGCATGGGGTGTACCTGCCAAAGCTGGGCTTTCTCCTCAGGAAGACGCTTCCCTGGATGGAAAAGGAAGCTCCAGTTCTGCGGTTCAAGGTGTGTGTGTGGGGTGTTTTTTTTGGGGGGGAATCACCGGTGGTGTTTTGTCTGGTTTGTGCTGTCGTGATGGCACTGGTTTGCTTAGAACCATAGAATGGTCGAGGTTGGAAAAGACCTTTGAGTCCAACCATCAACCCAACCCTGCCCAAACCCCCGCAGCCCCGTGTCCCTCAGCTCCACGTCTGCCCGGCTTTGAAATCCCTCCAGGGATGGTGACTCCACCACCGCCCTGGGCAGCCTCTGCCAAGGTCTGACAGCCCTTTGGGTGAAGAAATTGTTCCCAGTCTCCATCCTAAACCTCCCCTGGGGCACCTTGAGGCCGCTTCCTCTTGTCCCAACACCATTTTCTTGGGAGAAGGACCAACCCCTCCAGCTACACCCTCCTTTCAGGGAGTTGGAGAGAGCCAGAAGGTCTCCCCTCAGCCTCCTCTTCTCCAGGCTACTGGCTGGGATCAAAGTGTTCTGGAAAGGTGGAGCAAGGCCTGGGGCATGATGGATGACCTGTCAGTGAGTGAGCACAAGGGGAGAAGGAAAACTATGGGATAACGTTTCTTTGCTTACAAGAAAGGTGGGTCAAGGAGCAGCAAAGAGGTTGAGGAACTTGGCGAGACAAAAAGCTGCTGTTGTTTTCTTTATTCAAGGGGCTGTTCCGAGCTGCAAAGCCCTTTGCTCTTCACGGCTGTCCCCGTTGCAGGTGCTGCTCCCACCCCTTCACCACTCGCTGCTTCCCAGGACGTCCCCCGGGGCGGCAGCCAGCGGGGCTGGTCTGATTATCTCCCCGTGCCCTTGCACCCCAAGAGCCTCTACGTCATCCGTCAGTACATGCACGACGGGTACGGCCCAGAGCTTCCCTTTCACCACCCGTTCCCAGCCCAGGATCTTAAGTTTTGCCTTCAAGGAGGAATTAAGAAGGGATAAAAGAAGCTCTTCCCTCTCTCCCCCCACCCCTTCCTTTTCCCCTTAGGGACTGTGGTTGTCTAGAAGCCTTTGGCCAAGGTGAAAGTCTCCTGCAGGATCCTGGCTGCGTGGAGGAGTTGGAAGATCGGTTGCACTTTTACGTGGAAGAGTGTGATTATCTGCAGGTTTGACACCCTAGTCTGATTCCTGTGAGAAACTTTCCACTCAAGACCCAGCTCAGTCTCAGCCCCTGCCCTCGTTCCACGCAGGGGTTCCAAGTCCTCTGCGACCTGCACAACGGCTTCTCAGGGGTTGGGGCCAAGGTGACCGAACTGCTCTGTGACGAGTACTCAGGAAAAGGAATCCTGACCTGGGGCTTGACCCCAGTCTCAAGTAACCTGGGGGTAAGTAAATAAAGGGGAAAAGCAGGGAAGGGGCGATGCCTCCCTGCCCGACCTGGGTGAGGCCGCTCCTTGCCTTGTGTATTGACGATTTCAACGCTCGGGGTTTTGTTTCCCCCCAGGGTTCTCAGAAGGAGGTTTACAGACTGATGAACACAGCCCTGGGGATCGTCCGTCTCTCCAGCCACAGCTCTCTCTTCTGTCCCCTCTCGCTCCGTGGGAGCCTGGGGATGAAGCCGCAGCCGCCCTCGAGCTTTCCCTACGTAGACTATGACGTACGTGGCGTTTGCCTTTGAGGGGCCGGCTGCCTTTCAGCTTTCTCAGAGTTCTCACTCTCTAAAAACACTTTCTGCAACCGTGGTTTTTCAGGAGGGAAGGGGGGGGGGAAACCAATATAAAAACATGTCCTGCTTTTTCACTGTGAGCAGGGCCTTCACCCTCAGCCTTTCTCCTTCCCATCGGGTTTTCATACTTTAAAAAATATTGTCACCTGTCCTTTTTCGTGCTCTCCCAGCGGGTGTCCTGCCTTCACTCCACCATTTTACTGCGTTACTCTTCCCACACGGAGTCTGTGACTCCGGCCTTGCCCGAGGAAGCTGCTGGCCAGAAAACTGGCTGATTTGGCCCAAACCTGACCCTACTACGAGACATAACCCGGATGGGCATGTTGTAATCGGTGCTTTTAAGTCAAATGTCCAAAAAAGCGTTTAAGGAAGGGCTGGATTGAACTCCCCCGCTTTGTCTCCTTCCGTAGGCCTCGCTCGACTACCACAGCAGCGCCATTTTGGCGGCGGCACTCGACACCGTCACTGCGCCCTACCGGCTCTGCGCCTCCCAGGGCTCCATGGCACACTTGGCTGAAACGCTCACCTTCTCCGGGAGGAAGGTGAGGGCAGAGGGAGCAGCAACCTCCACCAGCACCCTGGCCTGTGCTGGGAAGGAGGGAAGTGATGGTGCCCCTGGACTGGGCACCCGTGAGGCCTCACCTCGAGGGCTGTGTTCGGTTCTGGGCCCCTCACTGGAGAAGGACATTGAGGGGCTGGGGTGTGTCCAGAGGAGAGCCACCAAGCTGGTGAGGGGTCTGGAGAATGAGTCCTGTGAGGAGAGGCTGAGGGAGCTGGGGGTGATCAGCCTGGAGGAGGCTGCAGGGAGACCTTCTGGCTCTCTCCAACTCCCTGAAAGGAGGGTGTAGCTGGAGGGGTTGGTCCTTCTCCCAAGAAAATGGTGTTGGGACAAGAGGAAGCGGCCTCAAGGTGCCCCAGGGGAGGTTTAGGATGGAGGTTGGGATTCATTTCTTCACCCAAAGGGCTGTCAGACCTTGGCAGAGGCTGCCCAGGGCGGTGGTGGAGTCACCATCCCTGGAGGGATTTCAAAGCTGGGTTGACAGCGTGCTGAGGGACATGGGTTAGTGATGGCTTTTACCAGAGTTAGGTTGATGGTTGGACTGGATGATCTCAGAGGTCCCTTCCAACCCAGACAACTCTGTAACCTTCCCGGCTCTACCTGCGCTGTGGCTGTGGGCAAGAGCTGCTGCTCCCCTGGGCGCCCCAGCAGGCTGGACAAAGGGACCCGGGGGAGTGTGTACCTTGATGGTGACTCCTCACCCCGACTCGCAGGTTGTGGCTGCCTGGGCTTCGCTTCCCTTCCCCGCCGCGTGCGGCCGCTCGCTCCCCGAGGCTCTGTGTGCCCACCCGCAGGCCGTGCCATGGACGCTCCTGTCCCCGTGCAGGGAGCCGGGGCTCGGCGGCTGCTTCGCCCAGTCTGTGGTGCTGCGAGGACTTTCCAAAGAAGGTCCCATCAGGTACCCTTTGACCCTCCCACCCCTGGCGCTCTGGGCAACAGTGACATCTTCCCAACCTCTTGGCTCAGCGCAACGGGGAGCAGACCCAGGGCTGGCGACCCCGTCGGCCGCCCACGGCTGAGGCTGCAGCAGAAGAGCTGCAAAGCAGCCGGGTCTGGGTCACTGATGGGTGCAGGCAAGGGCCCCACAAAAAACTGCTTCTCTTTGCAGCAGCCCTCCAGGAAACCCACCCATTTCACCACTCCAGGCCTGCCAGAGCGCTGAGGAGGCACTGCAGATGTACTTGAGCGCTCTGTTTCCTGGGGCATTCGGGTTGGTAACAGGCTTTTATTATCATTATTATTAATTATTTTCAGAACAGAGAACGTTAACTGGAAGCAGACCACAGAGTGAGTGTTGGGGTAACGGCTGGTCACCCTCTTCCTTACAGCACATCCCATGTGCTCGAGGAGCCGTGTCCCACCCGACCTCCGTACCCGCAGTTCTTTTCACCTCTTCTGAGCACACAAGGTTTTCTCCTGGACAACCCTCCCCGTTCTTCCTTAGCAGGTAACAACCTCCCCTTGACCTCCCTTTGCAACAGGAAGAGCTCACGTGGCAACCCCAGGCCCATCCAGGCTGGGGAAGAATGGACCAAGAGAAGGTTGGGCCATTCTTGGACACCCCCCCTCAAAGAGGGGTCCTCCTCAGCTTCCCCCTGAGGAGGACTTGGGGCTGTTGGTGGCAGCACCGTGCACTGGCAGCCCTGAAAGCCCCTCCTCGACCCTGGGCTGCATTCCTAGTGCGTGGCCAGTAGAGCCTGGGGCCAGGGGGGGCAGAATTCTGCCCCTCTGCTCTGGGGAGACACCCGTCCTAGTGCCACCTCCAGCTCTGGGGCCACCAACATCAGAACATGGAACAGGGCCAGAGGAGGGCCCCGAGATGCTGGGAGGGCTGGAGCCCCTCTGCTGGGAGGACAGGCTGAGAGAGCTGGGGGGGTTCAGCCTGGAGAAGAGAAGGCTCCAGGGGAGACCTTGGAGCCCCTTCCAGTCCCTCCAGGGGCTCCAGGAGAGATGAGGGGGACTCTGGATGAGGGAGGGGAGCAGTAGGACAAGAGGGAAGGGTTTGACGCTGAAAGAGGGGAGATTTGGGTTCGATTTTTGGGAGAACTTGTTGGGTGTGAGGGTGGTGAGAGCCTGGCCCAGGTTGCCCAGAGAAGCTGTGGCTGCCCCATCCCTGGAGGGGTTCAAGGCCAGGTTGGAGGGGGCTTGGAGCCACCTGGGCTGGTGGGAGGTGTCCTTAGATGGAATTGGGTGGTCTTTAAGGCCCCTTCCACCCCAAACCATTCTGTGATTCTGTGGTGATCCCACCACTTCCCTGGGTTGGAAGAGACCTTGAAGAGCATCAAGTCCAACCATCAACCCACCACTGACCAACCCACCACTGACCCACATCCCTCAGCACCGGCTTTTAGATCCCTCCAGGGATGGTGTTCAGGAAGTGGAGCCATAGGACGAGGGGGGACAGTTTTAAACCTCAAAAATGGGAGATTGAGGTGAGATCTTGGGGAGAACTTTGCTGTGAGGGTGGTGGAACCCAGGTTTCCCTGAGAAGCTGTGGCTGCCCCATCCCTGGAGGGGTTCAAGGCCAGGTTGGAGGGGGCTTGGAGCCACCTGGGCTGGTGGGAGGTGTCCTTAGATGGAATTGGGTGGTCTTTAAGGCCCCTTCCACCCCAAACCATTCTGTGATTCTGTGGTGATCCCACCACTTCCCTGGGTTGGAAGAGACCTTGAAGAGCATCAAGTCCAACCATCAACCCACCACTGACCAACCCACCACTGACCCACATCCCTCAGCACCGGCTTTTAGATCCCTCCAGGGATGGTGTTCAGGAAGTGGAGCCATAGGACGAGGGGGGACAGTTTTAAACCTCAAAAATGGGAGATTGAGGTGAGATCTTGGGGAGAACTTTGCTGTGAGGGTGGTGGAACCCAGGTTTCCCTGAGAAGCTGTGGCTGCCCCATCCCTGGAGGGGTTCAAGGCCAGGTTGGAGGGGGCTTGGAGCCACCTGGGCTGGTGGGAGGTGCCCCTGCTCAGGGTGAGGGGAGGAATGAGACCCCCCCAAAGCAGTCTGTGACTGTGTCAGCAGTCGGGTCTAACAGAGGTACCAGAGTGTAATTTAAACCAAACCAAACCCAAACCAGCCAAGTCCTGAGTGTTTTCAGGGCAAGAACCAGGAGTATTGAGCAACGCTTACGCTACACCCATCCTTCCACCTGCTTGCAGAGCAGAAGGGGAGGAAACAACCCTTCCTAAAGGCAGCTTTTCCCCCCAGCTGTGGAGAGTGTCCCTGTCCTGGCAGCGCTGCAGGCAGGGCCGGTTCTGCACCCGCTCCTGCTGGGCTTGTACAAGGACCTGCAGCGCCTCAACACCCGCCGCTGGCCCAGCTTCTTCTCCGCCGGGGTCGAACAGGAGGAGTTCCACGAGGCCTTAGAGGAGCTGAGGACTCTGGCCCAGTGCTACCAAACAGGGGCTGATGGGGATGAAGATGATGGAGATTCAGACTAACTCACCTTTATCAGAGAGAGGGGAAGAATAGCTTTATTCTGAGCAGGAGCTTGAAGGGAAGGGCTGTGACGACGGCCCTGCTGCTGCCTTCCCCCTGCAGCAACGTCCATGGCCTTCTCCAGCTACGTGTGGTGGGAGAGAGGAAAGCTGAGGGTTGGGGGCTCTTGTCTTTTTGTTCTTTTTAAAAGACTTTGCAAAATGGAGTTGCTGGAGTTGGCAGAGTAAGAGGGGACAATAAATACAGAATTCAGGGTGTAACTTTCCCACGTCCAATCACCACTTACTAAAAAAAAGAGAAGGGAAAGGGTTGTTCCCCGTGGAAGCAGAGGTCTATGGTACAACATGTACATGTTCTTTTCTAAGGCTGCTGGCCCCATCTTCTCCATGGAGTGAGGTCAGTGGCCCCAAGCATCACTTCTGTCCTCTCACTGCTGGAGCCTGGTATGACCCCGAGGCTTTTCCTCCTTCCTTTCGCTCGAGAGGGACTGAGAAGTGCAGCTCCTCAGCGTAGCAGGAGAGGAAAGTGAACCAAAAAACCCCAAGGTGCTGTCTGAAGTGTGCAAACGCTGGCCCACAGCCCCTGGCTAGCAGCAAACTGGTAAAGATGGCCCCCCCTGAGGCCACCAGGAGCTTATGGAGCCAGAGACACCTTAGTCTTCAGGGTCTTCCTCAGAAAGCAGAAGGTCTTTATCCGACAACTGGTCTGTGTTACTGGTGCTGGTGGCATCCTCCTCATCCTCAGAGCTCCCGTCACAGGAGGTGTGGAACAGCCTCATCAGTTCTCTGAACCTGTGGGATACCTGAAGAACAAGGGAAACCCAGGCTGACCAGTGACCTAACATGGGCACAAAATGGGAACTTCCTGCTGCCCAGTTGAGGGTGTGCAGTTCTATTTATCCACCTGCAGGTCAATAAATGGCAGTTTGGGAATATTCCTAGGGGTGGGGGGGAAGGTTAAGGAACAAATCCCATCAGATTCCCAGACCTCAGGAGCGATTCTGGTACCAAATAAAAGGTTAAAATGTGACAGACTGAAAATGGACCATGACAAGATTCCTGTCTCTGACAGAAAAGATCAGGGTTCACTTTGTTTGGGGTTTTGTTTTTCCAATTAGAATTCCTAAGTTTGGGAGACTAATATGGCAGCAAAGCTCCACTTTTCCTTCCTTCCCACCCCTTTTCCCCAGTCACTGCAGCAGATCCAAGCTTTGCCACCCATCCCTCACCTCGCCAGCTGTCTTGTTGCCCAGTTTCTGTGAGATGGCCTGGAAGGTTTCCAGCTGGGCTCCCCTCTCCTGGCAGGTGGTAAGGATGACCCTGTCAGCCTCCCTGCAAAACAGCCCAAGAGTTAAAAAGCCACCCAAAACAAGTGCTGGCACACCCAGACCACCAGAAACCCCAGAGCCCTGGTCCCAGGTGAGGGCAACCATCGCAGAGCAAGTCCAGCAGCTGGTTCCTTCACCACCACCACCACCACCAGGCTCTAAGAAAAACTGCATTTAGCCTGGTTTTAAGCTTTTGGAAGGAGAAAATAAACTGGGGTTCAGGCAGCTGTACCTGGTCCAGAGCACAACCTTCTCCCCAGTCGAGCTGACTTTGCTGTTCTTCGCACACACCGTCGCTTCCATCACTCGCTGCTGTTGCTGCTCCTCTTCCTTCTGCCCCAGGGAGGAGGCAGCGGCCATTCTGTACTCCAGCTGCTCAGAACACTTGCTCACGTTTGCCTTTGATCTGCTCTCAGCAAAGCTTCCAGCGCAGCCTCCAGCCTCAGTTTCCAAACTGCAAGCCCCAGGTCCCCGGGAGCTGCAGCTCTTCCCCAGCGCTGGTTTTCTACCTCCTCTTGCCCAGCCCGCCTTCGCTTCGGCTTTTCCCTCCCGAGGCAAAGGTGGTCCCTCAAATTCTTTGGTGCCCGATTTGGGAGCCTGACCAAAGGCACTGAGCTCATCTGATGAATCCAAACAGAGCCCTTTTGGCTGACACAAACTCCTGCCAGAAGAGGAACCGGGTCCTGGTAGATCCCGGGAGGCACCTGCCTTTCCTTGGCGGGGCTGGCTCAGTCCCTCGCTCTCTCTTCCCTCGGAGCAGGGAAAGTCTTTGGTTCCTTGAGGTAGCTTTAGAGTAGTTCTTTGTGGATGAGCACATCGGGGGGCAGCGATGGCAGAGTCCCTGCCCCCAGCAGTGATCCCAGCAGCACCAACACCTTCTGGAAGCCGAGGCTCGGGCGGCGCGGCTTTGTCAGAAGACACGGGTCGGCTGGAGACGATCCTGCCTTCCAGGGGAGATCCTGAGAATAAACCCAAAGAAGTTCAGACCAACCATTAGTGAGAAATTTAAAGCTTCTGGAGGCTTTACTCACTTTTTAAGAGATTCTGTTCTAAACTATGTGTGTGTGTAAATGAGAGCACGGTCTGGGACTGGGTTGTAGCTGCGCTTTACCCGCCCTGGGGCTCAAAGGCAACGCTCTGCCCTCGGTGTCGGTCACTGCTGCGGGTCACACCAACCAGCTGCTGGGCAGAGAAGGGACCAAACACCCAAAGCAGCTCATGTGCACGGCCCAGAAGAGAGGTCTCAAGGGGAGCAGACGCTGCTGCTGGTGGCTCCCCGTTCACACAGCCCCCAGGCTCTATTTCACCCGGGCGCCGTCTCCAGCAGCTGCCAGAAGGAGGGAGAGAGCTCAGCTTTTTGGGTTGTTTATCCAGCAATAATGGCATTTCCCTTGTCACTACCAGAGTGAAGGGAGAAAACCAAAAGTAACCTAAGGGGGATGATTGACAAAGATGTGAGAGGTGGTGATTTTTGAACTGTGGTGTTAAAGTGAAAAATGGAAAAAAGCCACCAGTGTTACGGTGTCCTGGGAACAGGATTCACCAGCAAGAGAAGCTCAACTGGAGCCACCACTCTGAAACAGGGAGAGGATCTCCTTCGTTAGGAGAGCTTATTCTGAAGGGAATACTCTGGATATGTGTATTTAGAGCTTCCAGAGTGGATGAAGATGAGGAAATAAAACAAAAAAGGACTCTTAGAAGCTGTCACTAGCTCAATAAATTGGCATTCCAAAGACATAGAACCTGTTCTCCTTTGTGTGACCCAGTTTGGAGATGTAGAGTCTGGCATCTGGGCAAAAACCACCCCAGCTCCCAGTAGAGGTTGGGAACTGACCTGTTGGAGAGCAGCGCAGGGGACAGGGAGCTGGGGGTCCTGGTGGGCAGCAGGATGCCCATGAGCCAGCACTGTGCCCTCATGGCCAAGAAGGCCAAGGGCATCCTGGGGTGTATCAGAAGGGGGGTGGTCAGTAGGTGGAGAGAGGTTCTCCTCCCCCTCTGCTCTGCCCTGGTGAGACCCCATCTGGAATATGGTGTCCAGTTGTGGGCCCCTCAGTTCCAGAAGGACAGGGAACTGCTGGAGAGAGTCCAGGGCAGGGCTACCAAGATGCTGGAGGGAGTGGAGCATCTCCCAGAGGAGGAAAGGCTGAGGGAGCTGGGTCTCTTGAGCTTGGAGAAGAGGAGACTGAGGGGGGACCTCCTGAATGTTGATAACTCTGGAAAGGGTGAGTGTCAGGAGGATGGAGCCAGGCTCTTCCCAGTGACACCCAGTGACAGGACAAGGGGCAATGGGTGCAAGCTGGAACAGAGGAGGTTCCACTTCAATATGAGGAGGAACTTGTTCAGGGTGAGGGAACCCTGGCAGGGGCTGCCCAGGGAGGTGGTGGAGTCTCCTTCTCTGGAGACATCCCAACCCTGCCTGGAGGCATTCCTGTGTGACCTGCTCTGGGTGTTCCTGCTCCAGCAGGGGGTTGGACTGGAGGAGCTTTCCAGGTCCCTTCCAACCCCTGAGATTCCGTGTTGCTGTGAAGGTCCCTGTGTACACACCTGAAGCCAGAGTCTCCACTTTCCTCGACAGAACTCTTCCTCTGTTCTGGCCATCCTCTCCCTCATCTCTGTTCTCCGGGTTTTCTTCTGCTGCCTCCTTTGACGTTCCAGGATCCTTCCCTTCAGGCTGAGGACTGGCCTCTTGTTGGACGAGGCTGGTGCTCGGCTCCTGAGAATCTTTTGCTTTATAAAATCTGTTTTCTCCCACCTGCAAATCAATGGACAGGGCTTACAGTCAGAGAGGTGGCCTGTCAACCCAGACCTCACGCTCCAGCCTCTGCTTCCAGAGTACTCCTTGCCCCTACCCAAAGGTTCAGTTTGCACTTAGGGAACTGAATCTTTGATGATGATGATGAACAGGTATAGTTCTTTTCACTGAGTGGCCATACAAGCACCTTCCACTTAAAAAAAACAAAAACAAACAACCCCCAAAAAGCTTATTCTTAACTCAAAAGAACATGAAAACTACCACTAGTCAGCAGAGCAAGGAGGGGCAGTAGAAAGAGAGGAGGAGACAGAGACGGGGAAGGCCAGGCCGAGCCATCAGAGCTCCAAAGAGGGAGATGCTACCAGTCATTTACCTTCTTCCTCAGCAGGTTATTGTGGAGACAAGAGGCCTGAGGCCAGACAGATGAGCACAACAGGGAGACTCTTGGCAGGACTCTTAACTTTTCCACTCACCACTCTGGTGACTTGGCCTATCAACTAACCTTACTACTACAATGGCTGCAGGTCCTCCTTTTGCTTTTCTTTAGCTTGAGATCGCTACTCCCTTCATGGCAGGAACATGAACATTCCTTCATCCCATCTACCCACTCGACCTCCTGGAAACAGACATACTCCAGCTGACAAATGTGCAGGGGACACAGAGATGACAGTCAGGGGAAGGTTCACCCCGCAGGGAGCCAGGAGTGGCCAACTCTGCACACACCTGGAGAGAACTAAAGCGATTACGCTGCCAGCAAGCCAAGCACAAGGGAAACATTTCAACCCCCTTTTCTTCAACTCTTTAAGGCTCTTGTTGTCGTGTCCCTCAGTGAGACACATTGATCCTGACGGGCACCTGTCTGCCTGGAGCCCAGGCACGTGGACTAGTGAGATACCCCAGGCCCACCTTGTCGTTGTTCTGGCCTCCCATCTCTTTCCGCTTCTTATTTTTTGTGGCTGGGTGCATCTTGGGTGGTTCATCTTCCTCTTCTACATCTGGCAGTGACACCTCTTCAAACCCATCAAACTACAACAACAAAAAAAATCCAAACCAGAAACACAGAGGAACTGCTTTATCATGAGAGCTTCTCCAGCAGACCAAACTTCACTTTCCCCATCAATTTTGGACCCTTGAGCTGAGCTCCGGGACACGACAGGTTCAATTATGTTAGAAAATATAGAAATGCTCTGAAAAAAGCCATGTGAAAAGCTTGCTTCAGCCCCTCAACACCCACCCCACCCTGCTGCTTCCTTCTCTCCCAGTATCTCCAGTGTCTCTGCTCTTCTCTTTTCTGGCCTTGGGGAAAAGATTGCTCCACCTCATATTCCTTCTCTTCTGTCCAGTTGATCTCCTCGAAGTCTCCCATGCGGCTGGCTGAGGGCCTTAAGTGATCAAAGAAAATGGAGAATTCATCCTGCAGGTGATCGTGTCCCTTCAACAGCTGCCACATCTGAGTCTTCAGCTGAAAGAGAGAAAGCCAAAGAAAAATCAATGTTTCCTTCCACGTGGTCACACATTCTTCTCAGAAGGGTTTCTCAAAACAAGTAGGACACGAAGGCTCGTTAGACCTCCAAGTTTGGGCTCGCAGTGGTACTAACTTCATCACTATTTTGAGATCATTCCACATCCAGCTATTAAATTAGCCCAGGAAGATCCCTCCAGAACTCTGAGTGCAGGGGGCAGAGTCCACTCAGAGTTCTGGAGGGATCTCCAGAACTAAAACTTCCCCTGCAAGGAGAGAACAGCAAGTTGGAGGTAGGGGAGAGGAGACACGGTCCCCTTGTAAAGCCTCTCCAAGAGGCAGTGCCAGATCTCTACCACACCCCACAGAGGGAGATCACGCTTGATAAACTCCCATGGTCTGAGAAAGCAGCAGAGGGGACCAGGGCAGAGGGAGAGAGGGTTTGGAGAGACAGGAGGCCACCAGGATGCCCGATTACCTCCACAATCTCCTGGGGGAGGCAGTCTGCACAGCTCTGCAGGACTTTGATGATCTTCTGATGGTGGGCAGGGTTTTCAGCAAAACAGATCTCCAGCTGCCTGAGGAACTTGCGGCTCTTCTCAAACGCCTGCTGCTCTTCAAACTGGCCAGAGGAGAAAGAGTCACCGCTCGTGCTCAGCCACACCACACCTTCCCCAGCACCTCGAGTTGCCTTCAGCAAGCTACAGACTGCCTGTCTTGCTATGTGTTTCCCACTGGCTTTGACACCCGTGGCACAACTGGGAAGAGGAGGAGGAGGAACAGCCACAGGGCTCCGTGCAATGGAGACTCACAGGAGCTATAGAGTTCTGCCTCAGCCAGAGGCCCAGCAGAGAGGAAAAACCCAGAGAGAAGGCAGGAGGTGAAAAGCCTCCCTCTCACAGAGCAGAAGGCTGGTTTGTGAGCCAAGGGAACTGCTCCACGTGCTGCACGTTGTCCCTCCAGTCAGGCTCTGTGCTATCAACTGGGAAAGGCTCTGTGCTATCAACTGGGAAAGGCTGACTCCCCACAGAAACACTGAGCCTGAGACCTGAACTCCAGGCTCTTCCCTTGTGATTAAGCAAGTGATTTACCTGCTGTTTGCATTCCTTGCCTGAGGAAGAACTCCTTACTCTTTCACTCCCACAAGCGTTCAACATGATTGCCTGCTTAAAAATGTGGTCTCCTGCTTTCTTATACCTACCAGTCCACACTCCAAAGCTTGTTCTGGTAAAAGAAAGGCAGCAAAGTCTGTGAGCAACTGTGGCCACTCATGCAACAGTTTCTGTAAAGTGGAATAGAGATCCACAGCCGTTCTCTTGCCTGTGCTAATCTCAAACTCATAGATAACACGCAGGAAGTCTTCATACTTTCCAGGAACATGTTGCAGAGCTTCACGCACCTGGAAAAAGCAACAGAGCTTTTACAGAAGAGCCCAAGAGGGAAAGGGGTTGGTTTAGTCATCTTCCATCTCTAGGTCTCAGGATTTACACAGTGCTTTCAAGTTTTCTTGAGCCAACCAAGGCTCTTCCTTCAAGGTAAGTCTGAACTGCTCACAAGAGAACCAAACCCAGGACTGTGAAAATCCTGATGCTGAAAGAGGCCCCAGGGAGCCAGCACCCAAGCACCCCCCGACAGCCACCCGCTCTCCCTGCCTTCCCCAGGAGGGACGGGGGGCGAAGAGGAAGAGCAAAAGCAAGAAAACTCATAGGTCAAGATAGAGATAAAGTTTAATAAGTAAAAGACCACCATAGGGGGTGGCATGAAGAAGGAGAACTCCATCTCCAGCAGATCCAGTACACCCAGTTAGAACTGGCAGTAACGGGCTCAGATATGAGCCGTGTTAGAGGACCCCAAGTGCCTGGTGCTTCTGGGTCACAGCTGGCCTGGCTCACCCTGGTCAGATAGGCCTGTGCAAAGGCCAGGTCCTTTTGCTCCCGCAGGGGATCTCTCTCCAGGATGTCCTCATCATACAAGAGCAGCAGCTTGGACGTATCTTTGCTGGCACGAGCCCGTCCCCTCTTATTCCTGGTTCTGTGGGAGCTCCTGCTCTTCCCAGGGGCTTTCATGTTTTCTCCTGTGAAGGAACACAAGGCAAGTTGTAGGGGTGCTTCTCGTGTTTCCTCGGCTGGCAGCCAACTACTCTTCTAGACGGTGTTGCAAGAGCAAAAGCAGGTTTGCAGAGTTAGGGAGGAGTTAACTCCTTGCACTCCCTGCAAGCACAGGAGCAGCGTGTTTCTCATGAGTCAGGCTGGCTAACATGGTTAATTGGCTGTTTCTTCTTATACCATCTGACAGGAAGAAAAAAACCTCATAATCTTGATACAGAAACACCTCCCTCCTGGCTGTTACTCAGTCAGAACCTGCCCAGAACTAAGGTATTGTTTTATTTCCCTTCTTTTCCCCCCCAACACCACCTCCATTACACAAAATCCAACTGAGCAATGGTTTGACTGGTTGGTATTGTTCTCCTACAGGTACAGGGTATTACCTGGCACAAATCACACCCCTCATGTCTGCAAATGTTTGAAGCAGAAACTCAGCACAAAGGAGTAAAGAGACCCTTCCCTTCCAGAAAGTGAATGTACCTGCTGGGGTCCTGTGGGCTTCCACCTGCGGGGCTGCCTTTGTCAAGGGGAAGGCAGATTTAGGTTCCCCTGAGGTATCACCACACACTTCATCATCCTTCTGTAAACTCTCTATTCCTTCCCCTTCCTCCTCCTCCTCCTCCTCCGGCTCAGAGTTCTCTTCCTGGGAATTCTCCTCTTCAGAATCTCCTTCTTGGCTCAACCGTCTCTCCGTTGCCAGCCAAGTAAGTTTCTCCATTGTCTCCTTAGAAAGCAACAACAACAACAACAACAACATCACACTCTTTTCTTCCAGTGTTTTGTTTTCATGTCACTCAGCTACTACCTCAGTTCTACCCTCAGTGTTGGGGCCTTTCCTTTTTAATATCTTCATTGATGATGTCGATAGGGACATAGAAAACACCATCAGGGCGTTTGCAGATGACACCAAGTTGGGTGGGAGTGTGGATCTGCTTGAGGGCAGGGATGCTCTACAGAGGGACTGGGATAGACTGGATAGATGGGCCAATGTTAATGGCATGGCCTTCAACGAGGCCAAGTGCCAGGTCCTGCCCTTGGGCCACCCCAACCCCATGGATGGCTACAGGCTTNCAAGCTGCAGCAGGGTAGGGTTAGGCTGGCCATGAGGAGAGAATCCTTCCCAGCAAGAGTGGTCAGATCCTGGACTGGGCTGCCCAGGGAGGGGGTGGAGTCCCCATCCCTGACTGTGTTTCCGAGTGGATGAGCTGTGGTGTTGAGGGATCTGGTGTAGGGGAGAACTCGTAGAGTGGGGCTGATGGTTGGACTCCATGATCCCAAGGGTCTCTGCCAACCACAGTGATTCTAGGATTCTCTAATTCCAACAGCCCATTTCACCGATCAACATCTGACCAAGCCGAGGATTCTGCTGGACGGGCAGAACTCAACACCCACCAGAACCACCTCTTTTTCTATCATGCACATAATTAAATTTTAGGATCTGCCACTTATAAGAGCCCTAAGTCAGATGGGATTCCATAACCATCACCTTAGTCCTTAAAGGTTTTGTGGAATTGTGACCTGAGAAGTATTTTTCACTTCTTAAAGAACAGCCTCAGCTGAGGAAGTCCTCACAGCTCAGCAGAATTTAGACCTGCAGGTTTGCAAGGTGTTCCTTCAGTCTGGGCTTAAAATCTTCTCAGGAAAACGTGGTGTCCAGTTTGTCAGTAGAACAGCAAACCCCCAGGCTGTCCTAGAGCTAATGGACTGGTTTTCCAACTGGATTCCAATTGCCATTAGCCCTGACTCCAGTAGGGTGTTTCAGGACACGGTTATTTGTCATTAACAAGTTTCTCACTTTTGTTTGCTTTTACCTGAAGTTCTGGCACTGAAAGAATAGACTCCTCTGAGGCTGATGACATTTCTTCATCCTCATCTTGTGTGAAATCATCGAAGTCATCCTCTTCCTCCTCTTCTTGTCCTTCTCTCTCTCCTCCCGCTTCGGGGCCAGCTGGTGTCCCGACAGACTGGCCATCTATACTGGACGAGTCCTCCGGTCTTCCCAGTGGGCTACTGAATTCTGCCTCCCCATCAGCTGCGTAAGAAGGATTCTTTGGAGACTCACTGCTTACTTGTGGTCCAGCAACACCACCTGCCTCCACCTGCTGTTCACCTTGGGGAGATGGCTGCACGCCCTCTTCTCCCTTCTCCTCACACAAAGGCTGCTCCTTTTTCATTTCTTTCAGGTCATTTGAACACGAACACGCAGCCTCCATGTTCAGCTCCTGGCCAAGATCCAGCATGAATTCCTCCTTCACTTCAGCACATAAAAGGTCCCTCTTCTGTACTGGATTTACCTCCTTGCTTCCATCACTTGAATCTTCAGGCTCAATTTTCACCACTTCATCTGGCTCTTCTAAAGGAGGCAAGAGCTCCACAGACAACGGCTCTGAGGCACTCTCACCTCCTTCCACCACTGCCCAGCTACAAAAGTCACCCTTATTCACCTTTTCCTGACCGCTGTTACTGGAAGCACTGGGATTTGCACTGCTCTCCTTCTTGGGGGAGACAGCGGAGCAGGAAACGTACAGTTCTGGGGGTTCAACCTTGGGCTCCACCGTGGGAAAGGCATTTTTGGTATTTCCAGCCAGGCAGGAGGGAACCAGATTCAGCTGCTCTTCACTGTCACCAAGAGATGGTGCAGAAAGACTGACAGGGTTTGGGGAGACTAACAAGGAAGGGATTGGAGAAGTCACTAGAGGCTGATTTAACGGACAGGGGAAAGCAGAGGGATTTACCAACAAGGTTGTAACCGGAATAGCCTGAGCGCCTCTGCCGACTGCTGGGTTGATGGGCTGAATCATATTGCAGCCATTGCCTATATTAACCACTTTCACTGTGGTAGCAGGTACAGTAAGGATGACAGGAGATGGCTGGATCAAAGGTGAAGTCTTTATCAGAGGGGCAGATTTTGTCCCTTTTTTCTTTTGGTACCCGTTATGACCACAAGGTTTGCGCGTTTTCGCTCCGGCCAAAGCCGGCAACATCAGCTTGGGCTGAAAAGTTACTGGGTTGGAGGACACCAGGGCTGGTGGCACAGCACCTGAGAAAGCCTGTCTGGAGTCTGAAGGCGAAGTGGACAGCACGTTTTGGAATTCCAAACCATCCCCACTTCCTACTACTGCTGGAACGTTCAACGGCTGCACTCCCGGCACCGTCTGCATAACTGTAGCTGGCTGGATCAGCCGAGGAATCTGAACCATGACTTTGCTGGGAGGAGCTTCTGACTGGGACAACTTCACAGTTTTCTGGATGTTAATAGTGTTGGAACTGGGCTGTAGACAAGGACTCGGTCGAATGAGGACAGGCTTCAGAGCTGAAGACCTCTGTCTCCTCCACGCTCTCCTAGAGAATCGATTGGCAAGGGGCTTCAAGGTCAGTACTAGTCCCTTTGGCATGAGTAGAGGGTATTTTTCATCACATTCTGCATCTGAAGTTTCCTTTCCTGTCCCCAAAAAGACAGACTCTGCATCAGGTGAACCTGGTATCTCCCTGGCATCTTCTGCTAATTGCTTCAATTCCCCCTGAATGGAGGGCAAGCTTGCCTAAAGGGAACAGGAGAGCATTAGTCCGGTCCACAGGCTACTCCTCTCTTACCACCTTCAAACAGCACCACAGAAGGTGACAGACAGCAACTTGCTTCTGGGAGTTCAGCAGTTTTAATTTACTTTATATTACTGGATAGTACTTGGCATTCAGGAGTTTTACTCCACAGCCTTCAAAAGAATCTGAGAGCCTACAAAACCAAACAGAACTGACTGGATTTATAAAGGTTCCTTAAGCCTGTACAGGGCTTTGTGGGAAGGAAACTTCACTGTAACAACGAAATACAATGGATGATGAAGAGAACTGGATTTTATGGCATCCAAGTCTCAGTTTTCCTCGGTCACAGTCCTCTGACTGACTCACCACGCCTCCAACTTAGCCTTCCTTGGGCAAAGACTCCCAGAGGAAGAATCCTTACCAAGTGTGAGATGTTTGGGTATAACAGAAGTAACAACCACGCTCCAGGTGGAGATAACCTTCACAAAACCCACCCCAAAATCTCAGATTTCTTCTTTCCTCTGAGAAGGTGAGGTTTTAAGGGAGAAGAACACACCCTGTCACATGCCAGTACTACACTGGGAAAGATGGTAACACCTTAACCATCAGGCAAGGGCCAGACTATGCTGATAAGTAACAAAATCAACACAACAAACCAAAGAAATGAGAAATACACACCCATGTAGCAGGACAAGGATGTGACAACACACACTTGCATTTCCACAATACCTTCTCTTCTGTACTGCAGCTGGGCCACCGAGCACCAAGAGCAGCACATAACGCTTCACAGGTTGCTAAATCCCCCTGTTGTGGCTGCACTCATTAGCTGGGCTCAGGGACACTCAGCTCCCAGGCAATACTTAGACTGCCCTTTGTCATCAGGCCTGTAGGCTACCCAACAGCTCACTCTGACCTGGGTGGAGAACACCCACCCAGCCAACCAAAAATCCCAGGAGAAAGCAACCAGCAACAACCCCGGTGGTGGGTGAAGAACAGCAGGGCCTACCTTCAGCCAGAACGGCAGGCGATGTTCTTCTCTCTCCACGGGTGGCTTCCACTCATTAGGCTGGATTTCCTCACAGCACTTGAACAGAACAGGCAACTGTTTTGTCTTTTTATAGTACTACGTGGAGACAGGAGAGAACACAAGTGCAGTCAGATCACATCCCATAACTGCTGGGAGGAAGGGTGAGGACTGTGCTCCGGAATAGCGCTCCTGCGACTAAAGTGATTCCCATCATTACTTTAATGAGGCACTACCCACAGAAGTGTTAAAAAAAGAACAATAAAGGCTGAGAGAGAGCTCAGCACCACCTTGGTTCCTCTCAATGGAGAGCACCAAGTTCTAGCAGGCGTGCAGGCATGCTTGCTTTAAGTGTTTCTGCTTCTTATTTGCTCTTCAGCAGCAGCCACTGGCTTACAGGACAGGATACTTGGCCTGCTGGACTTTCAGCCTGACTGGAGATAGCACTTCTGTTTAAGACTCCTTAAAAAGACTTAAAGACTACTTGGGATTGTTTAGTTTGAGGAAGAGGAGGCTGAGGGGAGACCTCATCCCTCTCTACAACTGCTTGGAAGGCCATTGTGGAGAGGTTGGTGCTGGTCTCTTCTCAGGGGCAGTGAGCGATAGAAGGAGAGGGAATGGCTGCAAGCTGCAGCAGGGTAGGGTTAGGCTGGCCATGAGGAGAGAATCCTTCCCAGCAAGAGTGGTCAGAGCCTGGACTGGGCTGCCCAGGGAGGGGGTGGAGTCCCCATCCCTGACTGTGTTTCAGAGTGGATGAGCTGTGGTGTTGGGGGATCTGGTGTAGGGGAGACCTTTGTGGAGTGGGGCTGATGGTTGGACTCCAGGATCCCAAGGGTCTCTGCCAACCTCTATGGCTCTATGAAAGGTTATTGGTATGAATTTGTCAGAATAACTGAAGCCACAGTTGTACCAGGCCTGTCTGCAAGCGCCGGGCTCCGAAGAGTCAAAATACTACTAAACAACCCCTGGCAAAGTACAGAGGGGATCAGGTCTTTGTGAAGAAATCCTCATTGCTACTAAAAGGATGGCATTTTCTTTGGAGCAAGTGTCAGCACGTGCTGGAACCACCAGCATTTCCCGTTGTGTGACAGGCACCAGCCAGACCCGCAGAACCGAACGCGGCACTTACTCGGATGATGTTGTCGGGGGCTCGGTTCATGTTGAGGTTCTTGATTCGCACCGTAAGCTGGTGGGCAGTTTTTGTTGGCAGGAGATACTTGCTGATCAAAGGCTTTGGGAACTCTGTCCCTTCAAAATGTTTCAAACCTAAAGCTAATAAACTGAAGGAAAGAGGGGAAAAAAAGAGTCTTTCAAGCCAGGAGAGCAGACTGCTATTGGCACGTGCTCTTGCACAATACACAGATAGCCCAAAAGTTTGCATCTTAGAAATCCTCCTGAACAAGGAAGTCTCAGTTGTGTGAATTTTATCCAATAATTCCAAGCACCTACTTGTCCTCTGCCTTGGTGAAGATAATCTTGTCCCGGGGAGGGTTTGCTTTCAAGGAACATATTGGCAGTAACTCTGGATACATAAAGACTCTCCTCGTTGCCAAAATCCAGGCCACTTGCTTTGGCAAACATGGAAACTCATTGGCTGTGAAAAGAATTACCAGGTGAGGACAGACCTGCACGTGGACAAGTAGCATTTTTCACGAGTGGCTTTGGGCAAACGGCGTCTCTCACTCCCTGGGCTGCAGAAAGGGAGACCTTCTCCTTGGTTTTTAGAATTTGCATAGTTCCTAGCTTTTGCTCCTAGGTTTGCAGCAGCAAAAAGATAAAATTTTTGCTTTAAAAAGCTAAATTACTTTCCCCTTCTGTCTTCTGCTCTATGATGGAAAAGCACTTTCAAAAAGCTCTGTTTATTTCAAGTGACTTCGCTCTCTAGGCAGCAGAAAAATGACAAACCAGTATTTGAAACAACCAGCCTGGAGGCATTTTTTTTTTTTAATCAGATACTCCACTAAAGGGAATATTTCCTTCATGTGTGTAAACCAACACGTTTGGAACAATTATTTCCACTTTCATGGACTTCTGCAGCTCCAAGCATCATCTGCAGGACTACGATGTCACACAAAGGTCAGCAGCTCCTACAACACGCTGCAAGCTTAAGCAGCAAGAAGGCAGTTGACTAGATGGATAGTTTTATCTAAAAATACCCCTCAAGATTAAGAAAAACCAGTTAAAATTCATTGCAAACAGCAGCCTGACCCATGCTCCTGGCATGGAATCACTCCCACTGTCACTGCCTTCCCACCTCTCGGCCCTTCCAATACAAACCACTCTTCTTCACGGCTTTGCGGGGGCTCCAGTCAACCTGGACTTGGGCATGGAAGTCCTCAAGGAGCTGCAGCGCTCCCTTCAGGTTACAGGGCTGGAACATGGTTTGGAACCTGGGGTTGAAGGCCTGACGGAGGAGGGTAGAGCTTCGAGCAAAGTTCCCCAGCTCGCTCTGGAAAAAGATGGAAGAACGTTGCCCTCCAGTGGAAGGAGGGGAACAACCGGGTCTAACACACAGGGCAAAACAGTAAGAGCTGGTGACCTGATAAGCCTGAGAGAAGTCATGTTCCAGGCCTTATTTGGGAGCATTACAAATCCAGGAACAACCACGGGAATTATCTTTTTCCCCCTTTCCCCCCCCCCTCTCCAGTTCNNCTTGCCCCCTCCCCCCCCCCCCCTCTCCAGTTCTCCCCCCCCCTCCAGTTCTACCTCCCCCCCTTCCCAGAACATTTCGAGGTCACAGAATGTTCATTCATTACAAAAGCTGCATTTTCTCAACTTTCTTTGCAGTATTTCCAAGAAAAGGATAACACACATTCAAAGACATCCAACTCCAAGCACTGGTATTGGCCTGCACAATGGAAATTATTCCTCTAAGCACTGAGCACGCTCATCGTGGGCCAACAACAGCGTCCCTTATTGGGGGGTCTCTCTCTGTTTCACAGGAGAGATTAAATAAATGAAGCTCTCTCAATATTTCCAGGAATAAGTAACCTTTAACATTCACATAGCTCTGATTTTAAACATATTCTTACCAGAAACATCCTGGTAGTACTCGCCTCTGAGCTTAAAGCAGGGTTGGAACTTGCAAGGAGATGGATTTGAGTCAGAAGCTGAACATGCTTGAAGAATAAAATCAGACAAATGGGGTTTTTTTCAGTCTATCAGAAATCCAAGAAACTGGAAAGCATAAGTATAGAAGCACAAGAAATAGCTCCTGAGCACCCCAAAGATCACGTTCTGACTTCAAAAAACAAACCATTTAAGCAACAGAAAACCAAGGGGAAACTAATATTTGCCGGCAGGAATTTATTACACAGATTTTTGAGCACATCATCATCATCTGCTCAAACCTCAGGGCAGTTTCCTACCTTTTGTGCCAAACTTTCATAGGATAACAATTAACACAGAAAGGACTTCCCCCCCCAATAAAATACTTCAGTATTTCTTCAGAAACAAGGACTTCAGCTATCAGAACTCCCCATGTGCACACAGACACCATGCATCTTGCTTTAAAAAGGTCATTTAACACAAGATCCACTTCTTTAGAATCCCAGAATCTCAGGGATTGGAAGGGACCTGGAAAGCTCCTCCAGTCCAACCCCCTGCTGGAGCAGGAACACCCAGAGCAGGGCACACAGGAACACCTCCAGGCGGGGTTGGGATGTCTCCAGAGAAGGAGACTCCACCACCTCCCTGGGCAGCCCCTGCCAGGGTTCCCTCACCCTCAAGAAGTTCCTCCTCATACTGAAGTGGAACCTCCTCTGTTCCAGCTCCCACCCAGTGCCCCTTGTCCTGTCATTGGGTGTCACTGGGAAGAGCCTGGCTCCCTCCTCCTGACACTCACCCTTTCCAGATTTATAAACATTAATAAGGTCACCCCTCAGTCTCCTCTTCTCCAAGCTCAAGAGACCCAGCTCCCTCAGCCTTTCCTCCTCTGGGAGATGCTCCACTCCCTCCAGCATCTTGGTAGCCCTGCCCTGGACTCTCTCCAGCACTTCCCTGTCCTTCTGGAACTGAGGGGCCCACAACTGGACACCATCTTCCAGATGGGGTCTCACCAGGGCAGGGCAGAGCAGAGGGGCAGGAGAACCTCTCTCCACCTACTGACCACCCCCCTTCTGATACACCCCAGGATGCCCTTGGCCTTCTTGGCCAGGAGGGCACAGTGCTGGCTCATGGCCATCCTGCTGCCCACCAGGACCCCCAGGCTTGTGTTTCCAAGGTCCGTGCCCTCTCCTTTGCTGCCTCAGACCAGGACACAGCATGTGAATATCTATCACCTGCCAAAGCTCCAACTGCCAAGGTGGCTTTTCCCATTAACCTCTCTCTGAGGCAGCACACCATCCTGCTTGCTGTGCCACCGGCTCCCGCCGCGCTCAGCAAATATTCACCGGGTCACACCAGGTAACACTTCATTACCTGCTGCATTTGCTGCTGGAGCCTCTTTCTTTGCATGTTGTCCAGAACAAGGCTCTGGAGAGGCTTCTCGTTCTGAGGTTTTGATTTTTCTATCTCTTGCTGTGGCTTGATTGAGGATTTTTTCATTCTCAGCTGCTCGAGTTGTTCCTTCACTGTCCGGTGTTGCTCGTTCAGTAAATTGGCCAGCGGTTCTTCAAATCTGTTTAAGAACAAGCAGACCAAAATATAACAAGCATATGGTTTAATAACCATTCACATCTGGAGTATTTTACTGGGTATCTAGGATGCACAGTTTCAGAACTATCATCCCTGCACTACACTCAGCCCTCTGTCAGCGTACCTCAACCTGAAACAAAGGGTTGTTTATAGAGTTGACTTCTACTTACACCTTTTCATCTACCACAGCACAGCTGGGGTTCTGGAATGTACCTGCTTCGACTGTTTATTCCAAGGACAGTGTTCACAGACTCATTCAGGTTGGCAGAGACCCTTGGGATCATCCAGTCCAACCATCAGCCCCAGTCTACAAAGGTCTCCCCTACACCAGATCCCCCAACACCACAGCTCATCCACTCGGAAACACAGTCAGGGGTGGGGACTCCACCCCCTCCCTGGGCAGCCCAGTCCAGGCTCTGACCACTCTTGCTGGGAAGGATTCTCTCCTCATGGCCAGCCTAACCCTACCCTGCTGCAGCTTGAAGCCATTCCCTCTCCTTCTAGCGCTCATTGCCCCTGAGAAGAGACCAGCA
The DNA here is from genome assembly GCA_013400555.1 of Jacana jacana. NCBI lineage: Eukaryota > Metazoa > Chordata > Aves > Charadriiformes > Jacanidae > Jacana > Jacana jacana. Next base: position 40,429 of record VZTM01033408.1, on the reverse strand, counting down.
CCAACCTCTCCACAATGGCCTTCCAAGCAGTTGTAGAGAGGGATGAGGTCTCCCCTCAGCCTCCTCTTCCTCAAACTAAACAATCCCAACTCCCTCAATCCATCCTCTTAAGCCTTATTCTCCAGGCCTTTCACCAGAATCTCTCCAGAGGAGCCCATTACAAGCACTCCCAGTCATACCCCGGGGGGGTGTCAATCAAGAGCTCAGATCATCTCAACAGCATCTGGATCTAAAATAATGTACAACAGAGGCAATCCTATTTTCATTTGTATCACATCTGTATCAGGCAAGATCTGAACCCAAGGTATTAGGGGTGGCATTTTACCACAAGGGTCCCCAGGAAGACTCAAATGCAGGCCCGAGCTTTGTGCTGAGCGCTCTGCTAGACACCTGCAGGAGGAGCCACTCCTGTAGCAGGAAAGAGGACGTACATATTGCCAACCTCCCAAAACCAGCTTCAACTATCCCCTGCCTTATCACAGAATCTCAGGGATTGGAAGGGACCTGGAAAGCTCCTCCAGTCCAACCCCCTGCTGGAGCAGGAACACCCAGAGCAGGTCACACAGGAACGCCTCCAGGCGGGGTTGGGATGTCTCCAGAGAAGGAGACTCCACCACCTCCCTGGGCAGCCCCTGCCAGGGTTCCCTCACCCTCACCCTGAAGAAGTTCCTCCTCATATTGAAGTGGAACCTCCTCTGTTCCAGCTCCCACCCATTGCCCCTTGTCCTGTCACTGGGTGTCACTGGGAAGAGCCTGGCTCCATCCTCCTGACACTCACCCTTTCCATATTCATCAACATTCAGGAGGTCACCCCTCAGTCTCCTCTTCTCCAAGCTCAAGAGACCCAGCTCCCTCAGCCTTTCCTTCTCTGGGAGATGCTCCACTCCCTCCAGCATCTTGGTAGCCCTGCCCTGGACTCTCTCCACCAGTTCCCTGTCCTTCTGGAACTGAGGGGCCCACAACTGGACACCATATTGCAGATGGAGTCTCCCCAGGGCAGAGCAGAGGGGGAGGAGAACCTCTCTCCATCTTCTGACCACCCCCCTTCTGATACACCCCAGGATGCCCTTGGCCTTCTTGGCCATGAGGGCACAGTGCTGGCTCATGGGCATCCTGCTGCCCACCAGGACCCCCAGCTCCCTTTCCCCTGCGCTGCTCTCCAACAGGTCCTTTCCCAACCTCTACTGGGACCTGGGGTTGTTCTTGCCCAGATGCCAGACTCTACACTTGTCCTTGTTCTAGTTCATTCCATTTCTCCCCACCCAACTCTCCAGCCTGTCCAGGTCAAAAACTTATGCTAAAGTTTCTGTTATCTACAGCAGTGAAGATCCTAATTTCTGCTAGTCACCAGCGTCGCTTCTGCCATAGGCCTGAAGTCAGTTATAAGTCAAGCTGGTCCCTGATGCTTCTATCATGAAACTGACAATAAACCTAGCAAATGGATCGTTTGCCACAAAAACCTTTATCCCACATATGCACAAAACCAGGGGAGAAACAATTGGGAGAACCCAAGAAAAATTAACAATCTCACCATTTCTTTAAGACAATTGAATACAAATAATAAGAGTTTCCCTGCTTTCGGTCTGTAGCTGGTTGGAGAAACACTGCACTCCCCTCTGGTACTGCTCACCCCCAGAGGGAGTGTCAAAAAGCTCCAGCCTTCACTTTAGCTCCTTTCCCAAACAGATACAGCTTCATCTTGAGCTGATCTGCCCCGTAGACAAGGAGACACGGTTCACACCACGGTTTCACCCAGCAGAGAAACCAGCCAAGCAAATTATTACACAGAGAGAAATGACTGGGACCCTTTGCCCCCTTCAGGGCACTGTTTCTGGTATAATCCATACCAAGAAATCCCCAATTTCCAATATAATCATTTCAGACCACGGCCTCAGCTTATCTTATGCAATCCCTGTCCTTAGAAAAGGCCACCATCTTGACAGACAAGGTGACACAGTTGCCAAAGCAGCTCCTCAAGTGTTTCTCGTCATCGAAACAACAACAAAAAAGGGCTGTAAGTGAAGTTTATCCCTTCCCTTAAACATGAAGCACAAGAGATGGGAGCAGCTCTCATTTCCAGGTTGGCACCTTCTTTGCACAGGTCCCACACAGCTTCCCTCACACCCACAGCCCATCCCTCTCCGCTGAACCACTGCTCAAGTCAGTGACTTAGCAGGTAGTGAAGAAGGTTCTTTAGGAAAAAATAGTCTAATAAACAGGAGAAAAACTTGAGAAATAAACACAACTGTGGCACAGAAGGACAGTATATACAGCATGGAGATTAGAGAAGCATGAACAGAACCCTTCACTAGAGATGCTGGCTTGCTGGAACAGACCCCCTTTCTGAAAGCCCTTGGCTGTTTTCAGCTACGATACGGAACAGGCAGCACCAATCTTTTAGTGCAGCCATTCCTGCTGTCTCTTTCACAGAATCCCAGAATCCCAGGGATTGGAAGGGACCTGGAAAGCTCCTCCAGTCCAACCCCCTGCTGGAGCAGGAACACCCAGAGCAGGTCACACAGGAGCCTCCAGGCGGGGTTGGGATGTCTCCAGAGAAGGAGACTCCACCACCTCCCTGGGCAGCCCCTGCCAGGGTTCCCTCACCCTCACTCTCAAGAAGTTCCTCCTCATATTGAAGTGGAACCTCCTCTGTTCCAGCTTGCACCCATTGCCCCTTGTCCTGTCATTGGGTGTCACTGGGAAGAGCCTGGCTCCATCCTCCTGACACTCACCCTTTCCAGATTCATCAACATTCAGGAGGTCACCCCTCAGTCTCCTCTNACCTGGGGTTGTTCTTGCCCAGATGCCAGACTCTACACTTGCCCTTGTTCTAGTTCATTCCATTTCTCCCCACTCAACTCTCCAGCCTGTCCAGGTCTCACTGGATGCCAGCATGACCTTTGGTGTGTCAGCCACTCCTCCCAGTTTGGGGTCATCAGCAAACTGGCTGACAGTGCACTCTACTCCCTCATCCAAGTCATTGATGAATATATTGAACAGCACCGGTCCCAGTACTGATCCCTGAGGGACTCCACTAGACACAGGCCTCCAAGTGGATTCTGTCCCATTGTCATTGTGGTCATCTTCTTCAGATGCACCACAACCAGTGAAGTGAAAGGTGGCAGACAGGAAAATAAAGGGTGAAGCGAGGGCTTCGGTCTCATATATAAAAATGGCTCATCTATAAAAATGACCCGGGCCATCTCCTCTCTGGCAGTCAGCGCAGCACAGCTGCCAGCAGCCAAAAGCTTTTTATCAGAGCAGATGAGTTGTCATTTCTTTGTTTTCCAAGCACAACCAAAGGATCCTACCTAAGCGCTTGTGGCGTATTGAAATTGGGCCGGGACTCTGTAACATTATCTTCATCTTCTGGACCTTCATCTTCCATGTTCGAGAAACCCATCTCATCCTGAAACTGAGAGCAGATGTGTCCTGAGTCAGGAACAGAAAGCTCCAGCAGTAAATTTAACCTCCAGCTCTTTGGCTAATAAAGCTCACAATGAACCTCTAAGCACAGATATCCATCCCTGGATGCACCCAAGGAAGTTCCTACACACGCTCCTTCCCAAGGCTAAAAATGACAGCTTTTACAGTGGGGTCCTCTGTGCACAGGCAGCACTAAGCATCTTACACAGACCACCCCTTCCTGGCTTTAGAGGCTTCACACCAGCCCTGAGAAAGATCAGTTCTTCAGTGCTCTAATAACCCCATGCATCACTTACCGTCTCGAACAGCTCCTCCATCAGCTCGTTCACTTCCTTTTCTGCAAGTAAAATTAAATAAGAAGCATGAAGATTCCCCTTCCAAGAAGCACTGAGCAATCCTGACATAGTGTCAAGTCACTTAAGGACTCTCCCTTGCACAGGGGAAACCCCCCACTTGCAAAGAGAGGATCCTTTTTAACACCAGGCCCCAAAAAACCTCAGCGGTGACTGAGAGTGTTTTGATTCCAAAATGTCACATAAAAACTAAATTTCACACTTTAATGGGTAGTAAAACCCAAACCAAGTGTGGTTTATCCAGAAGATGAAGAGCACTACGTTTATAAAACCAACTTGAAGACTGTGAGGGCTTGGAGAAAGCATAAGGAAACTGAAGCCATAAGGCAGGCAGGCACCTCCGGGCTGGCCAAGGCTTTAAGACTGTCCCTGTCACCTCAAGTCTTTGCCACGGAGTAAAGTTGCATCTGACAGTGCAGCAGCTCCAGCTAGGTCCTTCCAAGTGGTCCCCAGAAAGCCAGCCCTGCCCAGAGAAGCTGTTCATCATCTAAGTATGCAGATTTTCATTCTGTTTTATTTCTTGTAATCAGCCTACACCGCAAAAATCATTGCGGGAAAACACTCGCTTTTTCCAAATGAATCACTAATACCAGCAAGGAGGGAGGTGGGATTCCTAGAGGACTCACTGGTAATTCTCACAGCACGATCGTTTCTGAAGTCTTCTGTGTCTGGTTCATCCAGATCTTCCAGGAAGTTGTACTCAGGGTCATCATCATCATCTGCTTCGTCTAGTAAGAAACATGTTTTGAAATGTCGTTACTCTGCCCCAAGACCGATCAGGTGCCAGGAGCAGGAGCCCTTTGTTACCTGGCACAAGGGCTAGGGTTACTACTTGAAATGAACTCTAGGTTCCTTCTTATGGCACAGAATCACAGAATCACAGTCAGGGGTTGGAAGGGACCTGGAAAGCTCCTCCAGTCCAACCCCCTGCTGGAGCAGGAACACCCAGAGCAGGTCACACAGGAACGCCTCCAGGCGGGTTGGGATGTCTCCAGAGAAGGAGACTCCACCACCTCCCTGGGCAGCCCCTGCCAGGGTTCCCTCACCCTCACCCTGAGGAAGTTTCTCCTCATATTGAAGTGGAACCTCCTCTGTTCCAGCTCCCACCCATTGCCCCTTGTCCTGTCACTGGGTGTCACTGGGAAGAGCCTGGCTCCATCCTCCTGACACTCACCCTTTCCAGATTTATCAACATTCAGGAGGTCACCCCTCAGTCTCCTCTTCTCCAAGCTCAAGAGACCCAGCTCCCTCAGCCTTTCCTCCTCTGGGAGATGCTCCACTCCCTTAATCAAGGGCCTCCTCTTTTCAAACTGGGCCACTAGCACCCTCATCTGTAGCCACTCCCATTTAGAAGTGGGATGGGTTCAGTTTAGTCTCAGCTAAATTTAGCTAGAGTGAAGTAGCAGTATTTCCATTTGTGTTTTCTATTCAGTTTGTACAACTGTAAATTCAGGACAAAAGGAAGTCAAGTCCCAAAGATTGCTCTTGTTTCTTCTGAAAGAACTAAATACACTCGGGTATATCGATGCTGCCAGCTCTATGACACAGCACGATGGCTGAAACACCTAACTCTGGTTCAGAGTTGCCAGCTACTGCATGTGCTGGCTGGTAACTATTTACAAGCCAGAAATCTGAAATTTGGAAGCCCTCACAAACACCCATGGAGAGGATGAGCAAAGGTGATGGCAAAGGAATTATTGAACAGGATAAAGGCTGCAGCCAAGAACATAAATAGAAAAGGAATGCTCCAGGCTTCCCTTGTAACCCCTAATCCCAGGGAACACCACCACCACCACCACGTGTCACACACCTTCGTTCTCCACGTCATCGTTCATGAGCCCTCCCAGCCACCTTTTCCATTCCTCATCATCTGCAGTGTTGGGATCATACATATCAGGTGTGATATCTGGGGCTCGGAGCTCTGCCTCCAGCTGACCCAGAGGAACATCCTTCAGGGGTCTCTTAGAGCGGGTTCGGAAGGCAATGAGGCTGTCTTCCAGAGACTGAAAGGTGAAGGAAAAGCACAATGAATTACCATGTCTCTGCTTTTCTCAGTTTCCCCAGTTTTCAGCCCAGACAAAAAAAATCCAGTACCAAAAATATCAGATTCCCTCCACAAAGAACTGTTTATTTCAGTAGCCCAGGAGAGCTAGACTGCCATTAATTTTGCTGTGAATAAAATAAGTCACTGTTCATTTATCTCAGGCTAAACTCCTATCTGTTACTGAGGAAGCCATCTGCACTTGCAATAGTTGATTCTCTCATGGATGTTTTACTTTTTGCCCTCTTCACTACCTGAACTTCCTCCTGGGCAGCAGCACAGGACTGTGCCTTCAGGACTCCTCACCCTCACACAGTAACACAGACCAGAAACACTTTTTTCCTCATTATTCATACGAAACAGGGATTTCTCTTTACAAAAACACAACTAAGCTACCAGGATATCTTGATTTCACACTATCACAGCACCCCCCAAAACCAGTACCTGGTAAGAATCCATGCATACTGGGCTGGAAGCCAACTCTTCATCCACCGCATGCAGCTTCTCCATGAACGTGCTGTCTTTGCTTTGCTTCGGTTTAGGAGGTGGTGGAGGTCCCATGGGAACTACTTCAGCACTAATGTGCCTGACAACAGGGGTGGTAACCTTCTCCATCTAATTAAAAAGGCCTTTGTGTTAAAGGGGTTTATTTAGAACATAAAGTTCCAAGGAGAGAACAAGTCCCTTCACAACCAAAACGAGAAACGCTTCACAGAAGGAAGTGGACTCTTCGTGTTACGCTCACTTTGGTTCTCAGCAAGTACAGATAAATTCACTATTCTTACAGAAAAGGAGACATTTGGAAGATCTGAGTATCAGTTTCAACACGACTAAAGCTGGTAAAGCTGAACACCAGTAATTGCACACCCCCAACCCTCCCCAAAACCAACCCATGGTGAGCAGAGCGTGGAGACAGCAAGGCAGCGCTGCTCTTCCTCCACCTCTGGCGTCAGTGGTGAGTTCTCACAGCACTTTTCTCATCTTGTCTGCTCTTACCACACTTGGACTGCTTCGACAGTGCACACAGTCACCACATTATGCTTTTAGCCAAAAAATCCAGTACCAAAAATATCAGATTCCCTCCACAAAGAACTGTTTATTTCAGTAGCCCAGGAGAGCTAGACTGCCATTAATTTGCTGTGAATAAAATAAATCACTGTTCTCCTCCTCTGTTTTCTCCTCCTAAGCCAAGCAGGGTAAGGAAGTCTCCTGTGTTGCTCTCAAAAATACTCAGAACAATAAACATTATCTGAAGGAGAGCTGATTGCACTGACAGTGCTTTTTCCAAGTACTTGTCCTTATTCCAGACCAAGCCCCTCCTTGTGTGTGCAGGGACCATTGCTGCGGGACCCTGAAGCCACACAGCACCTGTGACGTCACCACAGCTTTAAGCAATCACACGTACTTTTTGCTTTTGCATTAATAATTTAGGACTAATGACTAAAAGCTGCTTCTAAAGAAAGAAAAACTCTGGCAGGTTTACCTCACAGAGCATCCCTCCCTCTTCATCCGACGACCGCCTTGTCCTAGACCGCTTTGCTCCCCGAGGAGAGGACGCGGTGCTCTCTACATCGCTTTCCAGTAAGCTCTACAGCACAAGAGATGAGGAACACGGGGTGAAAAACACAACCAAACACTGCTCCAACTGATATTCCAAAGACTTTTTCTAGCCAGAATAATATGGCATTTAAAGAAGGACTTCTAGACAGTGCAGGACAATTTAGGAGTTTTCATGTTTTAGAGTAAAGAGCATTCTACTGCCACAAGGACACAGACAACTCCATGAACAGATCTTCCTGCAAGTTGCCTTTACCTCTTCTGCAGTCTCATCCTCATCCTCGTCCTCAGGCTGGTATTCTTCATCAGATGAATCATCTTCCTCCAGAGGAATGTCCACAAACTGAGGAGGCTGCAACAGAAGAAAGGTGACGACTGCTTACAGGCGAGGTGAGAGCTGCACTATCAGATGGGAGATTTTGAACTGAGGAAACAGCCTGAAGCTTAGAAAGGAAGGACACCCTGAGTGCTGTGTCCAGATCTGGGCACCCTAGCATAAGNGATCCCAAGGGTCTCTGCCAACCAAAGGATTCTATGATTCTATGACACTAATGAAAAGGCTGAAGAAACCAAGGGAATTACTAAGTTAAGATTGCTAAAGCAAAGTAAGTGGTTTGAAAATGTGCAAGAAGGGGCACAAATGATTTTAGCATTTATGTGATAGAGACTTGAATAGCCATTCCCTCCCGAGACACCGCTGAACCCTGCCTACACCTACAGGAACAAGTCTTTTGGAGCAGGAAGGGCTCAGGAAACAAAGCTGAGATCCAGGCCGCATTCCTAGGCAGTCCTACAGTGTATCTATATATAATATGTATTATACTATATATATATATAGTATAAAACAGCCCCAGGAAGGAGCACCTTGCAACATGAGGCCTGGGCAGTGGCATCCAATCTCAGGAGTTTCATCCAAGTGGTGGCTGCTGCAGTACCAGCGTGGGAAGCCAGACCATCCAGCAGCAAAGACACCCCTATGGCATCTCATCACTTCATCACATTCAAGTCTTCCCCTGAAGGCAGCTCTTTCTGTGCAAGTGCTGCCATGTCTATGCCTTCTCCTGCCTTGCAGGCCCTGTTGGCAATGCTCCCAACATGCCAGACACGGGCCTGCTCCACCCCTCCAAAGGATTCCTTGCTCAGCAGCTGTTTCCCAGCAGTAGTTCACTTACCTTCACCTCATTTGCTTTCTTAATTGGAGAAATATTCCAGGTCGGAATCACCTAAAGATAGCAAAAACCCCACCGTAAGCAGCTCTGAAAAGCAAGGTGTCTCAGACAACCTGTTAAATCAAAGGAGTTGTTGAGCCTGAAGCCTTGCTCTTCAAAGCAAGTCACAAGCAGCAGAGTCACAGCAGGCTTCAGAGAATGGCTTCTGGACTGCCCGAGCAACCTCTGCAGGCCATCACTTCAGCACAGGGCAAGCTCTGGCCTCGCTGCTGCTTCTAACTCCAGCCTGGCTTTAATCTGCTCAGCTAAAATGAATTCTTTTTTACATCATTAACTTTTTTTTTCATTTTAAGAATAAACCACACAAAAGTACAGTTTACACTTATTTTAGAAGACTCAACCATCAAAGCTGTTTGGGTAGAGGGAGGGCCCGGTAGCAAAAGCAGATGATGTACTTACCACCCCTTTCTCCACAACCTCCTTCAGTTTGGAACGAGTCATTTTGGGCTCCTGAGAGTTTAAAACAAGACAACAGCAACCTTGTGACCTTTCTTGCTCTGCTCTGAAATACTGCTTCTCTTCTCTCCATCACCACTTAGCATGATTTTAATAGCAAAGCTAGGCCAACCACCATCTGACCTTGTTTGTGTCTTAAATCACACCCCCAGAACCACTGCAAACCTCTCCTGGACCAACTGGACCAGGACCTTACACTTATTAATCTATTTTCCTTATGCAAACTTTTCCCCAGCAACTCTTTACTATTGAGATTTTTGGTTGGTTTTATTTTTTAATTCATTACATTTTAGACATGGTCAGAGCAACATCAAAACCAACCCCTCACAATTCTGTTCCACAATTTACACTCATTCGCAGACGCTACTCACTTCATCCAGGTGGCAAATCTGGTGATGAAATGTGCCTTATGGTGTCACCTATTCTGCCTGCTCTCCGTGCCATGGGCCAGGAGGAGAGTCTGGTGAAGGTATCATGCACTTGGAACAAGGGAAAAACCGAAGTGAAAGAGCTCTTTACTTACAAACAAGGGGATATCTTCCGTCTCGCTGATGGCTGCTTTCATCATGGCAACCACGTGCTCGTTTGTGATCACTTCCTACAGGGACACACAGAAAGAATACCCTTTACATTCTGTTTACTAAAAAGAAACAGGCTTCAGGTTCAAATAAACCAGTTGAAAACCCGATGGTGAAATAGTCAGTGTACAATATACTTTGCAATTACACTGTAATAAAAAAAGATGGTGTTTTCTTGTCCAACCGCTGACCAAAGTGAGCACAGCAGTGATAAGCATTCACATTACATTCTCTGAATGCTCCATGGCATAAGCTTCCAGCAGAAGGAAAGAAAATACTCAAAACAAAAGCCCCCTCCTGCCAGGGAGTCAGTAAAACCTGCAGATCCCAGCCCCACGAGAAAAGCTACAACAGAAAACTCGAATCCTTAAGCACTCACAGGCTTCCAAAATAGCAAGGGTCTAGTTCTCTAGAGAAAGCGTGCACTAATCTGCTCTTGGAGGCATTGTGCTGCTTCATTTCAGAAAACATTGCATGTATCCAAAAGAAACAGGGGGAGGCAGAAAAGCCCTGGTATCCATGACTACGGTTCCTGAATGCCACCATAAGGCTCCAGGGGAAGTGGGCGACCGAGGTATTTACAGCCCTGTGACAGAGAAAGGGGCTCATTTATGGCACTTGCACAAAATCAGGTGGTGAACCTGCCCAAAAGAATCAATCCTAGAATCACTGTGGTTGGCAGAGACCCTTGGGATCCTGGAGTCCAACCATCAGCCCCACTCTGCAAAGGTCTCCCCTACACCAGATCCCCCAACACCACAGCTCAGCCACTCTTAATCGTGGCAGTCTCTGATGTATCTGCCACAGGGATGGCATGAAGAGAAAAATCACCTGGATTAGAGCACTAGCTGGGGCGGGGGGGGTAGTGATCCTGTGGGAAAGTAAAAGCTATTGCTCTCCAGAGCTCGTGGGATAAACTGAAATCTGCACCTAATGTCCATGAAAAACAAAGAGCTTCACTACAGGGCTGTCACAACACAGATATTCTTCTGGCAGTTCCTCTGCAAGGGGAAGTTGTGTGATGAACTAAAAGGATGGCTGGGATCACTAACAGAGCAATGCATTTCTCCCAGCACAGCTAGATTCCCATCAGAACTCACTTCATCATGAAACAGTTCACTCAAAAACAAGCAGTGAGTTCACAGTCTACATCTCCTCACCCGGAACGTGCGCTTCAGATCAATCACTCCTGCTACTGCCGTCCAGGAAAACAGACCCACTCACTGCTCTGGACAAATGGAAGGCAGGGATCAATCCCTACCAGCAAAGCCAGGTCCAGGCAACTTATCCAAACCCCACCTGATTCTTTCTTTATAGCTTTTTAGAGGAGAGGGGAGGAGGTGGGTGCCCAGCAAGCCTTCCCTGTTGAAATCAAGTGTACTGTATGAACACAAAATCAACTTAGTGCTATACTCAAGTCTAAACTCCACTTTCTGCAAGAGCTGGGGACCTCTCCACTGCCTGTCATGGCACTCACATGCAGGATGTTGCGTACGTTGACGACGGTCAGGTTATGCTGTTTAGCTCCGTCTTCTAAGGTGCGGTCGAGGGTATCGTCAAGCTTGATGTCACAAGACAAAGATCCCTCCTCCTCTTCACTTTTCCCTTCTCTTTTCCTTTTGGTCGCCTTCCTCCTCCTCTTCCTTCTCTCAACATCCTCTCCATCCTGCTCCTCTGAAAATGAATTAAAACGGAATCTAAAAATCCAGGTATTTCACATCCGGCACATTCTGACAGTAAAAGATTTGCTTTAAAAACCAAGAAAGCTAGAATTCTGCCAGCACTGAAGCAGCAGCAGCAGCTTTCCCACAGCTGGCAAGGAGACCATACAAGTGAAAACAGCCATAAGAATTGGGAACTGCCTTTTTGAATAATGGATTTAAATTCCGCAGGGCCCGAGTGAGTCACATCAGCCAAGCAGATAAAGGCTGCCCATCTCTACACCAATTTCACAGAGAGGTCTCTGCAGCCTTTTTATGCCTTTTTCCACAAAGAGAGGTTTTAAAATATGCCATCAAGATCACAGCAGTTGCAAAACTCCAAGCACCCTGCAGCAAGGGCAGAGTGCAGTTTCCAGGACTTGAAGTGTTTCCCAAGCCGGGCTGTTTTGCTGACTCAGGGAAACAAAAGAATCACAACACAGTCCTGCACCTACTGTACCAAGTCACAGGTCTGTCCCCTGCACAAAGGTTACCAGCAGAATAAACAGCCACCAATCCTCATTTTCCACAGAGAATGGTTAGAGTTGGAAGGGACCTTGAAGATCATCAAATTCCAACCCCCCTTCCCTGGGCAGGAACACGTCCCACCAGACCAGGTTGCTCCAAGCCACATCCTGCCACAACCTGGGCCAGGGTCTCACCAGCCCCACAAGTAAAGAATTTATGTCTACTATCTAGTCTAAATCTCCTCTCTTTCAGGTTAAAACCATTACCCCTTGCCCTTTCACTACACCCCTGACAGAGTCCCTCCCCAGCTCTCCTGTAGCTCCCTTCAGATAATGGAAGGATGCAATAAGGTCTCCACAGAGCCTTCTCTTCTCCAGGCTCAACAACTCTCTCATCAGTCTGCTGGGGCCACTCACCAGCTCTGGTGTTCTTCAGTGACTTCATCACAGTAGGATTTCTAACAGCCAGCTGCAAAGAACTTCTCACTGGAGGCTCCTGCACTGCAGACTGGTTTTCAGGCGGACACGGATCTCTCTGGGAATTCACTTCCCCCCCAGTATACAGCTTAGGAGTCCTCCCTGCAAACAGTACACATGAGGTTGCATTCAGAGGTGTCAGAGGGACACAGCTGAGCAAGGTTAAGAAGCTGCTGCAATGGCAAAAGCTTATTGATTTAACAGATGGGAAGGAAACCCAACCGCACCAGTCTAACGCAGCCGGTGGGAGAGACCCTTCTGCAAACAAACCTGGGTACACCTTCCCACCTCCAGCCATTTCAAGCCCCGCTCCCTGCACTAGCAGCTTTGCACAGCCACACTGAATCCCCTTCCTCTCAAATGAACCAACTGCAATTAAAAAAAAACCAACCCCAAAAAAGGTAGGATTTGTTTAAAACGCAGTGATACTCCCCGCTGTATAAATGCAACTGCAGCAGCAGCAATCACCGGGCAGGGGCAGGCACTCCCTCACCCAGCAGCAACAGCACAGCCCACAGCAGCCTTAGGACCCAGTTTTGAAGCCACCTTAGACCAATTTAAACCCCCCACCTCCTGCCCACAGGGGTGGCTCCGCACCCTTCCTCCTCCTCTGCTGCAGTCCCCGTCGGTTACGGAGACCTAGAAAACAAGGGGGAGCTGACCCCTCTTCCACCCCCCTCTCTCCCAGCACAACATTAGCTTTCAGTCAAATCAGCCAGCCCGTCACAGCAGCAGCAGGAGACCCAGAGATGGCACCTCTCACAAGGAGCTGAGGAAGCACTGTCCCTTTTTGCTGCCACCTGTAGTTAGCTGTGGGCTTGCAATGACCATTAAAAAAAAGACCTGAAGTCTCATGACCACCACAGGACAGTATGAAAACACACTGCCTGCCACCCAGTAAAACCAGCCCCCCCAGCACCCCAGCAGCTGCTGCTCTGGGCTGGCACAGCTTTGTGTGGCTGCACAGAGTCCCACCAGGGAGCTGATCCAGATGGAGAAGAAAAAATATCCCCATACTTCCCACACCCCACACCTCAACTGTGGGTTTTTTTTGGCCAGATCAATTTTCCAACCTCCTTGAGCTCAGGGACAAAAGAGAAAAAGAAGAAGACAGACAACCTTGGGGAAAGAGGGAACAACCACTTCTATCAGTAGACTTAAACCAACCAGCTTCCACGGCGAGTACCTCCCGTCTCCCTCACCAGCTCACCGTCACGTTGTCACTGAGCAAGCAAGGTTTGGCTGTGAAGCTTCCTAAAAAACACCTACAATCCATTTCTAACTTGTATTAACACAAGCTCTGCTTGCCTCAGCTCCTCTAAAGGACGAGAGAGGAGCCCCTGGATCTACAAGCATCCCCCCAGACTACTTTTCCAGATCCTTGAAACAACTGTCTTCTGCAAGCGAAAGCAAATGTGGACAAAAGCTTTGGAAACCAGTATTTCTGGAAGCAGAAGCCTGCCCTCTCACCAGTCCCACAACTCACTAACCAAACACGGGTTGGTGAAAACTACACTCCAGGTGACTGTTTCAAACCCAAGCCTGGATTTACAGGCTTCAGACCTGTTAAAAACCCGCACCCCATCAAACTTAGAACCCTAGAATCACCATGTTGGCAGAGACCCTTGGGATCCTGGAGTCCAACCATCAGCCCCGCTCTGCAAAGGTCTCCCCTACACCAGACCCCCCAACACCACAGCTCATCCACTCTGAAACACAGTCAGGGGTGGGGACTCCCCCCGCTCCCTGGGCAGCCCAGTCCAGGCTCTGACCATCACTGGAACTCGTGAGATGCCGTCTGTGGCAGCTGCTGTTCAGTGAGGATGTTCATCCGTAACAAAACATCATTAAACACGGGGACAAGGCCGGGAAAACACGTAGCAAGGTTGTAAAACCGGGTCTTCTAGGTCAGAAGTCCGAAAAAAAGCACCCGGGGAAGCACTTCTTCACGCTGGGCAGCACAAGGGACAAAGAGCTGAAGTTCTCTATTCGTTTTCTAATGTTTTAGAAGACGAAACACCCTCCCAACTCCGAGAACGAGCTGCCTGCCACCCTGGAACGCTCTGGAGGGAAACCCACAGCCCAAAGACCAAGCACCCACAGGGGAAGCTTTGGGGCTCCCGGGGCAGGGGGCAGCGCTCGCAGGGCCGGCAGCGGCCTGGGGGGGACCCTCAGACAGGGACGGGCCGCCCTCACCTTTTCCTTCCGCCGCCTCGGGGCCGTCGCGGCACTCGGGGAGCGGAGCGGCGGCGCAGGCCTCCTTCG
>VZTM01033408.1:6193-24813 GCA_013400555.1 Jacana jacana | reverse complement strand
AGGAAGGCGGCGGGAGCCCGCCGGTGAGGAACCACAGCCCCGCTGCATCCTCGGGTGCGGTGGCCCCGGGCCGTGCCCGTGCGGCTCCCCGCAACCCCCGGCGAAACGATTTCTCCCGAGTTGGCGCTCGCCGGGGTTGTTGTGGTTTTTTTTGAAGATGCTTTTCGCGAAGGCCGGCGGGTACCGAGGGCCGGGGCTGCAGGGGGAGGGGCCGGCTCGGTTTGGGTTTCTCCAAGCCCTGGAGGCTGAACCGCTGCCTCCGTCCTCCAGCCTCCGGCTGACCTTCTTCGGGGACCATAAAGCCCTGTGCTTTAGAGCACGGCTTTTCCTTTAGATTCTGAAGTATTTGGTAATAATACTCCATAACGTGTCGTTTATCCTCCGTGCAGTGTAGCTGCTTACCTTTTACCTGCTGTGTTTCCTGGGAGCCGGGAGCCACGTGCTGCCATAACGTGAGGGCTGGCCGCCGTGAGCCGTTGGGGTATGATGAGCAAACGTCGGGTTTCAAAGGAAATCACTCGGTTCTTTTTCTTGAAGGAGAATCCCACGTTCCCCCCCCAAGAGTTGGGTTTGTTTTCGTGAGGAGTTGGCGTCGCGGCAGAACAAAGATCCCCTCAACAAAAACGGGACTGAAGAAGCTCTGGGCTTGTTGGGGGAGGAGATGGGCTGTGGTGCCATTTAAAGCGGGCGCTGGGCAGAGCAAAGTGCTTGGAAAAATCCCAGGAGCTCGACTGAGCCTGGTTTTAGGCAGTTTTACGCCGGTGTGGTTCTCAGCCGTAAGGAATTACGGAGAGGGGACTGATGAACGCAGGGAATGACGACATGGGTGTCTCCAGCCAGGGAAAAGGGGGGTGTCGGGAGCTGCCCAGTGGTCGCTCCCCGTTTCTTCCAATGCAAGGAGAGGTGTCAGATGAGAGGAGGTGAGGCAGGCTCGAAATCGCGGCCCGTCTCCCCTCGTGCCACATCACCAGGCCGAGGAGCTCTGGCACAGAACGTTGGGGGAGCCAAATTCACGAGTTGAGATTAATCGCTGGAAGAAAGATCCCAAAGACTTCCTGCCTTGCTGCTTTCTGGTGGGACTCCTGGGTGCTGCTTCTCGACCTGTCCCATCAGGTCCAGGTCCTGCCCTTGGGCCACCCCAACCCCATGGATGGCTACAGGCTTGGGGCAGTGTGGCTGGAGCTGCCTGGCAGAAAAGGACCTGGGGGTGCTGGTTGACAGGAGGCTGAACATGAGCCAGCAGTGTGCCCAGGTGGCCCAGAAGGCCAATGGCATCCTGGCTTGCATAAAGAATAGTGTGACCAGCAGAAGCAGGGAGGGGATTGTCCCCCTGTGCTCAGCACTGGTGAGACCACCCCTTGAGTCTGGTGTCCAGTTCTGGGCACCTNCCAGCAAGAGTGGTCAGAGCCTGCCAGGGAGGTCCCTGGGGCCCAGGGAGGGGGTGGAGTCCCCATCCCTGACTGTGTTTAAGAGCAGATTAGATGTGGTGTTGAGGGATCTGGTGTAGGGGAGAACTTGTAGAGTGGGGCTGATGGTTGGACTGGATGATCCCAGGGGTCTCTTCCAACCTGAATGATTCTATGATTCTATGATTCTATGATCAGATCTGCTGGCAGTGAAGGTGCCAGAGCTGATTTTGGGAAGACACAATAGGAACAAACCCCACACAATAAGAGAGATCAGTGTAAGAATCGGGCCTTTCGGCGTTTGGCCTTTTTTGCACATGCTTTTAATACCTGTGAGTGGTTCTTGTGTTCAGATCAGCTGTTAGAGACCCTCATTGCAGAGAGGAAACAGAAAAACCACAAAACAGAGTTGGTTTGGGGGGGTTGTTCCATTAATGTTACAAATTCTTCTTGCTTTAGTGAATTCGACCCAAGGCTGTGCTTCCAGTGAGAGGCTTTTATCTGTGAAGTCAGTCACCATCACAAAAGCCCCCCAGTTTCAGACTGGGAAGGCTTATGTCTATCTAAAAAGTGACTTGGCTATTTTTGCAGAAAGGAGACATGTTCTCTGGAAACTCTGAGCCTGTCAGATACCCAGGTTGTAGACTGCTTGTCTTGCCTGTTAACCTCAATAAATAGTCATGTGGAAAGAGCAGAGAGAAGTCAAAATCAAGGTGCTCTCTGTAGGATCAGGTGGGAGGCTGGCAGCTTCTTTTCTCCTGTTTATGGTACAGGATGAAGGTAGGAACATCAGAGAAACTTAGCTTTTTACCAGCTCTTCCATTTAGCTGTTGCTGCTGTTGTCCTGGCAGGGAGTTTTGGTTTTCCCTTTCACTGTGGAAGCAGTTTGTACAATCTGTAAAGGAAGGGATGTAGGGCTAGAAGGCTTTTTTCTTTGCTTGCTTAAGCCCAATTGCTTTAATGCTGATTAAACCACTAACACAATAATTAATCAGAAGAGCCTGGCTCTACCTTCCCTACAACCTCCCACCAAGAAATTGCAGACAGAGAAAGATCTCTCCCTTTTCCTTCCCTTTTAAGACTGAACAAACCCCACTCCTTTGGCCTCTCCCCGTCTTCCATCTGCTCTCCAGTCCCCATCCTCCATCTGCTCCAACTTTCAGCAGAATCCTGGTGGCCCTTGGCTGGAGTTGCTGGAGGGTGTCAGCCTAATGCACTAGGGCGCTCGACGCGGCTGCTTTCCCTCTGTGTCTTGGTGATACTTCTCCCAAGTCCACTGTTATAAATAGAAAGTAACGTGGTTGCTGTAAATGAATGCAGTGCTTTCTTGTTCTGGCTTGTTGTTACTGAAGAGCACGGTTGACATAAGCTCTGGAGCCTGTCAGACAATCCCTACATCCACATACAGAGTTTTCTGTCCATTGTTTTCGGGCGTTGGATGTATTCATCAACGACTTGGATGAGGGAATAGAGTGCACTGTCAGCCAGTTTGCTGGTGGCCCCAAACTGGGAGGAGTGGCTNTGCTGGAGAGAGTCCAGGGCAGGGCTACCAAGATGCTGGAGGGAGTGGAGCATCTCCCAGAGGAGGAAAGGCTGAGGGAGCTGGGTCTCTTGAGCTTGGAGAAGAGGAGACTGAGGGGTGACCTCCTGAATGTTGATGAATATGGAAAGAGTGAGTGTCAGGAGGATGGAGCCAGGCTCTTCCCAGTGACACCCAATGACAGGACAAGGGGCAATGGGTGCAAGCTGGAACAGAGGAGGTTCCACTTCAACATGAGGAGGAGCCTCTTCATGGTGAGGGTGAGGGAACCCTGGCAGGGGCTGCCCAGGGAGGTGGTGGAGTCTCCTTCTCTGGAGACATCCCAACCCCGCCTGGAGGCGTTCCTGTGTGACCTGCTCTGGGTGTTCCTGCTCCAGCAGGGGGTTGGACTGGAGGAGCTTTCCAGGTCCCTTCCAACCCCAGGGATTCTGTGTGATTATCTGCCGTGAGGGGCTGGGATAAAGCAATTAACCATTTCAGGCTAAAGTGATTTTTAGGGAAATTGCTAATAAAGGACATCTCCAGACCCAGTGTTATGGCTGTATTTTTGCTGATGTTAAACTGGAATCGTGTAATGTTTCTCAGCGTTGCATTGAAATAAATGAAGTAAATAACTAAATAAATAGAAGAAGTGCTTCCTGCAAATCCAGAAACTGGATCCTTGTGGAGGTGCTGGTAATGCAGGACCTTGCTTTGGCAAGATGAGGCCAGTTGGACATTCTTAGTGCCTGAGAGAGGTAAACAGGCCAGGCACGCCTTCGGGGTGTAAACGGTTTCCCATGTGGGAAGGTGTAAATTAAAGGGAGTAGTTTTTATCTTCCAGGGAAGCTTTGGGGTCCCCCAATCCCTGAGTAAGCACGATGTGGTGGTGCTGTCCCTCCAGCCAGGCCTGCTTGGCCCTGTGTGGGCAACGGCCACCTCAGAGCTCCCAGTTGGTCCCTGACTGCCTTGTCTCCTCCGCAGATGTCTCTCCGGTCGTGGCAGGCCTCATTGGTGCTACCGTCCTTGTGGTTTCTGTCTCAGTAACAGTTTTTGTGTGGACATGCTGTCACCAGCAAGCAGAAAAGAAGCATAAAACCCCACCATATAAATTCATTCACATGTTGAAAGGCATCAGTATCTACCCGGAGACCTTGAGTAACAAGAAGAAAATTAACCGAATCCGGAGAGACAAGAACGGCGTCGCTAAGGAGGCTGGAAGGGGAAACCTCTTGGTGGATGCTGCTGAGTCTGGTTTAATAGGATCCCATAAGGCTCCAGATGGGCCAAATGCAACCCCCCACGTTGACCAGCTCCCAATCAAAGTAGATTACGGAGAAGAACTCAGTCCAGATCAAAGCCTCACTCCAGGGGGAAGTAAAACCTCCTCCCCGTCTTCTCCAGGGGATGACATCATGTTGGGTGAACTGACTTTCTCAGTGGACTACAACTTCCCTAAAAAAGCTCTGGTAGTTACCATTCAGGAAGCTCACGGACTGCCAGTGATGGATGAGCATACTCAGAGCTCTGACCCTTACATCAAGATGACAATTCTTCCAGACAAAAGGCATCGAGTGAAGACTCGCGTCCTTCGCAAGACGCTGGACCCGGTCTTTGATGAAACCTTCACCTTCTATGGGATCCCATACAGCCAGCTCCAGGATTTGGTGCTTCACTTCCTCGTGCTGAGCTTTGATCGCTTTTCTCGAGACGATGTTATTGGAGAGGTCATGGTGCCCCTTGCAGGGGTGGATCCAAGCACTGGAAAGGTTCAGCTGACCAGGGAGATCCTCAAAAGGAACATACAGGTAAGTCGCGTTGTGTGGTATGTCACAAGACTCCTGCCATTGTATTTGATCCCAGTTCCTTTGATCTGGGAGCTTTCCTATCCCAATAAGCAGGAATACTGCCAAGTCTTAGCCACGAAATCCCCTTTTCCATAGCCATGTGTTACTGGTATTAGGTGGCTCTTTTAGTTAGGCTGCCTGGTTATGGCAGTTTGATTCATTAGCTCATTGCCCAGGGAAGCTGTGGCTGCCCCATCCCTGGAAGTGTTTAAGGCCAGGCTGGATGGGGCCTAGAGCAACCTGCTCTGGTGGGAGGTGTCCCTGCCCAGGGCAGGAGGGTTGGAAATGGATGATCTTCGAGGTCCCTTCCAGCTCACCCCATCCTGTGATTCTGCGGTCTCTGTTTAGGCTTAGAAGTGATGGATGCTGCGAGTCGTGATGCCAATTACAACGGCAAAGTCATCACCCCCAAGTAAAAGAGCTGATGTGGTAACAGGATATTCATCTGCAAAGACAAACCTCACTCAGAGAGGGAGATTCCTCTGGTTTGACCACTTTAGATGCCTGTAATTGTAATCACCTACATCTGAACTGGTGCTGTAGGCCTTAAGTCAGTGGGAATACATCCATTGTCAGCGGAGTCTGACGTGATTCCATCTGTCCTGGAGCAGATGTCTAAATCAGCTCAGCTACATCCCACCCTTAGATGACTCTTGTTTTGTTTTCTCACTTGACAACAAAAGTACTTCAAAGCTGGTTCTGTCAAATGGAGATGGGTAAAATGTAGGTGATGTGAATTCCACTCCTGGTGTCTGGCTGAAAAGCAGGCAGGTGAGGACTCTGCCTCCACTGCTCCCGTTGCACTGGGGAGGGTGTCTCCTGTCCCCAGGGAGCACCCCACGTGCAGGCAGAGGCATGAGGCAGTACTTAGGGGGTTTATTTTTTTGGTTAGTTTATTTTTGCAACCCATCCTCCAGGTTGAATAGAAAAAGGCCTTTGGGCTCCCTTATTGCCTTAAGGTCCTGGGAATTGTTGCTGGGCTCTCAAGTACTTGATTATGTCCTGGAGTGGCAGTATTTTAGTTGAAAAGTTCAAGGGGCATTTAACTTTTTGGTTTTCCTGAGTTAATCAAAGAGGACTCTGTGTCAATGACCCAAAACAAACGACAAGAATACCAACAAAACCAGAGTTCTGGTGACTGCTTTGCTTTTCTTAGGTTCTCAGGCTGCTTTACATTGGGGTAACACAAGTGGCTGGTTTAGGAATATTCCTTCCAGTGCAGCGACTGTGGCTCTTAGAAGTAACAGATTAAAAATAGATTTAATCAAGGATGCAAATTTGTTTCTAATCAAAACTAGATTTACCTTGGTGTCAGGTCTTCGTTCTTGAAAATCTGGACCGTGCCCCGCTGTCAGAGCAGCCCTTGCTGAGCAGAGGTTTCAGTGCCATAGGATCATAGAATGTTCCAGGCTGGAAGGGACCTCTAGGCTCATCCAGTCCCACCTCCCCGCAGTCAGCAGGGACACCCCCAACTAGACCAGGTTGCCCAGGGCCTCCTCCAGCCTCCCCTTGAAGATCTCCAGGGAAGGGGCCTCAACCACCTCCCTGGGCAACCTGTCCCAGTGCTCCACCACCCTCACAGTAAAGAACCCATTCCTAATATCCAACCTAAAGCTGCTCTTCTCCAGCTTGAAGCCATTGCCCCTCGGCCTGTCCCTGCAGACCTTTGTAAACAGACCCTCCCCAGCCTGCCTGTAGCCCCTTGAGGGATGGGAAGGCTGCTCTGAGGTCTCCCTGGAGCCTCCTCTTCTCCAGGCTGAACAACCCCACCTCCCTCAGCCTGTGTTGGGAAGTTTCACCATCTGGAATACAGAACTGCCTTTAAAACCCAGGCAGTGACTGCACTGATCCAAGCCAGCAAAGGGGTACATCCCATCCTAATGAACATTCCCAAGAAGTTCTAACATCTTCAGGCCAAAAGACCCCCCAGAACTTGTTAAGACCATACTCTCTCTGGCTGGTGTGTTCTGGCCGTATCCAAGGGGTCAAAGATCTCAATGTTTTTCTTCTGGGGCCAGGGACTTGCTCATAAATTTACTCTCCTCCCAAAATTGAGCATGAGCAGCAATAGCCTTCGTTCCTTGCATTTAGAAAACTTGTCTTAAACAGGCAGGAGCTGCTCAAATGTAAAGAAACCAAAAGGACTGTGAACACTTCCCATGTTCAAGTTTACAAGTGCTATTTTTTCCCTGCTGAGCTGAATAACAGCAGTTGAAGGAACAGCTTCACCTCCTGGGTGGTCACCAGAGCATATAGTGCTTCCCTGCTTTCCAGGGAGGAAAAATTCCTTCATTTGGGCCCCCCTGACATCCTTTGCTCTGCTGGGTTCAGTCCTGGAGACCCACGGGGACAGGAGGGGAGGGCAAGGTTCCAGGAGTCCACACCATACCCACTGCTCTTACTGGAGAGGAAATAAACCTCCCCTAAATCAGTGCCACCTCAGTGCAAGTTAGTGAAAGCCACCTGGAAACCAAAACTAAGTATCTGGGAAGGGATATACAGCCAATTTCACTGAGTAGATCTGGTTTTACCTTTGTATCTTCATCCTGTACCTTTGCAGACTAAGCTGATGGTGAGACTCAGAGCAAACCTAGAGAGCCTGAGGTGCTCGGCCATGGAAGCTGCACCAAAAGCCAGTGAAGCTGAAGCTGCTCAACCCCACAGCCGCCTCTGGAGCAGACCTCAAAAAGCAGCTACAGCCACGGTCCTCTCAGAAGGTGCCCACCAGGTTTGCCCTCGTGGAAACCTGGAATTCAAGGGGAGAGGCTGTGGTGATGCTCACTGCGCTGGAGGAGCGTGGGGTGAACCTCACAGGAGGATGTGCCGTGTCCCCCTCGGTCCTTCTCCCAGAGGCTCCCTCTGCCCCCGGCACTTCAAATGGCCTGCCTCTAATCTTCCAACCTTGTAGCTGCTTAGCAGAGGGAAAGGAGATTCTGGCAACCTCCAACTTTTAACCCCTGCTTCTAAGACCATCTTCTTCTAAGAAGTTCTCTCTGTTTCTTTTTCACAGAAATGCATCAGCAGAGGGGAGCTCCAGGTCTCCTTGTCTTACCAGCCCGTGGCGCAGAGAATGACGGTGGTGGTGCTGAAAGCCAGACATTTGCCAAAGATGGATATCACTGGCCTCTCAGGTAGAAGCTATTTTCTCCAGCTTTGAATGTGTAGAAAAGCAATCCCCCCCAGTTGACTTGCAGAGCTTTTCACCTGCCTTAGCTGAAGATTTTGCCTTGTTTCCACGCTTCTCCTCAAACTCTCGCGGAGGGCGATGGCTGACCAGGCACCATCCGTCGCTCCCCAGCGGGTGCTTAGGCAAACGAGACTCCTGCTGAGAGACCAGAGGTTGCACCTTCCTGGCACCCTCTGGCTGTGCATGAGGACAGTCTTTTCCAGCCTCAGCACATCCCTGTCCTGCTTTTGGCCGGAGTGTGCAGGCTTTGTGCCTCCTTTGCCCTTAGCGGCATTGTTTCCATGGCACGACCACTCCTTGCTGCATCTGCCCCTAGAATCACAGAATCACAGGGTACAGGGATTGGAAGGGACCTGGAAAGCTCCTCCAGTCCAACCCCCTGCTGGAGCAGGAACACCCAGAGCAGGTCACACAGGAACGCCTCCAGGCGGGGTTGGGATGTCTCCAGAGAAGGAGACTCCACCACCTCCCTGGGCAGCCCCTGCCAGGGTTCCCTCACCCTCACCATGAACAAGTTCCTCCTCATATTGAAGTGGAACCTCCTCTGTTCCAGCTTGCACCCAGTGCCCCTTGTCCTGTCATTGGGTGTCACTGGGAAGAGCCTGGCTCCATCCTCCTGACACTCACCCTTTCCAGAGTTATCAACATTCAGGAGGTCACCCCTCAGTCTCCTCTTCTCCAAGCTCAAGAGACCCAGCTCCCTCAGCCTTTCCTCCTCTGGGAGATGCTCCACTCCCTCCATCATCTTGGTAGCCCTGCCCTGGACTCTCTCCAGCACTTCCCTGTCCTTCTGGAACTGAGGGGCCCACAACTGGACACCATATTCCAGATGGAGTCTCACCAGGGCAGAGCAGAGGGGGAGGAGAACCTCTCTCCACCTACTGACCACCCCCCTTCTGATACACCCCAGGATGCCCTTGGCCTTCTTGGCCATGAGGGCACAGTGCTGGCTCATGGGCATCCTGCTGCCCACCAGGACCCCCAGGCTTGTGTTTCCAAGGTCTGTGCCCTCTCCTTTGCTGCCTCAGACCAGGACACAGCGAGCAGAACCCGGGGTGTTACTGCCTGGAGCCCTGCTGGGCCACGTTATTAGTTTCTCTCTCTCTCCCTCTCTCCCCTCCAGCAGATCCCTACGTTAAGGTGAACGTTTATTACGGGCGAAAGCGCATCGCCAAGAAGAAGACTCACGTGAAGAAGTGCACTTTGAATCCCGTCTTCAACGAGTCCTTCATCTACGACATCCCCCTCCACCTCCTCCCCGACATCAGCATCGAGTTCCTGGTTATCGATTTCGACCGCACCACCAAAAACCAGGTGGTGGGACGGCTGATCCTGGGAGCCCACAGCCTGAGCCCAGCCGGGGTGGAGCACTGGCGAGAGGTGTGTGAGAACCCTAGGAAGCCAGTTGCCAAGTGGCACAGCCTGAGCGAGTACTAGCAGAGGGGGGCAGCGACACGTAGAACAGACTTAAACCTTGTTTTAGCTGTAGAACTAAACTTCCCTGAGAAGCAGGAGCTGATTGGGTCTCTAGTGATGTGATTTTTGCAGGGCACTAAAAATTCTAAAGAGCGTTTCAACGGAAAACAAAAACACACACACACAAAAAAAAACATAAAAAAGAAAAAAAAACCAAAAAAAAATTAAAAAAAAAAAAAAAGAGCAAGAAAAAGCTATCACAAAAATATATATAACAGTTGTAATCACACTATTGCATGCCTAATACAAACTGAAATGAGTATAACCACCAATATCAAGTCGCAGGTTTTAATACAGTTTTCTCTGTCACTATGGAAGTTGTGTTTGTGCCGAACTGTCTTTGCTGGTAATTTCACCGAGATTGGCCTGTCTTTTATTAGGCTTCTCCCAAAGTTTCTGAATTCTGCTGTTTAACCTCTAGTTTCTTGTTAGTTTGCCTGCACATTGGTTCTTGCAGTTCTGTTCTGCGCTGGTTTGGGAGTGCCAACCGCATTAGAAACCGCAGCGGAAGGGTGGCTTAGGGTTCTGCACTGGCACAAGAAGGAGAATCCAGGGGAAGGGATTTGCATCTGGAATTCAAGCAGCAACAAACTGCTCGGGTTGCCTTTGCCACCCAGGGTCAGCCCAGGCCTGAGCTCCGTGCCCTCTGGCTCCCCCTGCCCCACGAAGGGCCCGAGAGACACCCAAAACCCGGGCAAGGAAACTTGCCGATTCTTTTAAACCCCACGTGTGAAACCCTACATGGTTGCAAAGTGGTACCAGTGTAACGGACTGGAGGAAGGAAATACCTTGAGGGGGGGGGGGGGGAAGAGGTTTCAAGTGGAAAAAAAGGACAAAGCTTCCCTTCCTGCACGCTTGAGTCGATTTGCGTTATAAGGGCTTCTTGCCAGTTACCTGAGAGCCAGCTCTCCAGAGAGGCCTAAACGTGGGCAAAGCCTTTCACAGCAGATGGTGTCAGACGCTCCCAAGAAGTGAATTTTCAGTGTTTCAAGGCAGCTTGGGATAGTTCTTAAATTTTGATTGACTTCTGAGACTGAGGAGAGGCTGGGCACCGCCCCACAAGTGCACAAGTGGTTCCCGGCCGGCGTGACCTGTAGCACTTTGGGCTCTTTAACCCTGAAGAGTCAGTAGTTTTGTTCAAAAACTACTGTTGACTGTTCAGAAGTTCCTAAGTTCCATGAATACGAGTTTCCAAGTCGCTGCTCTAGATCTTGTGGTCTCAGAACCCCTCAGAAGAGGAGCAGGGTCCGGCCTCCTGGCAGGGACCTCCCGTTTGCCTTCTAGGTACATTCAAGCCAGGAGAGACAGAAGGATGATAATTGGCAGCAGAGGAGCCAGGTGTAGACGTTGCTGTAAACTGGGCAGGACTGGTTCTAGAGGGGCTGCTGAAGCTGAAAGAACCCTCTGGTGGCGCCTGAAGCGGAAGCAAGCGTGCAAAGAGGCACGGAGAAGACCCCCAGATTGGCAGTAAATGTGGAGTCTCTTCCAGGCAGCTGGTCTGGTTTGTGCCCTGTGGAACGTCAATGAAGTGAAAATTAATGAAATTCCAAAGGTTTAAGAAATTCAAAAGGTTTAAGAAATTCCAAAGGTTTAAGAAATTCAAAAGGTTTGAGAAATTCCAAAGGTTTAAGATGGTTTAACTACGTCCAGGACTCGACTGCTGGATTTTAGAGCCCTGTTGGGAAACAAAAAATGATCCTTTCCACCTTCACCCTAATGCCAGTAAATACTTGAGTCTTACTGGGTTCTCTCTCCAGCTGGAGCTGCTGGGAGGGCTCTTCGTGGGAACAGTCAGCACTTTTGTAATTTGGCAATACTTGGGCATCTCTTCCTAAGAAATTATTTTTGGAAAGCTGAATTTTCTCCCTCGTCACTAGTTACTCCTTCCAACCTCCCTCCAGGCAGAGTCTCCTTAGGAGGTGGCAGCTCTCTGCTCCCCAGGCTTTGCTCCTGCCCTGGCTGTCCCCATTCCCAGGATTTCTGCCCAAGGCTGTAGATGATTTTTAGCTTTGTCCTAAATTTTTAGCTCTGTCCTAAATTTTTAGCCCCATCCGTGGAATGAGTTCTCCCTTGGAAAGGGGGTGTAGCTCTCCTTCAATCCTAGTTTTTGCACTAAGCGTTTGTGTTGCTGAGGTTTAGCCACTGCCAGGACTTTTCCTGGGGGGACACTCTCCCAACACTGCTCCAACCAGCCCAACAGGACCTACGAACCGCCCACAAAGTTCCCAGTTCCCTTTCTCCCACCCCCCCGACTTTATCTCGCTGGGAAAAGCACGCCTAAGCCTAGGGGATCCTACCCAAACGGAAAGGAAAGATGAACTTCTCCTCAAGGAAACACGCTCAGGGTACATGGACTCGGCTGTCGGGTGGGGAGAAGCTCCAAGGCTCTCCTGGAAGGGGAGGAAACCCGAGAGGTGCAGATACAGATATATTTTTGGAAAGGTCAGATAGGCAGGAAGCGGCAGCGGGCTCACTCAGCTCTCCCGGGTGTGCTTTACTCTTTTACCTTGTGTCTTCTGTTGTAAAATTCACTTGGACGGTTACAACTCTGTGTGGAAAAAAAAAAAAATAACAAAACNTCCACCCCTTCCCCTCCCCTCCATCCCCTCCCCGTGTGAAACCGCGTGACGCTGTGAGCTGATCTCCACTCTGTAACGCTATCTTGGATGTTGGATTTGTTCATGCACATCTGAGCGTGCAAATAAAACTCGACTCACTTCACCTGCTGTGTTTGACCAGAGGCCACTCCTCCGGCCCCGCACCGCAGAGCGACCCGCTCCGGGGGCTTCCGGGCTCCCCGGGAATTCCCTGGGAACAGCAAAACAGGCTACAGGCACCTCAAAGAGCTAAAGGGCGAGGGCAGAACCCCGGCTAAAGGAAGAGTAACCCAACCCCTGGAGCGTTGGCACGTGTGAAACCTCGCAGGAATCCTGCACGGTGCCACCACTGGGTCTGGTGCAGCACAAATGGACCCAGTAGAGGTTGGGAAATGACCTGTTGGAGAGCAGCTATGGGGAAAGGGAGCTGGGGGTCCTGGTGGGCAGCAGGATGCCCATGAGCCAGCACTGGGCCCTCATGGCCAAGAAGGCCAAGGGCATCCTGGGGTGTATCAGAAGGGGGGTGGTCAGTAGGTGGAGAGAGGTTCTCCTCCCCCTCTGCTCTGCCCTGGGGAGACCCCATCTGGAATATGGTGTCCAGTTGTGGGCCCCTCAGTTCCAGAAGGACAGGGAAGTGCTGGAGAGAGTCCAGGGCAGGGCTACCAAGATGCTGGAGGGAGTGGAGCATCTCCCAGAGGAGGAAAGGCTGAGGGAGCTGGGTCTCTTGAGCTTGGAGAAGAGGAGACTGAGGGGTGACCTCCTGAATGTTGATAAATCTGGAAAGGGTGAGTGTCAGGAGGATGGAGCCAGGCTCTTCCCAGTGACACCCAGTGACAGGACAAGGGGCAATGGGTGGGAGCTGGAACAGAGGAGGTTCCACTTCAATATGAGGAGGAACTTCTTGAGGGTGAGGGAAGCCTGGCAGGGGCTGCCCAGGGAGGTGGTGGAGTCTCCTTCTCTGGAGACATCCCAACCCCGCCTGGAGGCGTTCCTGTGTGCCCTGCTCTGGGTGTTCCTGCTCCAGCAGGGGGTTGGACTGGAGGAGCTTTCCAGGTCCCTGGGACTCTGGGATTCATTAGCTAAGCTGGATCCAAGAGAAAAAAAAGCTGGGCAGAAAAAGCAGCCGTTTGGCTCTGACATTTGTAACTTCCAGCCATTCCTGGGGCAGAGCAGGATTCTCCGGGGTCCCGTTTGTCCCTCTTTGCCCCGGGTGAGGTGCACTCTCCCTCCCCAGCCTCCATGGTCTGCCTTCCCCCGGCTTGTTTTTCTGTGGCTCCCTCTCTACCCCAGCAGCGCCGCCGGGCACCGAGCCCCCTCTGCAGGACAGGCCAGACCCTCCCAGCCCAGAGCTGGGTCTCCCCAGCGACAGGGGAGGCCTCCCCCACCGGTCCCCGCGCTGCGCCGTGCTCCCGGGGTCAACCCAGCACCGGGCTCCAGAGGTGGTTTAGGTGTCTCAGTACTGGAAATGAACTTCAGGTCTTGTCTTCAAGGAACCAGATGGTGCCACAGCCCAAGCTTTAGGAAAAATACATGGAAAATACAGGGTCCTGCCCCTGGGGAGGAATAACCCCCTGCACCAGGACAGGTTGGGGGGGACCTGCTGGAGAGCAGCTCTGAGGGACAAGACCTGGGAGTCCTGCTGGAGACCAGGGGCCCACAAGCCATCGATGGGCCCTGGAGGCCAAGGAGGCCAATGGCATCCTGGGGGGCATCAGGAAGAGTGTGTCACCAGCAGGTGGAGGGAGGTCATCCTGCCCCTCTGCTGTGCCCTGGGGAGGCCCCAGCTGGAGCACTGGGACCAGTGCTGGGCTCCCCAGTTCAGGAAGAACTTGCTGGAGAGGGGACAGCAGAGGATCACAAGTATAATGAGGGGCCTGGAGCATCTCTCTGCTGAGGAAAGGCTGAGGGACTTGGGGCTTCTTAGTCTGGAGAAGAGAAGGCTGAGGGGGATCTGATCAACACCTATAAATACTTCAAGGGGGGTGTCAGGAGGATGGGGCCAGGCTTTTCCAGTGGTGCCCAGTGAGAGGACAAGAGGGAACAGGCACAAACTGGAACATGGGAAGTTCCATCTCAAGATGAGCAGGAACTTCTTCCCTGTGAGGGTGGCAGAGCCCTGGCAGAGGCTGCCCAGAGAGGTGGTGGGGTCTCCATCTCTGGACGTTCCTGTGGGACCTGCTCTGGGTGACCCTGCTCTGGCCAGGGGTTGGACTGGGGTGATCTCCAGAGGTCCCTCCCAACCCCAGAGCATTCTGTGAAAAGATGGCCCGATGGCCCAGCAGAAGGGAGTGGCTGGTGCTGCAGCTGGTCACACCTATGGTAAGGACATCGCGGGCTGCCCGGCCCCCTCAGCCATGACTGAAGCTGTGGAATGGAAAAAACATCCTACCCCCGCCTTCTCACCGTCCCCTCTCCAACACAATGGATGCAGGATCTGCCCAAACAGTAAATACCTCACCAGGAATGAAGAACTCTCAGCTCAGGGGTGTCCGAGGCCAAAGCCCTGCCAGGATTCCTGCCCAGTTAAAACAGCAACGTTTGTGTCACGAGACTGGAGGAGTGAATCATAGAATCACAAAAGGGTTTGGGTGGGAAGGGACATTAATGATCACCCCGTCCCCCTCCCTGCCCTGGGCAGGGACACCCACCACCAGCCCAGGTGACTCCAAGCCCCTTCCAACCTGGCCTTCAACCCCTCCAGGGATGGGGCAGCCACAGCTTCTCAGGGCAACCTGGGCCAGGCTCTCACCACCCTCACACCCAACAAGTTCTTCCCCACATCTCAGCTCCATCTCCCCTCTTTCAGCTTCAAATCCTTCCACCTCATCCCATGACTCCCCTCCCTCATCAAGAGTCCCCCCCATCTCTCCTGGAGCCCCTGGAGGGACTGGAAGGGGCTCCAGGGTCTCCCCAGAGCCTTCTCTTCTCCAGGCTGAACCCCGCCAGCTCTCTCAGCCTGTCCTCCCAGCAGAGGGGCTCCAGCCCTCCCAGCATCTCTGGGGCCTCCTCTGGCCCTGCTCCATGTTCTGATGTTGGTGGCCCCAGAGCTGGAGGTGGCACTGGGGGGGTGTCTCCCCAGAGCAGAGCAGAGGGGCAGAATCTTCCCCTCAGCCCTGCTGGGGATGCAGCCTGTGGTGGAGGGGGCTTTCAGGGCTGCCAGCACACAGTGCTGCCACCAGCACCCTTTGCTGTTTCCTGCTGAGGAAGAACAAGGAGGGTTGTCCAGGAGAAAACCTCGTGTGCTCAGAAGAGGTGAAAAGAACTGCGGGTACGGAGGTCGGGTGGGACACGGCTCCTCGAGCACATGGGATGTGCTGTAAGGAAGAGGGTGAAGNGTTGTGGGCACCTCAACCCAAGAGAGATCTGGAGGGGCTGGAGCGAGGGCAGAGGAGGGACACGGAGCTGGGGAAGGGCCTGGAGAATCAATGTCCTGAAGGAGCTGGGAGTGTTGAGTGTGAGGAAGAGGAGGCTGAGGGGAGACCTCATCCCTCTCTACAACTGCTTGGAAGGCCATTGTGGAGAGGTTGGTGCTGGTCTCTTCTCAGGGGCAATGAGCGCTGGAAGGAGAGGGAATATCTGCAAGCTGCAGCAGGGTAGGGTTAGGCTGGCCATGAGGAGAGAATCCTTCCCAGCAAGAGTGGTCAGAGCCTGGACTGGGCTGCCCAGGGAGCGGGAGGAGTCCCCATCCATGAACATGTTTGAGACTGGTTGAGATGGTGTTGGGGGATCTGGTGTAGGGGAGACCTTTGCAGAGTGGGGCTGATGGTTGGACTCCAGGATCACAGGGGTCTCTGCCAACCACAGTGACTCTGGGATTCTATGATTGCTTTTTCTGCCACTCCTGTATGTTCTGGTGTTACTTTGCCTGGTTTTCTTTTCCAGTCTTGTTTCCTGTTTGGCTCAATGGGGAATTATCTCCCTGGGAATCAGCTGCTTCCTGCAGCCCAGAGGTGAAACCGGGAGCTCGGACCCAGTCCTTGTGCCTGTCCTGGCGGGTGCTCTCACACGGTGCCTTTCAGGTGGTGTCAGCTCCCAGAGGGACTCCCTTGGCCTTAAATAGTTCTTGGAGAAGACTTTCCAGTGTTGACAGTACGCTGGAGACGTCGGATGCGCGAGCTGCGGTTGTTGCTCTTCACGGAGGGTGAAATCGGGGGGCGCTGGAGCCCCTCTGGAGGCAGCCCCTCCCCTCGAGGGCCATCCCGTAGCTTTGGGGCTCGGAAAAGAGCCAGGATGATTTCTGCTCCCAAAGAAATTCCCAGGGATGTGTGCTGTGGAAGGCGAATGGCAGTGCCATGGCAACACCACTCGCTCCTCCGGGGCCTGGCAGAGGCCGAGAGCCCGGGCTGCGCCTCCCGGAGTCCTGCCAGCGCCGGGGGAGGTGGGCAGGGAGTAGGAGCAGGAGCTTCCATGCTCTCCACAAACCCCTTCCTTTTTCTACGATTTCCCAATCCCATGCTGTGTCCAGGGTTGCTTTGGGGTTTTTTTTTCCCTTTTTCTTTTTGTTATGGAAATCCTTTTGTGTCTGTTTCAGCCCAATGGTGGAAGAACCCGAACCGCGGGGTTTCCAGGCACTGGATGCAGAGGCCGAAGAGAGATTTGGTTTCTTTCCCATCTTGCACAATGAGTAGAAAATAGTTGGCAGCTGTGGATTTGGCTGAGCAGCTCTCCCCAACTGCCCTCCTCGTTGGTGGAGGCCCCATCCCTGACTGTGTTTCAGAGTAGATTGGATGTGGTGTTGAGGGATGTGGTGTAGGGGAGAACGTGAAGAGTGGGGCTGATGGTTGGACTCCATGATCCCAGGGGTCTCTGCCAACCACAGTGATTCTAGGATTCTAATTGCAGTTGTTGCCACAAGAAATAACTGGAAATGGTTAAACACCACGGTCACTCCCAGTGTGGGGAATCCAGAATCCCAAAATCTCAGGGATTAGAAGGGACCTGGAAAGCTCCTCCAGTCCAACCCCCTGCTGGAGCAGGAACACCCAGAGCAGGGCACACAGGAACGCCTCCAGGCGGGGTTGGGATGTCTCCAGAGAAGGAGACTCCACCACCTCCCTGGGCAGCCCCTGCCAGGCTTCCCTCACCCTCACCCTGAACAAGTTCCTCCTCATATTGAAGTGGAACCTCCTCTGTTCCAGCTTGCACCCATTGCCCCTTGTCCTGTCATTGGGTGTCACTGGGAAGAGCCTGGCTCCATCCTCCTGACACTCACCCTTTCCAGATTTATCAACATTCAGGAGGTCCCCCCTCAGTCTCCTCTTCTCCAAGCTCAAGAGACCCAGCTCCCTCAGCCTTTCCTCCTCTGGGAGATGCTCCACTCCCTCCAGCATCTTGGTAGCCCTGCCCTGGACTCTCTCCAGCACTTCCCTGTCCTTCTGGAACTGAGGGGCCCACAACTGGACACCATCTTCCAGATGGGGTCTCACCAGGGCAGAGCAGAGGGGGAGGAGAACCTCTCTCCACCTACTGACCACCCCCCTTCTGATACACCCCAGGATGCCCTTGGCCTTCTTGGCCATGAGGGCACAGTGCTGGCTCATGGGCATCCTGCTGCCCACCAGGACCCCCAGCTCCCTTTCCCCTACGCTGCTCTCCAACAGGTCCTTTCCCAACCTCTACTGGGACCTGGGGTTGTTCTTGCCCAGATGCCAGACTCTACACTTGCCCTTGTTCTAGTTCATTCCATTTCTCCCCAGAGAGAAATTAGCAGCAGACTTGCATTTTTAAGGCTTTCAAGCCACTTAAACATAACGTTCCAACTCCTTTTTTTCTTTTCCCAGAGCAAGAGAAGCATTTTCCAAAAAGATATAAACAACCCACGAGCTTCCCTTCTCCAGCGCTCTCCTGAAGGGCCTTCTGCCCACCACGCTGGGCACCAGGGGTTAAACCACCAGATTCAAAGCTTTCTATTAAAAAAATGATATATTGTGTCACATAAAATAATAGTTGTGTGCACAGATTTATCCATGAGAAAAAACAGAACTCTTTTTGCCTAACGCTGTGTGAAAGGAAGTGCTCGCTGCTGCTGTTGTACAAGCAAAGGCACGGGCTGAAGGAGCCCTGGAGGGCACAGGGTCGGCTACTGGAAGGTGGGAATAGTCCCAGGGAGCTTCCAGTACGGCCAACACATCACCAGTATGGCCAACACATCACCAGTATGCATCATCTGGAAAACCCAACCATGGCAACGTGTCCTCTCTGCACCAAGGGGAGGCACATGGAGAACTCCTCACCTCAGGGGCCCTGCTCAGCCCAGGGAGCTGATGATCCCAAGGGTCTCTTCCAACCTAGCTATGATTCCATGATCTGAAAGAATTTCTGCACCAGAATCTTTTACAGGAACTTCTGGGCCGTTGTCCCTACCTTCTCCTCAACCTCTCTGCCGGGCGTTGATCTCAGCTGGACACCATAGAATCATAGAATCGTTTAGGTTGGAAGAGACCCCTGGGATCATCAAGTCCAACCATCAGCCCCACTCTACAAGTTCTCCCCTACACCAGATCCCTCAACACCACATCTAATCTGCTCTGAAACACAGTCAGGGATGGGGACTCCGCCCCCTCCCTGGGCAGCTGATTCCACTGACTG
>VZTM01033407.1:10534-26907 GCA_013400555.1 Jacana jacana | reverse complement strand
AGCCACTGTCAACTAAAAAGCAAATATCAGTTTAACTGGCAGCATTTTCAAGTGTGCAATAATTCAAGCCAAAATATATAAAATTGTCATATTAATTGAAAATCATAAACAATTCTAAGTTTACATGTAATATATTAAATATTTTTTCTTATGTTCTGTAGGCATTCATCCTTAGAACAAGATTTGGCTAAAGATGACTTTCAGTAGAAAAATAAGAAGGTATGAACTACATTTTCAGGTAAGAAGAAAGTGTCTTTTCTCCTTTTGTTCACCTAATAAATAATAGGCAGGATCTCTGGCCAGGGTATTAAAGTCTTCATCTGATTGCTCTCCTCTGATGGAAATTTAAACCACACTGCTGACTTCCAGAAAAATGAGTTAACTCCCAGAATATCATCAAACTTTCCTACTGATATCTTCAACCAAGAAACATTAATTGAAAGAGATCTGGGCATTTCATGTCCACACTGAGAGTGTTAACTATCAAGAAAACAATATATTAGTATAATATAATGCCATTCTAAGCAAACCTGTTTCCAGAGAAAGGTTTGGGAGGACACATTCATTCAGTCTGCCTTAATTCACCCATAGTTCTTACAAATTAATAAATAACCGAGCTGCAGGAAAGGCCTTTCCTTTCTGTATACAAAGGTTGAAGTCAGCAAATAAAAATGGGATCTTCTGGAAAGTGTCACAAGTTTTTTATTTATTTTATTTCCACATTTTCAATGAAAAGAGACTGTGGGTTTTTGAAAAGACAATGTTTAGGCTCTTTTAAAACACTCCTATTTAAAATTTGGTCAAAACTGATGGATAAAAGAATAATTATTACATTTTCTTTCATGCTATAGAAAAAAATATTGAGTGATTCATTCATTTTGATGTCTTTCTTTCAGTTTGCTTGAAACTGACTCTTTCTCTACTATGTTTTCATCTCAGGCATCACTTGGAAGAAGACTCTGATCAGCTTCTGATTATATTAACCAAGCTTCATCAATGTTTAACTTAATATATGAAAGAATTTTATTTTTTTTTTTTACAGGGAGAACATACTGAAACAATCTCTTCAGAATCCTGGTAGAATCCCTATCACTGGAAATTTTCAAGACCTGACTGGATTGTTAGATAATTTCATCCAGGCTCTATTTCCCACAAAATGTTGAACAAAATGATCTTCATGAGTCCCTTCCAACCTGGGTTGTTATATGGTTCTACAATTCTATGATTCTAAATTCAGAAGTGCTGTTCCTGGACTGGAAGATGACACAGGCTCAACCACATTTTATCAGACTTCTCTAAGACACCATAGTTACTGATTCCAAATCAGCTCTTAAGAGACTCACCCCAGGATGTTCTACATAATGGGCCTATAGGAGAAATGAGGAGGGGGCACTTTATTAGGGACTGTAGAGGTAGGATGGAGAGTAACGGTTTTAAATGGAAAGAGGGGGGATTAAGATTAGACACTAGGAAGAAATTCTTTACTGTGAAGGTGGTGAGACACTGGAACTGGTTGCACAGAGGAGTTGTGGATGCCCCATCCTTGGAAGTGTTCAAGAGCAGACTGGATGGGGCTTTGAGCTACGCAGTCTAGTGGGATATGTCCCTGCCCATGGCAGGGGGGTTTGGAACTCGATGATTTTTAAGGTTGCTTCCAAATCTAACCTTTCTATGATTCTATGACACTGTGGTGGTCAAGATATTAAATGTGCATTAGATAAAAACGGATCTCTTAATACTCTGGATGATTGCCTTAAACACTGAAATCATTAATATAAGGATAATAACATTTCTTCAATATTTTTTTAAGTCTTTTCTTTAAAATCCTTGATGTGAAAAATGTAATTTTAAGTTACACTGAGGATGATGAATACATAGTCCTAATGATTAGCCACAAAAATATTTTGAAGACTCTGATCTGCATAAAATATGATGTAGATTATGATCTCTCTTTGCAATCTAACTAATTTATATTTCTGCAAAAGACATTCCATTATAAAGGAGTCGCAGTATACTATTTCTCATTTCATACCCTTTTCAGGCACTTTTATGAAGCAAAAGTATTCACCAATACATTACTGTACTATGCATTTGTTAAAAAAAAATTAGAAGAAACATACTTCAATACAGCTCTCAGAGCAATATGTGGACTTCTGTTGCAATAAATCTATTCAGACAAAACCACTGAAATAACACATGGTCTCAGAAAATTACTGCACAAGAACTCTGATATCTGAAACCTATTCATTGATTTACTTGAGGTATTATAATAGAGCATAAATTATCATATAGTCAAGAGAATGTGAAAACAGCAGATTTGTCCATTTTCCTTAATTTGGAAAAAGATAAGAACTCTCCACTTTATCCAGAGTCAGACCACAGAAATCACTGGCATAATTCTGAATTTATATCCCTATAAGTGGAATTCATACAAAAATACTAAATAATACTAAAATAACGAATTACTGCAGACTATAGCAAAGTATAGAAAATAAATCTACAGAAATATTTTTTCAATGTCTTGTTAAAAAAAAATAAATCATCAGATATCATTAAATATTTTACCAAGAAAACAATATGAATTTTTCAAACAAACTCAAGTTATTTCAGATTATTTTTCAGTTTAGTTAAAAATCGCAAAACTACTTTTTCTGAGTTGGACACTTTCTTCATGCTGATGACCTGTGTCATGTCCTCCATTCCATACTTCTGAAACTAACAAATAGTTCAAATAATTATATATTTACCTAATGAAAATAATCTTGGCAAATGGGCAATGTATATCGCAGTGCCATGCAATACAGTTCTGAGGTTTTGTTTGTGGAAGTGTCATTTTTCATATGACACCGTCAAATTGTTTTTCTTCAGCAGACATATAAAGTGCTGTAAGCCATTTGGGAGAGTCAGTGACAGAAGCATTTTCCACATTCATTCCATCTTTCTCTATCCTTGTTTGATCATTACTTCACAATCTCATCTGATATGTGATACCATTCTGCCACCATTTTAACTGTTCATCTCCTGATTGCTTTCCTGACACTTTGCCCTCCAGTAATACTTGCTCTGATTGTCATCCAATCTTTTGCTAAAATAGAAAGTGTTTCAGTTTTGTCTCTCAGATGTGTATATTGAATGTCTACTGCACACCAACTGTTGAAGTATACACCCAATAACATCAGCTATGGCAGAGGAAGAGGTTTTAAAAGGAAAATATATAAAGAAGAATATTTGAGCATAGTGTGTTTATCAGGCATGTGAACTGTGGAACAAATAATACCTAAATATCTTTGATAGATTTCTTCTCATATTTCTTCTCTATTGAATAGTTTTACAATTAAGCCACAAATAAATAAAGAAAGAAATTGCAAGGTCACATTTCAAGAATAATATAAATTTTTATTATTAGGCAAATGCCATAAACAAGTTATGGCGCATAGTCACTTAACATTGAAATTAATTTATTCTGAAAAGTTTGCCTCACTTTTTCTTTTTGAAAGTATCAATGCTAATATATACTTTAAAAAAACTCAGAGAAATTTATTTCAGAGTATCATCCAGTATCATAGAACTGCAAATTTTTGGATGTCAGTGCATTTTGTGTACTTGAATACTGTTAGAGCTAGGGAATAAAAACTCTGGGAATAAAAGCTCTGTTAATCTGAAACTAAAAAATTCCTATAAAATCGTCAAATTTCACCAGCTTAACATTAACATCAGAAACTTATGCATTTCCTAACAGTAAGCAATAGAACATTTAAAAATTACACAGCAAATAGTTTTGCTTTAAAATACTTTATATAAGACTGGACCAAACTTATAAGCCATACAGCAAATCTAAGAGTCCCTTCTCAGAAATCTGTGAAGCAAAATATTCAAATAAAAAAAGAATAAGCTTAGAGAAACCTGAAGCGAAACTTAAGTCTTCCAAATGGTGAATAAATGTATTTCAAGATATTTTGAAAACCTGATAAGAAAATTAAGTGCAACAGGTAAAATGTTGTTATAGTGTACTTATTAGCTCTAATAATGAGACTTCTGCAAGTTATTTTTTGTTCTCTGTGGTAAAGAGAAAACCTTTTATTCACATCTCAAGTCTTGCTTGGCAACTAGTTAACTATGTAAATCAATACACTAAAGCAATGCAAAACACATATAGTAGTTGCATTAATGTTCTAGTTTTCTCCCACTAAGTAAGAAAAAAATATCCATTTTATTTACACTGGTGTTCTAAACGCAATTGAAGTTAGTTATGCCACCTTGCCTAATGACAAAACTACAGAATGAAAATACCCTGAGGCTTGCAGGGATGAAGGATTCTTCCAAAAGTGTGAATAAATTCTGGGCCATATAAACCAGAAGTTCTTCACATGTGGAACCAATTTTACCTACTGGCTATGGCAGGGCAGATGTAAGAATTGTGCAGGCAGTGCAGGCCATATTTTTGGCACTCCATTTACCACATAGGGACATACTGCAGAGATGAGATCACTGTCAAAATGTGCAGCTGTGTGAATTTCCCTTCTTTATCAACAAATAAGGACGTATACTATCTCTTGGGTTGGATTTCTTGTTGCAGTACTCAGTAAGTACTTGAAAGGAAAGATCCAACCTACCTCTCCAGCACTGTTCATCTCAGTTATAAAGCTACAGTGAACAGAATAGTCACCCTGTGGATTTTCCGTTCTGAAAAACATGAAATTGCCTTTCTTCTTGATAAACATGAAGTGGTAACATCATCAGCTCTGCAAACTGCCAACAGATTTATAGTTTCAGATAGAAATTGACATTTCAGTGTGGACTATAATGATGAAAACACCCAGAAAAGTGAACTGAGATCATCTCTCTGTAATAATAAGCCCAAGAACGGCAGATAAAGCTTAGTAAGTTATCATACGTTCAGGAAAATTATTATTGTGAGGGCAACTAAGGTATGTTGAATACATTAATGCAACAATTATTTATTCTGTCATGCTGGAACATTTGAATGATAATCTACTTCCTGTCCAAACAAAACTTTAATGTTTTTGTATTCTTTCCTTCTCAGAGCAACAGAAGTTTTTGTTTCTAAATAAAAAAATTCTTAGAAAAAAGATCTCTGTTATCTTTATGTGAAATTAAACAATAAATTAAACACTATGTGAAACACTGGTTTTGATGGGTTGTATCATCACAGACTTTTAATTTTAATGTTCTGAAATACATTTTCTCAAAACTATCAGTGAGTAAAGCAACTACATGTGAGAATTAGAGTAAGTTAAGAGGTTTCCTACAAGATTTTTATGGAAAGTATTTTTTCTACTAAGCCTATTGCCACTGAGGACTTATGTAGTAGAATTTCTGTATCTTGTAAATGTATCCAAAATTAACCTTTTAATTTCAGGTTATATTGTTCATGAGGAGCACTAAGCTTGGAAAGGAAAAACAAGTTGTACTTGTTTCCTTTTGCAGTTCTGTTCAAGTTCTCTTGATTCACTCTTTCCAATGGAATTGCTATGATGTGTCTCAGAAATTTTTTTCAAACAGGGATTTCTAGCAGATAAATTGAACAGGGTTGTACGACACCTTAAGTGGTATTTATCAAGCAGCCAAGCAGTACAAGACAGGTAAGGTTAACATCTTCTTCATGGTCCCATCTTCTGTCTCCCTTCCAAAAATGAGAAAGAAAAAAGACTTATTTAAACATGGTCCATGTGGATGAAATTAGATATAAAATCATAGAATCATTTTGGTTGGAAGAGACCCTTGGGATCATCGAGTCCAAACATCTGCCCTACTCTACAAGTTCTCCCCTACACCATATCCCTCAACACCACACTTGCTGGGCCTCTTTCCATTATTCCCTTAATTCATGGCTAACTGGAGAGGTCCCGATGGACTGGAAGGTGGTGAATGTAACACCCATCTACAGGAAGGGTAAAAGGGAAAATCCAGCAAACTATAGACCTGTCAGTCTGACCTCAATACCAGGGAAAGTCATGGAGCAGATCATCTTGAGTGCTGTCAATAAACAGGTAATGGGCAACAAGGGGATCAGGCCTAGCCAGCATGCGTTTATGAAAGGCAGGTCCTGCCTGATGAACCTGATCTCCTTCTATGATTAGATGAGGGGAAGACAGTGGATATAATATGTCTGGACCTTAGAAAAGCATTTGACGCTGTCACCCACCACATTCTCATGGAACAGGTGGCTGTTCATGGCCTGGATGAGCGTATGATCTGCTGGATCGAGCACTGGCTGGAAGGATGCTCCCAAAGGGTGGTGCTTAATGGAATTAAAGCCAGCTGGCAGCCGGTCACAAGTGGTGTTCCTCAGGGCTCAGTACTGGGGCCATTCTTGTTTAATGTCTTTATTGATGATGTCAATAGGGATATAGAGAGCATCATCAGTAAGTTTGCAGATGGCACGAAGCTGGGTGGGAGTGTTGATCTGCTTGAGGGCAGGGATGCTCTACAGAGGGACTTGGATAGACAAGATAGATGGGCCAGTGTTAATGGCATGGCCTTCAACGAGGCCAAGCGCCAGGTCCTGCACTTGGGCCAAAACAACTCTATGCATTGCTACAGGCTTGGGGAAGTGTGGCTGGAGAGCTGCCTGGCAGAAAAGGACCTGGGGGTGCTGGTCGACGGGCGGCTGAACATGAGCCAGCAGTGTGCCCAGGTGGCCAAGAAGGCGAAGGGCATCCTGGCTTGCATAAAGAATAGTGTGACCAGCAGAAGTAGGGAGGTGATTGTCCTCCTTGTACTCAGCACTGGTGAGGCCACACCTTGCGTCTTGTGTCCAGTTCTGGGCACCTCAACACAAGAGAGATATCGAGGTGCTGGAGCAAGTACAGAGACCGGCAATGAAACTGGTGAAAGGCCTCAAGAATAAATCTTATGAGGAACGATTGAGGGAGCTGGGACTTTAGTTTGAGGAAGATGAGGCTGAGGGGAGACCTCATCACTCTCTACAACTACTTGAAAGGGTACTGTAGAGGTTGGTGTTGGTCTCTTCTCAAGGGCAATTAGCGAGAGAACGAGAGGGAATGGCTCCAAGGTGCAGCAGGGTAAGTTTAGGCTGGACATTAGGAAAAAATTCTTCACAGAAAGAGTGGTCAATCACTGGAATCGCCTGCCCAGGGAAGTGGTGGAGTCATCATCCCTGACTATGTTTAAGAGTAGATTAGATGTGGCGTTGAGGGATATGGTGTAGGGGAGCACTTGTAGAGTAGGGCAGATGGTTGGACCCGATGATCCCAAGGGTCTCTTCCAAATGAATTATTCTATGATTCTATATCTAATCTACTCAATATACAGCATGTCAATATATCTCTTGTGCTGAGGTTCCCAGGACTGGACACAATACTCAAGGTGTGGCCTCACCACGGCTGAGTACAGGGGGACAATCACCTCCCTACTTCTTCTGGTCACACTATTTATTTTAATGTAATAACTTTTGTGAACAGTTAACTTTCCTAAGAGAAAACATAGAAATAAAATAGTGCATGTCTACAGCCAGTTCTATTTCTTTATGAAAATGAACTTTTAGAAACAGAGATAGAAAGGACTGTTATAACTGAAAGTTTACTTTAAAGTTTGTATTCTACTCAGGGGAAGGAATAAAATATAAAAATATCCTGTAAAGACAACTGAAAAGATGACTCCAAATAAAAGATCAAATCTGTACTATCAAGACCAAGGTAATACCTTTTTATCCTGCATTAAATTCATTTAACTTAAACCCAGGGAAAGATGAAGAAAAGTATTTAGAAGACAGTGTGTGGTATGGAATATATTTGAGAACTATGACAAAATTGTTGAATCAATGTCTTCCCACATCCTACTTTATTTCTGAAGTGGTACATTAATACAAAAAAATAACAAATGCAGAATATGCAGTATTTAAAGATATTTTATTTACATTGTATGAATTATTATACCTTTTTATAACCCAAAGTGGCACATTCCATACAAAAATTACTATTTTGTAAATTCATAATATATCTATAAAATTTATGTGCAAAATGGTATCAAATCATTCTTTAAATTATATTTGTCAACAAATGTATAGCAAATTCCATAATTATTGTTTTACTAAATATGCAGTTACTATGTTACCGAAACATTTACCTCAGCCTGTTTCTACAATACAGCTGGGCTTTTTTGACACACTCTCAATGAGCAGGTTTGCTCAAAGCTAGGGCAGCATCAACAGTACAAGGAAAGTTGCATACAGGTCAAGGTAAGAATACTATTACCAGTTTCCTTTCTCCTATACCACATCTTCCCCACTGCTCCCATGGACCATGTAAAGACATAATGTGCCTGCAAAAGGAAAAGCGATTATGCAGAAGGATTATATGCCATATGGGGGATGCAGAATACACTCCTCATGGCTAGGATCAAAAGGTCTGAGGCCAAAAGGAACAGGTATGCCAAGCCACACTACAGTCCTTCACACTGCCAACTGTATGTTTCAAGCGTAGAACATATCTTCCTCCAAACTTCAACAGATGAAATCGAGTAATATTACAGTTCTTGACAACAGATGTTAACTTTGCACTTTATAAATATGTGCATTGTCTTATCATTCTGAATTGGAAGCTTATTTAATTGCAGATCACAGTTTTTGCCTATTAGACTGCAAAGGCTGGTGTGTTCTGTTTAGAAAATTGCAGACTGGGCTTAAGTTATCTCAATTTGGTCTTTCGTGACTTAAACTGCATCAGATTCATTTTAAACTATTCTTGTCAAACTATATATCTTTTCTGACTCTTCATTAAGTTTTCCACAGTCTTTTAAAATAATAGACATCAAATAGGTCTCATTCTTGCATAGTTTGAAAATATTCTCCTGACCACCAAATATAGGCTTTTTTGTTTAACAGTTTCAAAATTTATTATCTTAACAATATTTTTTTTTGTGGTAACACATTGAGAATAGTACTAGAAATAGGGACATCAGCAATAAACAGATTACATTTTAAATCTGTACAGAACCTAGTGATGAATATAAATTCTCCTGTTACTGCTCAAGATACCACAGACATTTACTAATCATCAAATACCTGTAGTGAAAATATTTCCTTCACCTTCCTTTTATCATCTGCTG
Source organism: Jacana jacana (assembly GCA_013400555.1). Taxonomy (NCBI): domain Eukaryota; kingdom Metazoa; phylum Chordata; class Aves; order Charadriiformes; family Jacanidae; genus Jacana; species Jacana jacana. The sequence continues at coordinate 17,817 of VZTM01033407.1, read as the reverse complement.
TAATTTCTATTGCTTGACTCAGCCATGTTTTGTTTTTGATTTTCACAAATTCAGCTGAGTGAAACATGTAAAATTTCATAAACATAACTTTTGTTGAACTGAGATGCAGATAGACGCAAGGGATACTAGTGTCAATATGTCAACAAATTATACGTTGTCTCTTGAGACAATCCCATTGGGCTCAAATTCATTGCCTTTATTCACACTGAATAATTATACAGATCTAATTTCACAAGAGCCTATGTGCAAAGTAGAGTATTAAATATGACTGATGAGTGCAAAATCAGGTCCATTGAAAGAATGAGGCACGCAGTCACTGCTCTGTGTAAGATTTGCTGAAACAAGCTAAACATTAGCATTCTAAACATATAAACTCAATTCAAATATTTGAACTTGTAGCCATTTTCTAAATCTTACTTGCATACTGAGTGGTCGCCTCATTTACATTGTGAATTATGTATGATGTTTAATTCCACTTGAAAGTGTGAAATTGTTATGAGATGATGAAGTATATAAGCATTATATTTACAATAGATTTTCTGTATCTGTCTAGTATTGACAAAATACAGATGTCATTATACATGCAAAGTCTCAAGTTTCAGTGACTTTGTTAAGAGAGCCTTGGGTTTGATTCTTTGCATCAACAATAATCAATGATCAGTTGGCAACATTTTATAACAGAAGGGTTATGAATGTAATTATAAAATACATTTTTTTTAAAATAAATGGTAAGTTCTTATGAGGGTTGGGCCCAAACAAGAGTAAGCAGGACAAGGGCTGGTTGAGAATAGGAATAGCCGGTGAGGATTTACTAATGGCAAATTGTACTTGACAACTGTGAATCCCTTCTCTGATGGATGAGAGGAGAGCAGTGACTTTGACTTTAGCAAGGTCTTTGACACAGGTGATCTTGGTGATGTATATATGTGATACTTCAGATGAACTTTGTTGGTCCATATTGGAAGGTTTCAAACTTAGAGAGCCTTGTATTTCTACATTCTCTCTGCTTTAAGAATTACAAGTAAAATTACATGGTTTCAGTGGTAACTAGGATGATCAATAAATTTTATTTGGAGTAGCAAACATTAAATTCATTCTTCAGGTCATTCAACAGTAATTTTCCCTTAAAAATTGCAGAGTTCATGAGTGGAACAATAAATTTATTAAAACCATTAGGCTAGACAGTAGAGTTTTGTGATTAAGGATTTTCTAAGCCAGCATCCATCTGCTCCAACCAAAATAAAATAATAACAAAAAAAAAGTCAGGGTCCCAAATATGAGTCTGTCTTCTCTGTCCTACCCCTAAAAACTTTTTTTTTTTTTTTTTTTTCCTCCAGGTATAAAAATTGATTTCTCTGTACTAAACTTTTGGGGGGATTTTTTTCCCCCTTCCCTTTGAAAAATAAACGTGCTAAAATTATAAGCAGCTACTGCTGCTGCTGTATCTAAAGTCTACAATTATTGGCCATAGTCCAGTTTATACCAGTGTAACTAAAATAATATAGGTTTTTTTATGCCGATAGATTTTTGTTTACAATTCAAAAGGGAAAATACCATTTGATTTACAGGGCTTGGGAAAGTGATTTATGTAGTTTTTTTCTGACTACTCTAATCAAAATTGAAAAACTTATATTATACTCTGTTCACAGTGATCTAAGAACCCATATATAAGCCTAATATAACATATAATAGAATATTGGACAATCAATCAAGAAATTGAGACACTGATGACTAAATTATACAAAATGTGAAAGATTCATGACTGAACTGCTGAGATTGGATTTTCTGGGTACTGTAAATATCAAAGAATTAAGCCTACTTTGATGCAAGTTCATAAATTCAGTTTCCAAACATAGAATCATGTGGGAAAGAGAAATATAAACACCATGAGTAAAATATTTCTCTCCTAAGAAACATGATTTTCTCCTTTTGTATTTTAAACAAGAATGCATTCCAAGACAGAAAAAATCATCACACAGCTGAAACTAAATATATGTTAGTAGAAGACTTTTTCCATTTACACCAGTAAATTAAAAAATATTTGTCTCAAAGTTACAAGCACTGAAGATCATCTTTGACTTCTGATACAACATGGGAAAATCAGAAGCTTAATCATACTTGATACCTCTTTCTCACAAATTCTGATTCAAAGCAATTCTGATGAGCAGACCTGACCAGTCTCTTATTAATTTCTAGACATTGCTAATAGATATGACTGAAAAATTAAAAATATTTACTGAAATATTGATAATAGTTCTTAATGTAGCAGAAAGAGTTAGGGCAAAGGCCTTGAATATGAGGGAGTCAAGGGTTGCATTTGTCAAAACAGATGAGTCGTGCCTGAGCGCCATTGTCACTAGGACACTGATTCCTCATTTTTTCCTACTTTTTCCCTTCTTCCTCTAGAAGTTTACTCTGTGAGGCAAGTGCTATTGCTTCCTTTGTGCTGTCACAGGGAGGCACCTCTACGTGCTTCTGTAATACAAAGAATAATTAATGGTTACTGACACAAGTACAGCTGAACCACGGAAAAGTTGCACTATAACTTTGCTGGAAGTTCTGTCATGGGTCTGAGTGGGCTTTAAATGTTGGCATTAAGATTCAAGGGTCATCACATTAACTTGTCTATAAAAGTAGATCGACTTGTGTTGTGTAGGAAAACTGATAAGGATGGATATCCCCCTTCTTCTACCCCTATCTGTTCACAGGGAAACACTTTGTAGTAGAAAAATATGAATTACTTCAGTCTCTAACTCTTTCAGTGAATTTCTTCTTCAGTGTGTTAACCATAAATTCTCAGATTCCACAAGATAAGAAAATTATTAAATGAAAAGCACAATATAATAGTCCCTTTTAATGCTAGTTCGCCTTATATGTTAGATTTACTTTAAGGTAATTTCAGGTAATTTTCTTCAGTGACTTTGTGCTTGATCTGTTTTGACAATAACAACTTTCAAAAACCGAAGTGGAGACTGAGGACTTGAGCAGCAGAGCACTGTATAGTACTATCATTTTTTAATCAAAACTCTGCACTGAGGTAAGCTGCTCTGTGTAAAACTTGGGCATACTTTGTATACTATATGAATATATCTTCCAGCACATTATTAGTGATTCCTAGCACAAATCAATAAGGACACCTTGAGAAAAGTTAATAAAATAATTTGGATTTTCATATTTTGTATCAGTGCTATCTTTTATGGGTCTATGTTGCCTCATTTTTTTACGAAGAAAATTGACATTAGAAAACTGTCATTTTTTTAAAGTTTGTTTTCTGTGGATTAAGGGAACGTTTGTTAAAAATTTTCCGATAATTCTTAAGTTGAAAGGAAATGCTACATATCATACTTCTTTACTGCACCACAGTGTGGGGTTATTTTCCCTTTTTTTCAATCTAGGTACCTCAAATTACTTTGTCTTTGACAGTTCTCCAATAGCTTAGACTTCTAGCTGCCTTGTTAGTCCATGCCCTGTAATTATAAAAGACAAATAAGAAACTGCAACCCCAAGGTTAAATGAAAGCAATTTCTAATAAGACATCATATGTATAATAAAGCCATAGTTATAACCTTATCTAGCAAAATATTAATATTTTAGTATGTCTAATAGAACATAAAAAGTTCAGGAGCATCAGTGAGAATTTCTGTATGCGCTTCTTGTATAAAAATATTTTTCCTTTTCAAATTATTTATGTATGGTGCTTTAATTGACTAAGTTGTAGCAAGAAGGATACACAGCCAGTAATAAAACTGCAACCTGCTTTTAATGACAAAATTTGACTATCTTTATAAAAATTAAATGAATATTGCAGTTTATTGCAGTTTGTTTACTGCAATCACTACTGGTAAATGTTTACTTGTTCAGAAAACACACAAATACTAACATATTACTTTTGATGGTTTATTTGGAAAATACTTAGTCATTTCTGATGGCATTTCTCTGAGAGTAATAAACCCTGCAGCTGTTTCCTCTTAAGCTAAATATCAAATATTTACATTCATTGATTCACTCAAACCTATATTCTCACACACATAGAAAATTAGTTCTAAGGTACAGGCAGAATAAGAAATACAAAACTTGTTCAATATAGGCTATATGCAAGCATTTGACAGGGAAACCCATGTGATCATTTTGATTACAAAGAAGATAGTTTAGATTGACTATTCTTCTAGATCTATCATATTCTTATTGTTTTGTATTTGTAAAAGAAGGCTACCATTCCTTCAGCTATGACAAAGGCTGATACTGAAAGTCACATAAAACTATATGGTTTCTGTAGCACTTGGCATACATTAAAGCATAATGCAAACCCATACTACAACATCAACTATTTTCTGTAAAAAGAAATAAACAATGAGCCAATGAATTCTTTCCCTATGGTCTGCAAATCGTCATAGAAAATTTCCAGATTACTAATTAGAGGAGAGAGCTTTACTTTTTCATTTGAGGTTTATTGTAACAATATATTATTCTGTTTTTTAAACATCATTCTTACACATGCAAGGTTAACTGGTAATATCGCATTTTTTTCATTAACAAATATAGTTAGACAGTCATGTTCACCAGGTAAAGTATGTAACAAGTCTTTTTCCTCTATGCAGCTTGATAGTAGCAACATTATAATCATCTACATATACATAAAATTACACTCTATTATCTACAATTGTATCAAAGGAACCTTCTTATGTCTTCCAGTTAACATGACTAAATAGTAGTTTTAAAGCACAGTTAATGAAGGGGAAAAAAAAACCAAAAAACACTACCACCACACCACCACACCCTCCCCCCAGATACTTTAAACATAACGTGAGTTCTGCTTTAAACATAAGCAGAACTAATATAAGATATGGTATCCCTGAGATGGAAAACAAAAACCATAAGGCATAGAGGAAGAAGGGCAGGGGGATGGGGGTGTGTGTGTGTGTGGAAATCAATGTCTTCACAAATCCTATGCCCTAAAATTTTCCTGGCTCAATTAACTTATAATTCACTTCAAATATTTTCCTCTGGAAAGAAAATAAGATTAGTGTTATTTGTAAGGAAACGGCATCAGTCTTGAAAATGAAGTTACAGACTGCAGATTCAAAAATCTGACTCTGAAACAGTTCTAGTCAATAACTGACTGTGAGATTGATACTTTTCAAATTATTAACTATTTAAATACAAACCCTCACATTGAAATCTTTGAAAGAATCTCGAAAAAATAATGACCGATACAAAAATTGTCATGTAAAAATTGTTGTACAAAAATGCCCTCTCACTTCTTTTAAAAGAGGAAGCCATTAAAACTGACCTAATTCTAAATAATTTTCATGGTTTAACCCCACCCAGCAACTGAACACACAGCCACTCGGTCACTTCCCATACAGCAGGATGGGGAAGAGAATCAGAAGAGTAAAAGTCAGAAGAGTAATGGGTTGAGCTAAAGATAGTTTAAAACAAAAGCTGCGCACACAAGTGAAGCAAAACAAGGAATTAATTCACTACTACCCATCCGCAGACAGCCATCTCCAGGAAAGCAGGGCTCCATCACACATAGCAGTTACTTGGGAAGACAAATGCCATAAATTCAAACATCCCCCCAGTTCCTTCTTCTCCCAGCTTTGTATACTGAGCACGATGTCATATGGTATGAAATATGTCCCTTTGGTCAGCTGGGGTCAGCTGTCCCAGCTGTGTCCCCTCCCAACTCCCTGTGCACCCCTGGCCTACTCACTGTCAGGGAGGTATAGAAGCAGAAAAGACCTTAACTTCTTAACAACAACCAAAACCACCAGTGCGCTATCTACACTACTCCATTCCAAATCCAAAAGACAGCACCATGCCATCTGCAAGTAGGAAATTCAACTGTACCCCACTATGACAATAAACAAGAACCCTGTACACATTTAAAGGATGTACTGTGAAGTTATTTTTGTTAACAATACCTTGGAAATATTCACTATTTATCAAAACCTTGGAAGCAAAATCTCAGATCACAGACATACCACTGATATATCGCAAATATACAAATATCACAAGTATATTGGCAGGGGAATTGGACTAGATGTTCTCCAGAGGCCCTTTCCAACCCCTTATCATTGTGTAATATAAGTAAAAAAACTTCTCTTTCTGAAGTTATCATTCCTTCACCATTAAGTGAGGATGTAAGCATTTTAATAAATAATGCCTAAATTTTAGAATATTTATCAAATTTTTAGTTGGCTGAAATTAGGTGAGATAAATAGTAGGTTTTGAAGGTGATGTCAGAGTGTTGATGTTTTTGTAATAGGTACAAAGAGAAAATTTGGTCCTGAATAAATCTTCACTTCACACCAGAATCTATCTGTGTAATACTGATACTTCACCTAAGATTTCAGGGTTTTTTAAATACAGTGCATTGTTATAGACATGGTATACCTAAAGTTCTGTGTGTGACCCCAAGACTAATGAACAAGCTCATCTTTGACATTTTTGCATTGCAGAATAGTGTCTGTTAAGATATTAACTCGCTTGAAGAGCATGGTAGATTTTTGTGGACTTAAAATTAGGAAATTACATTCTAGCATAGAATAGTCCTGCTAAAAATTAAATAATATATATCTTCAACTCTTTGGGGCCCAAAGAATAAAGTTCCCATTGAGTACAAAATTAGAAGATGGTGCTATTACATACAACAACAGCTGATAATGTCATGGTGCTGTATAGTTTTACAAACTTTTTTAGCCCATTGATTTATTTCTGGGTGAACATAAGGCACTGTCCAATCAGCTTGAACTCACTAATTTTAGATTACTACAGGTCATAGAATCATGTAATCATAGAATCATTTAGGTTGGAAGAGACCCTTTGGATGATCAAGTCCAACCATCAGCTCTACTCTACAAGTTCTCCCCTACAGCATATCCCTCAACACCACATCTAATCTACTCTTAAACACAGTCAGGGATGGTGACTCCACCACCTCCCTGGGCAGCCCATTCCACTGACTGACTGCTCTCTCTGTGAAAAACTTTTTCCTAATGTCCAGCCTAAACCTACCCTGCTGCAGCTTGTAGCCATTCCCTCTTGTTCTGTCGCTAATTGCCCGTGAGAAGAGACCAGCACCAACCTCTCTACAATGCCCTTTCATGCAGTTGTAGAGAGTGATGAGCTCTCCCCTCAGCCTCCTCTTCCTCAAACTAAACAATCCCAACTCCCTCAATCGATCCTCATAAGTCGTATTCTCCAGGCCTCTCACCAGCTTCGTTACCCTCCTCTACTCGCTCCAGCACCTCGATATCTCTCTTGTGTTGAGGTGCCCAGAA
>VZTM01033407.1:0-10307 GCA_013400555.1 Jacana jacana | reverse complement strand
GACAGTGTCAAATGCTTTTCTAAGATCCAGATATATTATATCCACTGTCTTCCCCCCATCCAACAATCAGGTCATCTTATCATAGAAGGAGATCATGTTCGTCAGGCAGGACCTGCCTTTCATAAACCCATGCTGACTGGCCAGATCACCTGGTTGCTCATTACATGGCTAGTGGTAGCACTCAAGATGATCTGTTCCATAATCTTCCCTGGTATCGAGGTCAGACTGACAGGTCTATAGTTTGCTGGATTGTCCCTTCTGCCCTTCTTATAGATGGGTGTTGCATTTGCCACTTTCCAGTCCATGGGGACCTCTCCAGTCAGCCACGACTTAAGGAAGATGATGGAGAGAGGCTTGGCCAGCACGTCTGCCATCTCTTTCAGCACTCTTGGGTGTAACCCATCCGGTCCCATAGACTTGTGTGCATCTAGGCGGCATAGCAGGTCACTGGTCCAAAGCAAACTTCAAGTTCTGTCAGCACCTCTCAGTATTTAATGGCACAAAAAATGCAGTATACTTTCAGAACAGAAAGTTTATATATGACTTGACTTTCTGTTTCTTGAACTGGAAAACATGTTATGTATTGTAACACTTACTGTACTGCAATCTGTATTATGTTTGACTCAACATTTTAACTTTAATACAAGTGACACAAAAGGCCATGGTATAGCTATTTATGTCTTCATTAGTAATGACATATGTTAAAATATTTTTCTTATTAAACATGTTCTTCATGAAACATTTTTTGCATAAGAGGACTGGCAACTGCTCTTTCTTTTCTCCTGCAATATATGTAGTTGCATGGCAACCGAGATGTTAGTGTCCCTCAATAACTATGCTTGACAATCCATTTAAAAATAATCTTATGCCAATCTTGACTGAAACATTAGCATGCTGTCAAACACATTAGATACTGCTGAGAAAGAACGCTCTCTACTTCCTATTGTATTTTCCTGTTAACTTCTCTGCTATGTAACTAAATATACAGTCACAACACGTAACACATGAACTCTAGAAACTTCTTCATTTTAAGACACCCTTCCTTCTAGAAACAGACAGACTGCTACTCTAAAACTTAGACTAATCAAAATATGCTAATTCAGTCTGCTTTTGCAGAAAAAAGGATTATCAGACCCTTACTTCTTACTGCCACGGAAAATATTTCCCTGCAAATCTGAAAGCACAGAGCAGTGCAACTAGTTAATAAATCATGGTCAGTGCGTCAGCTGAATAGCATGTAGTCAAAATAAATTTTTGTTCTTTAAACCAGAAGTTATTCCCTGTACTCTGCTAGGTATCAGAGAACACAACTTCCTAGCCCATCTGAGTGAAGAGTTGTAACATTATTTAGACTGTGACAATTTACTTGCTCACAGTACTTTTCTTCAGTAAAGATCTAAGTAGGCAATGTCATGGTGCAGAATGGATGAATTATTAATCAAAATGTTGGAAAGATAGGGCAGGAGAAAATTATTTATTTTCTCAGTGGAGATACCAGTAGCATCTCACAGATTTCTCTGATGGATCCTGTGCAATTCAGCGTATTCTCAAAAGGGGTAAATAAAAAAGTGACAGGATTTTCTCTTGATGCTAAGCTACTAAAGATAAATCAGGACCAAGAGAAGAATTACAGGAGTTCTTTCTAATACTGGCAGATGAAATTAATTGTAAATAAATGTAAAATGCTGTATGTTGGATGTGTGAAGTCAATGCTAATGTTACACATGAAATGGTGGTCTCCCAATTGACTTATAGCTCAGATGAAAATTTGGAACTGTGAGAAATAAAAATGTTGTTTCTCCACTCAGCAGCTGTCAAAAATAATCAACTTAAAGCTACAAAAGAAAACAAGGGGATTTATGCCACCCTAATCAATGGTTCAGTAGCATCCTGATTACAGTGTGCTGTCCTGTGTACTCTGTCTAAGCAATTCAAAGGAATCTCTCACGATGTACACAGAAAGGATGACAAGAGTGAATTGAAATGGTTTCTGTGCACTGAACAGTGGAAATGGAGAAACAGATGACTAAAGGAGATATGAAAGAGGCCTTCATGGTCAGGAAGGACAGTGAAAAAAGTAGAAATCCATTTTTCACTGTCTCTTCCAAAAAAAAGAATTACGTGATGGCAGATGTAACTAGAGGATGGTGGTTACAAACAAAAGTCTTGACATGATGGATAAACAGTCTGGTGGAAAACAGTCAAAGTGAACTGAAGACAATAAATGCTTGTAAGGGTTGCAAAGGTAATTTGCAACCTCCAGGGATTTGTCCATTGAAGGCTACTAAACACAGGGATGTATACCCTGGCATGTATCATCCATGCTTACTCTTTCCTGTATTCTTGCCTAGACATGGGCTTTTGGCACATTTATTATCATAGGCAAAACAAACTCAAATCGAGGAAAATTAATTTATTCTTAATTAAAAATAGAGTTGGACAGTAAGAAGCAGACAAATATTAAAACACCTTTTGTTTCCTTTTTGTTAGGCTTAACCTCACCCCTTCACTCCCACTCCCTACACTCCCTGCCCCTTGAGTGACACATTGCCCCTTCCCCAACATTCTCCTCTCTGTGAAGACTTTAGGCAGCCAGCCTAACCAGTAAGGCTACTAAAGCGTTCAGAACATACTTTAACCAGGCCCTAAAATAGAAGTCAGAAAAATTCTGAAAGTTTTTCTAACAAAACCAAAAACCATGAGATGTTCTATTCCCTTCAGTTATGGGTCTGAGATGGTTACAACTTCCCCTTTTCTTCATGTTTTTCATGAAAACCTAAGTTGCTTCTAACTATGCATAGAAATGGTTAGAAACTCAATCTAAAAGACTGAAAGTGCTACAAGACAATGATAATACTTAAATAACATTTTACAAATATTGCCAATTTCAGGATGGAGAGCCTTAAATCTCTTCTTTTTTTTCTTGTGACTTTCTTAGCTCAATAGGGATAAAATCAGAAACACTTTTTAATCTTTATTTAGGAGAAAGTTAAGAAATTGTTGTACAGACAACCTACTGATATTAATTATGTAGCATTTAAAATTTTTTTACTCAGATCACAGTACAAATAGAATTGTGAAAGGCCCTCAGTCACTTGCAGTAGTGTTCTCCAGGGTACATTCTCACTAATGCTCTAATGCTACAGAAAGAGAACAAAAAGGCGGGGGTGGGGAGGGAGATATAACATATTTTCTAGAAATTGTATCTTGACACAGACACAACAGTTTCAGTAGGTTTGCAGGGCAACTATAGTCCCAAGTACTACAGATACCATTTCAAAGTTGTTAGGTGAGAGCTACCTTTTCTTCCCCATTGATTTTTATGTCCACACAGTTCCATTCACATGCAATACCCTGGGCCTCCTCTTCACCTTCTCGATTCCTATGCACCATGCATGAAATGTTAGGAGAAGGAAGGGAGAAACAGAGCTGATATAGAACAATGCTTTCTTCTTTGCAACCCCGCAGAGGCTTCCATAGCCATGGACTTTACCAGTGTTGTGCACAGCATCCATACTTGATCCTGTACTTAGTAAAAGTGGCTTAGATGCGAGGTGTGTGCTTCCATGCTGAAGAACTCTCTTCCTGTCTTTTAAATATGCATGGATTAATCTCAACAGTTGCTCATCTGGGATTTGACTATCACCCATGTATTTTTCCATGAGCTGGATGAGGAATCCTTTGACTGAGTTTTGATCCAAAATCTGAGGCAAATCTGTTTCTTCACATATCTGAAGTTAACTTCATTATCAATCACCATAGCATGTTTACCATAGCTACAATGTCACAGGTTAATTCTGCTTGCTGTGGTCTTGACACTGTGTCTCCTAAATTATTGACTTCTGCATATGCTGCCCCTTCATTTTGTTTATTCACAGTAATAAATCTTCGTATTTGTTTACAAAGAAACAACACAACACTGCTTAAGTAACTTAAATGTCACTCCAAAGGAGAAAGCCAGCAATTGCATCAAATATTTACCCCAAAGTAATATTGCTTTCTAGTATACTTAGTACCCTATTTGCTTCAAAAGTTATAGTCTGGTTTATGTACAACAATTAATTTTTATGATACTTTCAGAACTCTTGTAATAAAAAAGCCTAGTTAAGTTCTCTGAAGTTCTCAAAAAAACCTCCAACCTGACAATAAATTCTGTTATATCTGAGCATTTCCTGAGGAGTTCTGTGGCTAGAATCTATCTGGTCTATATGTGTCCTATCATAGAGCTTCTTACACTCAAGATCCATGTTATGGAGACAAGCAAACATACTTCCCAGAGCTGATATCACCAAGCTAGACAATCCTGCACTAAGCAAAGTTGGATTCTAAACTTCTGTAAATGGTCATTTTTATTTCAGTTAAAATTCTTATAAGTGAGGGAAAAGAAGCATCAACTTTTACTTGAGCAAATAATACTGCTAACAATTTCAGAGGACTGTGGAAACCTCCACCTTCATCATTAATTATCATAATTCGACAGTGAAACAACATAGTTCCATACTTGATTACCCAGTGTTTAATGGAAGGAGCAGAGATCTTTGTTAGGCCACAAAACTAACTAGACCTTATTTTAAAATTGTTCTTGATGCAATAAATAGTGACCATCAAATAGGTACACAGCATGTTCAACAGTTCTGTTGTGAATATCATATGTTACTATAACCTTTTAATTTCAATACAACTATGTTGACATTTTTCAGATATTGTGCTGCTGTCCTTAAGGGAAACTAAACTTATTGCACTTATAGATACTGTACACAAGAAAGATGCATTTATGTCCTGAACATCATTGCATTTAAATGGCATTCTAATTTCTTAACATTTAGAAAACTCAGAGGTCTCTACATATAATGTAAGAAGAAAATTATATAAAGATTTCCACTGATTTATAATGTCATATCAGCTCAAGTATCAAGCTCACAATGAGCAGTTAAACATTCTTACTTGACAGCTCTATAATGTATATTTCCAAATGCCCACTACTGGAAAGAGTCATATTAATGTAGAGTTTCACTGGACATAGTAACAAGGTGCAACATTGCAAATGTTTGCATCTGAAATATTTTACCTACACATCAACATATTGATTAGATATACTGTCAGGCAAAATTATTTTTTGGAGATGTATTTAAAGTCACATTGAAAAGCAATTTAAAGCAGATTATGACTTTTAAAAATTTGGGAAATTAAGTGGGACTAGTTTTTTTATTATACATTTACAGACTAGTAAAAAATTTCACATGCAGTTGAAAGAAACACATAGAGTTCATCTTAAACTTAAGATTCACCTTCTTGCATAAAAAAGTCAAAGGTCAGGGAAGTGAGAAGACTTACAGAAAACATACAGTATGACTATTTAAGAATTAAATAATATTTGTTTGAGCCAGGCACCTCTTTGTCACAAGTCTTCTCTCAGCAGTCAGGCTCAAGGGGCCACAGCTGGGCTAGATCATAGATGATCTGGAGCACAGGTTGTCAGACTGAGAGCCCTCAAGGGTACCTTTGGGGTCCTAACTAGGGAGAAGCAAATATAAGTTGAACAAAGAGTTCCTATGCACAACCTCTTCATGCCAAGAATGGCACTTTGCTCTTTTGCAATAGCTTTTTCCTGTTTTCCTACTGGACAAGATGGATATGAAAACAATCACTGTCAAAAAGCATGGAATTATGAAGGATGTACTGGAAAGAATTAAGGACAATGATTCAGCATTTGGAATTGTGAAAGCAGTTTTTGAAAGATTAGTATGATTGTTTAAAAATCTGATTATACTTACAGAGGGACTGAGAAGAAATGAGTTGATGCTGGCTGTAAAGAAGATTACCAGTATAGTAGAAAAATAGAAAAATCTATAACACTGTGCCAGTTACTAATTAAAGAAAGTTACCCATTTTCATTGTGAAGTTTTCTTAATGAAATAAAGTCATAGCTTTCAACAAGCTATCATGTCTTCTGGTCTAAAGACAAAACAAAAAATAGGATTTATACCACAGATAGACAAGGACTATTCAGACCATTGACAGATCAGATAAAGTAGGATGATAGTTCTCCTTCAAGCTGCTATTTTACTTGCCTCATTATAAATCAGTCGAGATACTCTCAGATGAATAGTTTCCCTAAGTATTTATTTGACTGTGTTTGTGTACTCAAATGGGAGGTTCCTTCACTCTTTTACCAAATATATATACTTTGTATCAGAAGAAATTTTCCAAAGGCATATTTTCTCTCTAGAAAAGTCATCTACATGGCTACACAAAGGTTATAAGCTTCAATTCTACTATGTTAATTCAGCTCTAGGGTGATTTCAGTATGTACTCCAAGGAAACAGTATACAGTATTTTTAAAAAATAATTCTAACATTTAGCTTCCTTTCATGACCCCATTTGTCCAAAACATTTAGTTAAGAGATGGTCGTGTCACCTGCCCACCAGAGCTCTCATTTCCTTCACATTAAGGAGAGGCTTCAAATTTTGTTTTCCCTTTTTTAGAGCTCAAAACTTGCTATGAAATCTTATCTTCTCAAGTGCCTTGAAATCCATTTAACAGTGCATCTGAAACTCTCAGCAGATTTCAGAAAGCAATTTTAGGCACTGGAATGAGAAAGTTAATAGTGTGGAGGGGTGGGGAATATTGTATCTGTAATCCCATGACTTTTCTTCAGGGATGTAAACTGCTTTATATTATTCTTCCCTAGACAAATTTTTAGAGAAATAGAATAAAAACAAGTGTGTTCTAAAGTTCATTGATGGCAATTTCAATAATTTAAGACAATATAGGTTTACACTTGGAAGAACCAGGTTCAGTATCCAAAACACCCATCTTCTGGCATCTTGTCTAGGAAGCTGATGTTTCCAGGCTGGTTTTGTCAGGCTCCTGAGGGAATTATCAACATTTTCTGGACATGTCTGGCCTGGCCTGGGACAACACCCCACCCTTGTCCATGGCCTCATTTCAGTTCAATCTTAGGTATACAGATGCTGCCTGACACATCTCTTGGAGCACAAAGGCTGAGCAGCTCATGAGGGCCTCTCCTAGGTAGGTGATAGCAGAACTTGGCAGCCAGGACTGATCGATTCTATCTCCCTAGCCAGAAGCAGGGCAGTGGGGGGCACAGGGACAGCCTGAACCCCAGCACTGGGAACCTCCTGCAGGTGGGTCTGTCTCAGCAGGGCCCGTGGCTGGGCAGGGCAGAGCTGCGGAGAGATACTGTGCTGCAGTATCACAGGGGCAGGGACTGACAGTCCCCAGGGGCTGCAATGGGGTCCTGGGCTGTGGCCAGGTTGGGAGGAGCTCCAGGGGCTGTACAGGGAGGGTCAAGGCTGTCAGTGATCTCAGGACCATGACATGTTGTCTAATGAGCTGAACAAGATGCTTCTACAAAAGCAATTCAGAGCAGTTAACCCAGTTTAGGGCTTTGAAATCCCCTCTGCAGTCACCCACTTCCTCATGGAATAAAGAAGATTGCTACAAAAGCTACTGTGTAAATTATGATGCAGTTAGGTGTTGAGCATAATGCCTACTATGGTTTCCCTGGATAACTTTCTACACTTCTGGTCTATAGTTCAGTAAATCCAAATTTGCTATTACTAATAGAAAGCCCAAGGCTCTGTACTGCCCTGACAACTCAGGGATTTGGATCTGTCCATCTGTAGTACTTAGACATGTGTCAGTGTTATTGTAACTGGACTAATAGAACTTCTGGTTGCATTTTTATTAGATTCATAATATTTCAATTTGCCAACAGTAAATTGCTGACTCCCCCTCTTCAGATGAGTTCCATTTTTCTCTGTAATAGGATTCTTAGTTTAACAAATATGATTGACTTTCTTTGGACCTCTCATTTTTAAATGTAATATAATCATCCTACTGAATCTGAACAGGAGTGATTGTAAAGACTGAGATCCAGTCAGCCTAACTGGTTACCTAAATAGCATTCAGCTTTAGATACTTCACATCGGAGCTGTCTTAAAGTATATGTCTAAATGCATACGTCTCAAAGAGTAGTGGTTTTGTTAGGGATTAAAACAAAATAAAATTTCAAAAATCTCATAAATGCAATAAAATTATAATTCACTGGAATCATATTTCCTGAACAATACTTGTTACTCAGTCAGCTAAGATGCTGAAAATACGTTGTTTTTTTCCAGGATCCATAATTTGTAATTCAGTGCAAGACTTACTGCAATTCCTCTATGTTCAAGCTACGGTATTAAAAATATAAATATTTCAGGAGTAAACAACTGAAATCTTCAGCACCTTCCTCCCCTACTTGATAATTTACTTTGATAAAAAAGAAGCACAAAACAGTTGGTAAGCCCTAGAGTGACATCTACAGTTAAGAAAAATAAGTAAGAGAGAAAAGTTACATCCACTCATCCTGCTAGGAAACAGGAGTGTACTAATGATGAATTTGTGTATGAATTGTATACCAAAAAGGGAACAAATTTTACCACAAAGCATCCTGATGGCCAGGTAGCAACAAGAACACCTCATCCCACCTGTCAGTTCAACTCTTCTGCCAGTAGTTTCCCAACAATACTTTTTCCTAATGGTTCTAGAAAGTTTTAATCATCCATCAAGTGTAGTTAAGAAATAATCAGATCTGGGGAAAGAAGTCATCTGATGAAACAATCTTTTTGGAGGTTGGAGCATAGAAATTAATAGGAAAGACAGCTTGATCAGAGATGTAAAAGATTCAGCACAATATATTGTGAGGCAAGATGACTTTACATCATCCACGTCAACAAAATTCCATCACAATACAGGTAATTGTGCAGTCTGAAATACTTGCTTCAATGACAATAAGGAGAACCATGAATTTCAAAATCAGAAAGCAAAGTTCTATTTTTTCTTCTAAATGCATTATGCTACTTTGATGCTATTTTATGGGATAGATGTATTTTCAACTCATCAAAGTAAGCAAAAGCAAAGAAGTTTAAAAAAAAATATACCTTTCTGAAAGAGGGAAGCATTTAATATTGGATTTAAGACACAGTTAAAGAGAACAATTCCACTCCATAGATCTGGTCAATGGTACCATGCATATACTGATTGGTTTATTATTATCTATTTCTGGAACTACACGTATGATATTTTAACGCTGAAGACTTCGTAAATAATGTAAAAATTAGTTATATGCAATGAATTTGTATGACAAAAGTCAGAAAGCTGGAAAGATATTAGAAAGGCCTTTAGATTATAAGAAGTGCTGGTTGTAAGAAGATTCATGTACTGTTTAGACACAATAATCAATGGTAGCCGAATGATAATTCTGAAACTATGTAGATGCTAATGTCAGGTTGTGAAAATCAATGAAATGAAGTACAATTTGGGAATTTTGGGAATGCGAAGGGCAACAACTAAGGTCCCTATGGGCACATCAGCAGCAAAAGGAGGGGTAGGGAAAATGTGGATGTGGTGCTGAATGGGACAGACAGGGTGACAAAAGACATCGAAACGGCCAAGGTACTCAATGCCTTCTTTATTTTGTTCTTTACTGGTCATATTTTTCCTTTAAGAACCTGAGACTGCTGAGACCAGTGAGAAGTCTACAGCAAAAAAATCTTACACTTAGTGGCAGAGGATCAAGCTAGGGGATATTTAAACAAACAGGATATACACAAGCCTGTAGGACCTGACAGGATGAATCCGTGAGTGCTGAGGGAGGTGGCCAATGTTACTGCAAGGCCACTCTTGATTTTCTTTGAGAAGTCATGGTGATCAGGGAATGTTCCTGGGGACTGGAAGAAAGCAAATGCCACCGTTATATTCAAGAACAGCAAGAATCCTGGGCTGCATTAGAATTGCCAACAGGTCAAGTGTGGTCTTTCCCCCCTACTCAGTACTGATGATACTGCATCTCGAGAGCTGCATACTGGTCTGAGCTCCCCAGTATAAGAAATTTATGGACTCACTGGACTGAGCACAGGACATAGTTCCAAAGATGATTAAGGGACTGGAATACCTGTCATACAAACAGAGGCTGAGAGAATAGCAACTGTTCATCCTATGCTGAGGCTCAGGGGGATCTTATTAATGTGCATAAATACTGGGTGGGAACAAGTAAAGAAGATGGAGCCAGGTTCTTCTCAGTGGCACCCACTGAGAGGCTAAGAGGCAATGAGTACAAACTGAAATACAGAAAATTCTATTTAAACTTAAGAAAAAAGCCTCTTAACTGTGAGGGTGATGAAGCACTGTAACACATAGCCCAGTATCCTTGGAGAGACTAAAAACATGACCAGACAGAGTTCTGAACAACTCTAGTTACTCTGTTTTCAGCAGAGGTCCCTTCCAACCAGAACTATTC
>VZTM01033406.1:3824-42812 GCA_013400555.1 Jacana jacana | reverse complement strand
GCGCTGCGGCGGCTCCGGGCCTGGCGGGGGTGGTCGCCGGGCCTGACCAGGCCGCGGAGGGTTCTCGGGCTTCCCGTTCCGCTGCCAGCACTGTCCTCGCTGTTGTCCTGGGGGTTTCATAGTCCCCACGGACGGGCGGTTGGGTGAAAGACCCCGCCGTGTTTGTCTGGGGGCAGGGAGGGAGGGAGGGAGGGAGGAAGGGAGGGAGGGAAAGGAGTGATTATGCAAGTACTCTGCTGAGGGAAAAGGAGAAGAAAAAAATCACCATAGTTTTTAAAAAAGAGTCTTTGAGGTGAGCTTGGCTGCTAGAAGTGAGAAGACAGAATTTCTCTGCCCTGCCCCACGCCTTTATTTTAGTCTCGAACATGGTAACCCTCAGACGTAATTCTCTGCAGGCCAGAGGCGTCCTCTTCCAGCTGGCACCTGCACGGATTCCGCTGCTCTTCCAGTGTATTTTAAGCATCCTTTGGGTTATATTTGAGCATGTGGTTTTCCGAGTGTCACGGCTGAGAGCAGAGCGTAAGCAGCCAAGTTATTATTCTATTTAAAAAATTTGGACTTTGTCCATGATTTAAATTGCTGTAAAATTGCATTTCTTGCCCTTTATTTAAAAAAAACTTGGAGGAAGCATTGATTTATGGATTGCTGTGGTGAAATTAGAGACTTTCCACACCTCCCCAAACAAATTGAACAAGCTACCCATTAATCTGGAGGCGTTTATGTGGGAGTGGGGTCAGCTCAAAAAAGAAAAACACAGGCTTGGAATAAGGTAGAAGAAAACCTACTACAAACCAGCAGGGCAAGCAGCAGGACAACCCGAAGAAAAGAAGAGGCTTGGTGCTTTGGGGGAAATACGAGCTTCAAAAGAAATACTGGTCCATGAGATTTAGTGCTAAATTGTGGTCATGGAAACAAGTCTTTAAAATTAGATCAAAGAGGCACCTAGCATTATTATTAGCCTCTCATCAGCAAGTAGCTGTGAAGGCCAAGTTGTTGATCCACTTGGGGGGAAAAATAAAAAAGAAAAAGACTAGTAGGTTAGAGTGGTTGCAAAACCCCACAGGATCCCGGCTTAGCAAGTGGAAAGGCAAGCAGTGGGTCAGTACTGCGTAGCTTGGGAGATTGTACAACATTTTTATTTAATCCTTTAAACATTTCTTGATGTGAAGAGTTTTTTTCTCTCAACCTTTCATAACCGATGATGGGTGAGAACAAAGTATGAAAAGTCTTCAGTCTTGTAAAAGTCCCACCTGCAGCAAACAGACTGTGAGTAGCACAATGCAATTACTTTGCTTTAATTGTTTACAGGGAAGAATTTATATTATTTATAGTGAAATTATGGATGCTGACCTTCAAGTCTTCAATTTACCCACACAGGTGGAACAACTGTGGCAAAAAAGCATAATTCTCTGTAGAATGACAGGATTCTATTTATATCTTAAGGTCTTAAGAACCAAAAGAAGTTACTCCAGAGGCTCCAGGCTGAAGGTGCCTCTAACACAACCATCCATCAGATTGCCTGGCTCCTCCCAAAGAAGAAGTCTTTCCTTCCCACCCGTGGTTCCAGCTGCCTCTGTTGGTCAATGAGTGAGAGCTCCACAGAAGTTGTCCTTGACAAGGTTCAAGCCTACACATTTTCTCGTGCAGGGAAGTGGGTTACGGGTTAGCAATCGTTTGGGGAGCACAAGACTAAAGGACTGAAACATGCACAGTGACAGCATTCTGTCTGCTCTGCTCAGCTTCCTGTAGAATTTAACAGAGAAACAGAAAAACATACGCTCAAGACCAGTTTTGAAAACATAGACATTCATGGTCTTGTTTTCCTGGCTTCTGTTTGTTTTCTGGTCAGAAGAAGGGGGCTTGCTGGTGAGCAGTGAAACAAACGCTGCTCTCGCACCACTCTGCCCAGTGCACCCGCTGCCTCAGCCCCGTTTGGCAGCAGACCCACCTCTCACCACCTTACAGGTCTTCAGTGGGTCAGCTCAGCCTCTAAAGTTCTTCAGGCTAATGTCATCTAATCTATACGTGTCCAGGCAAGGTCTCTGCTTCTCCCACATCACCCAAAGCTCAAAATAGCTATCATGGCTATGATTACTTCGCTTTTCAGAGCAGCACTCTGATAAACAGTGTTCGTACTGCTAAGCCCCTTTTTACCCCCCTTTCTCTCATTAAAGTTAGATAGTTCAGGTACCACAGGACAGGACTGTTCCCCAAGAATTCATTAAAATCCTTCTGACCCATAGTTAGATTGGATCTGCACGTTCAGCCATGCTCATTTCAGTTAGGATTTCCCAGAATTGTTTTTACACTTCGGCGTTAATCATATTTAGGTGTCTTACAATAGGTTGAATGTCCTGAAGTGACAACTGCCCATGCCATGCCTATGCAACAGAAGGGTCTTGGAGTCCCTGTGTAAGAAGTTAACACTGATAAACAAAAGGAGGAGGAACTGCATAATGTAGAGAGCTAAAACCACCTTCCTCCTCATGAGAGGTAGCATCAGGGGAAGGATTTTAGAGGCAGGACTCATGCAAAGAGGTAACATGTTTAGTTGGATCTACTTACAGGACTAATGAAAGAGAGAAGCTCTTAGATTCAGAAAACCTTCTTCAAAGGCATTGCAAAGGTATAAAGTAAAAGCATTCCATGATTTTATGGCTCGTTCCTTCAGCAAAAGCCTGGGATATTGTGTTAAATAGCGTTAACTCTGATGTTGCTGGCAGTGGCTCAACATTCCACTACCAGAAGCTGATAAAGGCTGGTGGGTCTGTCAAAGTCGGTGTCAAAGGCCCAGGCAGAGCTGGGCTGGTTTCCAAGTGCTGAGTCATAAGTCAGAATAAACTCTCCTTATCGAAGGATCCTCACTGTTTAGGAACTGTCAGCTCTCACCTGGGAACTCAAGACAAAGGTCTGGTTTCACTTTGGGTAACTTCAGCTGCCTAGAAGTTAAACTCCTGTGAAGAGAGAGAGAAGGAGGCGGCACCTCCAGGGGATGATTTATTCCACCCACTTTGGAGATGCATTTTAGCTAAGAAAGAACCAGCCTCTGGAGCTCGCTCTCTGGGTCGCCTCTCCCATCGGAAGTGCCTCGACAGCCACCTTACAGATGGCTGAAGTTAAGTGAGATGAATTCAGACCTAACGGGTAGCTATAACCTAATGATGGAAATAATGTGGCAGCATTCCAGGAGGTATTAGCAATTCACATAGTTCCCAGATTCCCTTTTTTTAATCATTTTTTATGACTTATGGAGGTCAATTATGAAAAGCCCATCAGAACACAAGAAATGTTTGAAAATGCTGCATTAGAGAGATATTAATATTAGTCCCTTTGATGTGGTAATGGCTGTAGCCTTTCTGGCCTGCTGCTCTGGCCTGCTGCTTAATGCATCCAGTTTTTCTATTTACAGATTTACAGATTCTATTTTTGGTATTCGCAGAGAATAGGAGCATATGTATCAAAGACTGTTCTCACATCATTTAATTATAGTACTACTGGCAAAGTAATTCTGGAAAGTGCCACTTAATTAAATATAATCATTAGCTTTTTGCTGATAGCTTATCAGAAACAATTAGACTTGAAATATGGGCAATACACCTAATGCTTAAAACTCTAAGTAGAAGCATTAAAAGCACAAAATAACCAATTTTCATTAGCATTCTCCAGAGTTTTGCTGCTGAGCACAACCTCAGTGTTCCTCACTACGAAGCGTCTCGGGTAAATCAAGAGGCTGCAAGTTTATCTGCACTTTTCTTTGTCACCAAAAGCTTGAGCTGAGTGGATGATTTTGAAAGGGGCTGAAAGATTTCAGGATCGTTGGGGGATTTTCCCAGTTCCTTGTGAAGTCTCAGATGGATTTTAGTGGTTATTTGGGGTGTGCAGGCAACAACCTAGCAAGTGTTGTGGGCCATCAGAAGATCTCACAGCTTACAGCAAGTGCTTATTCTTTGCAAGGACAGCTTGATCAGCACTTATGTTCATTAACTCCATCAGGGGTATGCTTTCTTATCCGTCTGCCAGTGCCAAACATTAATCCATTCTATGCCATTTTTCATCAACAGCCAGATCTAACAGATAATTAGACCTAAAATACCCCTCTGCAAAACTTTGAGCTTTGCTACTGTTTGCCTGAAAGCGCTGAGGGGAAGAAGGGAAACAGCAAGCAGAGCTGTAAGGAGAAGAATTATTCTTAATTAAAGATACAAAGGCTGCAAGGAACTAATTCCTTCAGCAGGTGTGTGACAACATGCAGCAAAACTGCACAGCAACCGATGAGAGATGCTTTGCTGAGATCTAACGTTTGGGTAAGTGGAAGTAGCAAGATGATCTGAAATAACACCATCTGGTGAATGCCTGTTTCCTTCTTCAGCAATCGAGAGCTAGGTGTAACCACCAACAGAAAATAAAACAGATAAACCTGCTTTTCAGTCAAACATTGCACAGAACGAGCCAACGGCTGCTCTGGGAACGCAGGAAAGAATGATCTGAAATACAGTAGGACATTCGAGCAAGCTGTTCCTATAAACACATTAACCCTGCAAAGAGAGGCTCTGTCTTCTGCAGAGCTGTGGACAGGTAAACTTAGTCCCAGGCTGGGGAGCAGCTACTCCAGCAACAAAACACAGCACTGATTTAACCGCCGCACAAGAGAAGTTCACCCCTCGACAGCTTGAGATGGCGTGCCTTTATGCACAAGCAGTCCTGTTGCGCCTGTCAAGGGCCCTTCCAACTCTTAACTATTCTAGGATTCTACAGTTATTTATTCCAAAGACGTGACAGTGTTATTCTTGGAATGAATTTCCATATACCTCAAAATTCGCAGCTCTTCTAAGACGTGTGGCCCTTGTGAATGAACCCCTGTCACTGACAGTGAGACGGAGCAAGGCTGAGCCAGGAGCTTTGGTTCCGAAACCAGTACTGTCTCAAGACAGCAAAAATGAAAAGTCTAAACATCTGCTACAGCAAACAGCCCAGTGAAGAAAAAAAGTCGTGAAACCAAGAAATACGACTCAAGACATCAGTACTGTTTATTCTGCCCAGAATTCCACACCTGGACAGGAGGAAACCCTGGCAGCAGTGGAGGTTGGAGGCCAGTCAGCTGAAAGCAGCTCAGCAGAAAATGACCTGGGGTTTCTAGGAGGCAAGTTGAGGATGAGCTGAAAAGGTGCCCTTGCAGCAAAGTTGGCCACCAGCACCCTGGGCTCCAGGAGGGAGAGCGCCAGCAGGTTGAGGGAGGTGGTTCTGTTCTGCACAGCACTGAGGAGGCACATCTGGAGAGCTGGGTCCAGTTTTGGGCTCACCCATACAAAAGATGGACATGATGGAGAGGGTCCAGTGCAGGGTCACAAATATGATCAGGGTTTTGGAGCATCGATCATGTGGGGAGAGGCTGAGAGATCTGGAGAAGGCTCAGGTTCCTCTTAGTACTGCCCAGGGACAGGACAAGAGGCAACGGGCACACACTCCAATATGAGAAACTGTGTTTCATTGTAAAGGGGACTGGAAACGGGAAGAGGTTGTGGAGTCTCCATCCACAGAGACATTCAGAACTCCACAGGGCAGGGTCCTGAGCAACCTGCTCTAGGTGACCCTGATTTGAGGTCTAGGTGGGTCTGCAGACACGCCTGCTGACCTCACCCATTCCGTGTTCTTTGACATGGATTCAACTGGTGTAACTTCATCATCACTTGTGGTGCCTTGTGCTGCCTCTCCGCACACATCAGAAATTTTATGAGCCTTCCAGACTACCCAATACATACTGGAATGTATGGAGTACCATCAATCTTTAGCAAGAGAACATCAAATTTACTGCAAAAAATGAAAGAAAGGAGTGTTTCTGCAAAGTTTCAAGAAAACTCAAATTATTTTATTCACAAAAGCAGAAGTCAATAAAAATATAGATATCCTGATCAGTTTTACAGACCATTTCTTCTCTCCTTCACTGACAGGCAAAGCATCATGAAAAAAAATAGTAACAAGCATTTACATCACAACCCATTATTAACACAGATCCATGTATATGAGCAAATGTTTTAAAGGTTTTGCATATAATTATAAATACAACTAAAGTTACAGGTCCAACAGAACATTCCAAGAAATAGAGCTCCCTCGTTGGCCATCTGTTGCCTCTGTGCTGTGCTGTGCTGTGCTGCAGTGGTGAAAGAGAGTTACCTCTTGTCTCACTGGCATTTAACAAACGGCTCCTGGATTGAGCCGAAATGTAGCCTGAGCTCCCCGCAGCCCGTGGGGTCGTTTCTTTGAACTGCAAACCCCTTTGCAGGTCAGATCAGGGTGTTTGGGCTGGATTGCTCACACGGTGCCAAAGCAGCAGACAACACTGCTACTAGTAGCACCTTTTCTTTTTAAACCATGGAGCCCCCTACTCTAAAATAACTGAGGATCTCCTTGTTGTTCAACTCAAACTTCTGTCAGCTCAGTGTTTACCTGTGAGACTCGGAGCCGAATCTTCCCTCTTTTGTAGACAAACATTCTCCCAGGAGCGAGTTCTGGGAAATTCCTACCAGTTTGGCTTTAGGGCCAGGATGGAAGAAAACTAAGACTGAGGAACGAAGCCAATCGCTTCTGGTTTGGTTTGTTGTTTCTTTTCACCCAGCCAGTGTAGGGCTAAACCCACATCTGGAAAAACTGTCACTGAGATAAACAGAACAACTGCTAATTTTATTTTTTTTTATTCCACTTTGACACCTTTTAACTTTGGAGAGATGAAGAATTTGTGACCTCTTACATGGTAAAGATAAGCCTTCACAAAAATGTTTCTGTATCAGTTTACAGGATCATAAAACAAAATTATTTGCAACCAAAAACCAAACAGAAAATGCCATCATTGTTCAAACAGTAAGTACTGAACTAGGAGGGCAAAAAAACAGAGCACGGAAACTGACTTTAAGGAAGGGTTGTCTTGCACAGAAAACAGCTCCAAACCACTCCAAACCCATAATTATTAGTGCTGTCATTCTGAGGGATCATTTCAGGTTCCCTGTGTGCTGAAGCCCTGCCTGAACTCTGGGAGCATCACAGCCAGAGAGTTCACTCTGCTTTTGAAAAACAGAAAATCCATTTTCATATCTAAACAACTCTTGCTACACAAGAGCTAAGAGAGATCATTTAGACCCCCTAGCTCCTCAGGACGTGATTGACTACACCTATACTGTCATACACTCTGTCGCTTGTTCCTTAAAATACCCCAGCAATAGATCACTGAAAAGCAGGGACTCGTGCTTCATCCTCACTATAGGGAAACAGCTGAGGGTCCGAATTAAAAGCACAGGTTGCCAAAGGAAAGCCCTGCCCTCTTCTCACTGCAGTCTGGCTACTGAAGGCAGCGTAAGCCGCTGCAGCAGAGATCTCCACCTCACTGCCCGCAGAGAGAAATCTCGGCTACAGTCAATCCCCCAGTCCAGCAGGGCGGAATTCCAACCTTAACCTACAGAACGGACAAACCAAGATCACAGAGATCTATGTACTGAGGAAATAAAGGCTGGGCATCTTCAGCAAACTCCCAATTTTCCTCTGAAGTTTTCTTACACAGCTACACCTCTATCTACAGCTCACACTGCCCCCTCCACCAGCCTACCCTCTCCTTGCGTTCCCGGAGACCGGCAGGAAGAGCGGGCACCGTCTCCTTTTCCCCCAAGCAGGACACCCGCTTAACCAGCGTCAGGCATGATTCCCAACACCATCTTCAAAATACAAACATTCAATAGAAAATTTAAATTTAATTTTACAAAATACAAATACTACCCAGTGTAGCAAAATAATGGGATTGAAAAATAAAATTTCAAAATATTTAAAGCATTAGGTTCCAAAATAAATAAGGCTATCTAAAAGAAGTGCTCAGGTTTTGCAATTAGGAGGAGGCAGTTCCACTGTTACTGATCTCTTTTTCAACCTCTTTACAAGTTCCATATTTACGTAGAAAAATATACAAGAAACGAATTTGGGGATAAAGAATAGGCTGGGTAACACTTAACATAAATAAAAAGCCTAAAGCAAAACCAAAAAGAAAACCAGTCATTTTATTTCTGTACATCACGACTACAAATAGTATTTTAACACTTCATTTATTACTCAAATTAAGAAATTATACATTTTTATACCGTTACTAGTAAACATCTCAAAATCCCTCCGTTCCCCCACCTTTAGAAGGATATTGCTGGTTACCGATTCTTAAATATTAAATCCAACAGTGGTGCCAGTAACAGCAAAATAGTCTTTTTTTTTTTGCATAAGAGATGAATACAAATTTGATTGTAACTTTTGATGATTTAAAATATAAAACTCAAGTTCAGAGGGATGCACTTATGAATCTAAACGGTTTGAACTAGAGCTCCTTTTCTAGAACTGACTGCAGTTTGCATATGAATACCACCCAACCACGTGCCTACTCCAGCGTCGGTTCCTTCCATCTGCAAGCAATTGTTTTTCTCCAATTATATTAAGCAGCATATCCCCATCTACTTTTCTTAGCAGAAATACTGCAGGCAGATGGATAGAGAAGCTGTTTAATCACCAAAAAACCCCAAAATGATGAATGACTAGTGTCTACGGCACAGATATGGTATTTAAAGATCAAAAGAAACGACAGGGAAAAGGAATGTGAACACCACAGGCTTCAAATATAAAAGATAAAGCCTGATAACTTTGGTTCAAATCATTTTAATAGTTGTTACATGTGTATTTTTTCCAAAGTGATTACTTTTGTATGTACTGCTTATGCAACAGGAGCCTCATACACTGGAAAAAAAAATATCTGTACAGGCACAAAAGAGAGAAATAGAGAGAGGAAACATGGATAGTCACATCCATTTACGACAGGGTTCAAGTGGTAACGACGCAGCTGGAAGTTCAACTTAATGCAAATCCAATTTCTCCAAGGTATCTCAAAAAGCACAGATGGAATACTAGAAATGTTTTATCTCAGTGCCTACCATCGTGAGGGAAGGTAGTATAAAACAAAATCAGTTCTGCATAACTATGCTCTGTAAACAACTCTACAAAGTAAGTAAAGATGTTAGGTTATCGGTAATGAGCATTTTCTTCCTCTCAGTTCTGGGGTATCTGCAAACATCTGCTTCGCTTCCATCTACCAGGTTAATTACAGGATGTTAGCCCCCGTCTCGTCCCAGTGTGCTGCACAGTACACAACTTTATTGCCAGTTTGTGAAACTATTTATGTTTGAACAGCACAAAGCCAAAGCTTCATCTTTGGTGCATTTCACGGAGCTGTCGCTGTCCTTTCAACGCCCGCTCTCTTTGCATGAGCACAGAAACAGCCACACCGCACACGGCACTCAGTGCTTTGAATCATCAAGCAGTGTCAATGGCATATTAATTAATGAAAGCTAACTAAGAAGTCGTGTTGAAAAATGAAACCTACTTGAGGACATTCGATAAGACACAAGAGCTGCAGAAATCTAGACAGAATTCCCTTAAAACTGCTTTTGGGTTTGGGTGCTGCTTAGAGAGTAGGCACTGGTTAGTTCCTCTGCAGATCATCCCAACGAGCATCAGTTGGACTCAGCTTAGTTCAAATCCAGCAGCACATTCAATGGCATAAAGGAGTTTGCTCCGCATAAGGTTTTCATCGTAAAACTCAGGAAGCTTCAGCAAGTTCATGCAGGTGCTGGCAGTGGGCAGCCTGTCTAAGTCAGACCCTCCGTTGTGAATGCAAAACGCAGGATACAGCTCCTGAAAAAGGCAACAGGAAAACAGGTATCAAAAAACACATCCCAGCCAAAACCTACCCTGTGTAACAGCTGGTGCAGATTTCTAGAAATAAGTATTAGATTCAAATACAGCCACAATAATGTATTCAAATCTCTTTTCTTTCATTCCTGGTGGCCCACGAGGCACTCCTGAACTGTACAGCGCCTCCCTCCACCCTGTCACCACCAAATCATCTGCAAAACAAACTGATTTTTCTGCTTCTAAGGAAAAAATAATCATTTGTTATCGTTTGTGCACTCTACTCTGCAAATTTATGATGCTGCACAAACAGTGAAACACAGAATGGAAAAAGCAGTACAGCAGCATGCGAGACATTTTGTGTTGTATTTGGGAGAAACAACTGGGATTCACAACTTCAGCCTCCCCTTACAAACCCTTCCAGATGCCCGTGGGTGGTGGTTATTCCATAGGAACTGGAAAAGGCTGAGTTCTTGCTACACCACAGTTTTCTGAGGGTGAAATACATGCTGAGCACAGGGGACTAGAGACCACCAGCAGTAACAGGGTAGATGGAAAAAGGATGTTCTGTCGTGTTTGAATGACACACAGTATTTGTCACTGTATAATGTCTTGGCTTCTTTGGAGAATGACACTTTCTGGTTTTTCCTTTCCAGACAGGGAAGACATTGCTGCATACACAAAAATCCCAACAAAGACAGCTCTGCTCTAGCTAAGGGAGTGATGTTGTATGCCAATTTTATGTACAAATTCTTTGTCATGTTCAAGTGACGCTCTGTGGAGAAAGAACCACTGACCAGATCCAAATACAAACTATAGTAAGCACTACACCTACTTGTGACAGCCAAAAAACCCACCCCAAATAAACCCAAACAAAGGAACCATGATCAAACAGACCCTTTCAGCATTTTCCTTCTGGAGCCTTAGTTTGTTAGAATACCCCAACATCTAAAATAAACTATTCAAGCGGTTAAATATCGTTTTCCTTCTGCTCCCCACAATATACAATCATCATTTGCTGAATTCAACTGTCTGATACACCACTAAAGGCATTTCTTGCCCTAAAGGGATTTCTGTCTAATCTTTTAGCAAGCCTACAATCTCTGAACTTCAAGACAAACAGTCCTAACAACCTCAGTAAGATTAAGTATTTACACTACTGTGGTCCAGAACTCTGAATCAAGAGGTACTTTACACTCTCCAGATACAGATCTAGCTTTCTTTAAAGCAATTATATTTGGTGTTTCTTTACAGAGTGATTGTAAAGTCACTCAGCTCTTACTGGGCTACTGCTGTGCAGAGCAACTCTGTAATGACACAAACTTGTCAAACCCAGACTATTGTTCTGATGTGATAACTACTGATCTGAGGAACAGACTTTTAACACATTTTTAATGCAATATTTAATTGGTTTTGTAAAATGTGGGTTGGTTGGGGTTTTTTTTTTCCTCTGAGAAAGAGTACAGTGAAAAAGATATTTATTTGCTACCTCTAAAGCACTGCTTTTAAAGTATTATAAACTGAAAGTATTCAGTTTATCAAATGCTTGCCTGAGGTAAAAGAGCTCTGATTTTAGAAACCAGGAAAAAAAAATCCCAGCTCCAAAGGCAGAAGGTCAATTAGATTCTAAGCTAAATTATTGTTCAAATGGAGGCCTTAGAAAGTATTTCATGGCTAAAATGCTGCATTTTTAGCGTTCCTTTCAAAATGCTAATTGAATTCCCCTACTTTAGCTTTAAAAATGGAAAAATGAAGTTCTAAATTGAAATGTCATGCCAAGGGCACCATTTGTTGCATAATTAAATAGTGCACAGCGGGAAACTGCAATAGTTTGGAAGTGAAAAGTATCATCAATTTATTATGTGACCTGATTGGAACTTAACAATTTTCAACCATGCTTTAATGATTTTTTTTCTGTCTGTAACAATCACATTTATTAAACTTATTAAACTTTAATTAGCTTTCGGAAATGTTATTCTAAGTCTGAATCTGTCAGTGAGAGTTTGAAATTTTCCAGTGATGCAAAGCCAGACTGTGCTATCTAGAAGCTCTGAAAGTGAAGACATTCCCTAAGGAAAAGTGAAGGTTCCACAACAGAGAGCATACAGGTGATTTCACAGTGAGAACCAGAAATTGTGCTCCTCTCAGAAAAAGGGAGCACCCGTACTAAAACTGTAACTGAGTTTTGAGGATAGCTTGGATTAACATCTACCATCAAAACATCCAGACAGTTACTGGGCTGGGAATATTCAGCACTCCTGAGGCTCCGCGCTCTTCACTTTCACAGCACTAACCACTGTCACAGGCTACCCAGATGTCATTGCTGATGACAATGCCAGTTACCCACTTCCTTTTCTGGCAAATCCCTGCTTTGTTGGTAAATCCATCTTAACAAGAGACTGCTGGAAGCACCGGGCAAGTACTGACCTGCCTCCCGCTCGGTGCTGCCCAGCAGGGCAGCAGTAAGGCCTTTTCACTCTGCTTCCTGGTGCCAAGACTGTTCCCCGTGGCTGAGTTTGCAAGTCCGTTGTACAGTGACTTAATCTTTTAACTTACTGCCATCATGCTGAAAATCTGATGACTATTTTACTTCCACTTTTTCCAAGCCAAGCACGTTAAAGTCTGGTTATGGTCTATCTCCCAAGTACACCCACAAACTTCCACTTTCCCCATTCAGCTTCGCTATATCCTGTTGCCAATGTGTCACTGTCAGCCTTAATATTTTTAGACTTCTGATTCACTTCCTCCATCTCTGCAAATGTCAGGCTGGTTCCCTCAAAGCTAGGTAGCTACATCTCCATTTCCTGCTCTTCCCTTGTAATTAACAAGGATGACAACAAATGGAGACCTCTCTTTACTTTGTTGCCACACAATTGTTTCTCAGTTCTCCCCCTGGTGACATGACGTGCGCTCTTCTCTCTTGGTCTCATCCCTCAGGTTTCTAATTGCTCTTCCCACTGTCCCACAAAATCCTGTTTGCTGCTGGAGTACTGCAGAGCAATAGTCACACAGACTTGGAGAGCAACGCTTGCAGGCGTTTAACTAACTCATCACAGAAACCAAACAACAAGTGCCCTGGATAGGATTCAGGTGATTAACCAGCCGTCGCTGCCGTCTCCACACCCACATCTAGTCACCCCAGGGCTCGCTCTGCTGTTCAAGGGGATCTAACCAGTACATTTCGTGGAATCCAAGACACAATTCATTTCATCCTGAAGCAGACACGGACAAATTACTAACTGAAAGTCCTTATTCCTCTCCTAGGTGCCTATAGGAGTGTAGCTGAGATACAGAATATACAGTGCCTATCCACACAC
Organism: Jacana jacana; assembly: GCA_013400555.1. Classification (NCBI taxonomy): domain Eukaryota; kingdom Metazoa; phylum Chordata; class Aves; order Charadriiformes; family Jacanidae; genus Jacana; species Jacana jacana. The sequence goes on along the minus strand of VZTM01033406.1, from coordinate 29,790 downwards.
TAACAGCACCACTGCTTAGGCCACCCGGAATGTTCTTCCCCCAGCTGTAACAACTGATGGACATACTTCTGTATGACAGCCCATGTGGGCTTTCACACATCTTAAATGATTCAAGCAGCAAAGGTGTGCAACAGAGACCACTGGGATTGAGGTATCAGAGTGTTGTCTTGCCAGATTTCCAGAGGAAAACTGGTTTTATGAGAAAAATAACTCGTATCAAGTTTGAAGAAGAAAAACGGTGATAAGTACCACAAACATCTAAGTTGTGTATGTGGAAGAGGAAGGTGTGTGGGGGGGGGTGTTTCATTTTTTAATTCTAACATCTTTACCATGTGTCAAACCCAGGACACGTCACAGAAAAGAGCTCAATTCCTAGAGCCCAGAAGTTATTCTAGCATTTGCCTTCCAAGTATGCTTTTAAATGCCAACTAACTAACTAACCAAACCCAAAAATAAACAAAAACCCAACCAACCAAACAAAAATCTCCACCAGAATGAACTTTCCCGGTACAATTAAAGAAGAAATTGTGCAGAAGTGTGTTGTTTCCATCTCCGGACTGTCAGGTATATCTGAATTCCTTGTTCCTATATAAAATGTTAGTGTCTGTCCCTGAAGTACTTCTACAATGTCCAAATGTTCATTCAACACCACTTATTTTACAAAACAGCTAAAAAATCTTCAGGACTTACACAATATCTGCATTCATTTCTTATGGGTTCATCTTACTATTTTAACTAATAAAAGTAGGATATTAGTTACTATCCACTGCTAATTAAATATTGTATCACAGTAGCTTCTAATAAGTAGAGGTAACTCATATTTTGTTTAGCCACAAATCTTGTTCTTACCTGTAAGCAACTGGGTAATGCAATGCCTGTACTGATGTTCCACAGCAAAACACTTTAGCATTAGTTTTACTCAACAGCACGTCCTGTTTACAGTAGTAAACATGCTGCTGACCACTCTGCTAAAGGTGATGCTGTTGCTATGAAGCAATTTATTCTTTTATTTTCTTACAGAAAAGCACTGAGTGTTCCTACATTTTAGGGGAAATGAAGCCCATGGTCAGTTCTGAGACAGAATTTGCCAGCCTACTCATGGGTAGAACATCCCCAGAATTTAATTGCAAAATTTCTTCTACTTGCCTTGTCCTCTCCTTATTTTTATAAGCAGTACATGGAAGTTTCCTTCATACTTAACCTTAACTGTAAATAGCAATCTAAAGATAGCACCAAAATATTTAGATTCAAAAGTTAACCAGCTGTGACCCTATAAGCAGATAAATGGTAATTAGAAGGAAACAACACATCTCCCACTTCAAATGGTTAATTTAAGAGGCTTAAATTTAATAGCTGCATCCTAAATCCTCTTTTGCCTGATTTAATTATTCTGAACTCAACCTGTTCCTTGAAGCTGGTAGTAGTGCTGCTTCTGTACAGCAACGTGAAATGGCAGCAAGGATCTTCCACGACAAGGAGTAAGCGCTCTAACCAATGGGGTTTTTAGGCTTACCCAATTTTGCAGTTAAAATAGAGAACAAGAGAACAACATTTCAGGAAATATTTAAAAACTATACCCGCTGTACACGCAAGTGCAAGCAGCGAAGATGTTTCTGTGGTCAGAGGAACATTCTTCTCAAATTGTAAATGCCTACAGGCAAGAAAAGCTTGTATCACAACCTGCAGTGTTTACAGGAACTTGACATGTACCTTAAACCCCAGAAGAGGTGGCCGAGAGCAGCTTGTTACAAACTTCAGTAGTTTGCGTTTCTCTTCATCAGTGAAGCTTTCTACAACTCTCCAGAATATTTTAATTACAGGATGGTCTGCTGTGTAGCCACCTATAATGAAATTTAAATGATTTATAGGTACAACAGTTTTATGTGATAAATGAATTCTGCAGAAAACAAGCATCAGTCTCGAAAAGCCTGGGGAAAATATTAAAACTAGCAGGCTTACACTGCTGTCTGCCAGTATCTATAGATCTCCCATCGCTGCATTTTGAGTTTCTCATTCATTACTTACCTATGAGTTACTACTCCCTCAGCTTCTTAATTGCAGGGTTTTTTCACTGAATCCTATTTGGTTATTTTAAATTACTGTATTCAGTTTAGCATTTACCTGGTAACGTTGGATTACTGTCATTTACTTCAAGAGTCTGCAAACCCTGCAAGACTCAGGATGTTATTTAATGAAACAACTTACCTGGAGGTAAGCTCAGATGTGAGCTGATGATACAGCAGCTACTTTTTTTGATTACATTCATGATAAATGCAGGGGAAAATTAAGTAAGACACCTTGCATTTCCCCCAAGGAAAATAGTATGGGCTCTCTCTTCAGGCTGTCTAAGAAATTAGAACTATCTGAATGCAGTGGTAGAAACAACCATCCCAAAGTCATTTGCAGACTTATTTTCAGGGCAACCACATACAGCACTGACTAACATCCATTTAGAAAAGGAATTATGTGTCCTCTAATTATCTGGCCATAAACTTATATTCAGGTGTACAAATAAAATAAACCACGTATCTACATCTCCCAGCATTTATACAATCAGGTTGTAGTTTTACCTAATCTGAACTTCAGGCCTGTCTACAGAGTTTGGTCAAAGTTATCAAGAATGACCCTACAACTTGTATTTAAAAGCTAGGATAAAAAGCAAGCTTATTTATTCCTGACTCAGTCATAATACATCTTTTTATTTAAGTAAAGTATACTTACCTGAATAGTTTGTGAAAGATTTAAGGTCATCCAAACTAATGGGAACCTGGGCACCAGAAATCAGAACCTAATAGTGAAGGAAGTTAGGCAATTACATTACAGGCAAACAAGGAGCATTTATCTCTCTTTAAAGCAATTGCTTTCTGGATGCAGTTTTAAGCAGAGGTACCTGTATCTCCTGTTGGTCGAACATTCGGAGCCACTCGAGATTGACAACGTTGGCCAGTCCCTGGCGGAAGGCAAGGCAATGCTGTCGAATTTGCTTGTTTAACCTGTAGTCTGCCACCAGATGGATGTAGGCAATTCGGTTAGCGCTGGTCACAGGAATGTCTTTTCCACCAGGCTTCAGCTCCACCACCTGTAACACATAATTGTCAGCATCTCGGTAAACTTGAATTCTGTGTGCTGCAACCATAACAGCAACATGCCAAACATTCTAGTAAATGATGCATACAGTTGGAGTTTACTGGAATGCACTCGAGAATACTCACCTCAAAATAATATAAAAGATTATGACAAGTGAGAAAGGTTTTTGTTTACTCAAGAACCCATTCTATCTCATCCAGTTCTTAGACCTACGCCTCCAGCTGTTAACACAGCCGACTGCATGGCCCTGTGGTTTGATACCAGAAAGTGGATTCAGGAAAGTCAGAGCTCTTCGATAGGAGACAGAGTGTCATACTAAATTCACCACTGCACATCATACAGAAACCAAGGTGAAAATCTACCCCTTGGCCAGCTTGCCCCTGGCTTCACCGATGCTGAGAAGGGCCTGGAAAAGAGAGTAGCCTGTCTACGGACCTCACACACAGCACTTTCCTTCCAATTTGACTAGGGAGGTTGTGCTTGACTGGCCAGACTCTTCCCTAACTTTGCTGATCATGAATTCTGCAGGGTCACACCATGACAAAAGCAATGTCAACAGAGTCAAAATTAAGATTGTGATATGGGCTAATTTACAGAACGGTAACCATTCACAATTCCTGCTGTTGAAAAGCCTAGTTATACATGTGCAGTTCTTTCAATAAAAATGCAAAACAAAACAAAATCAAGCCTACACCTTTTTTTTCTACTGAGCAGCCTTTGTCCTTCAAGTACACCAAGATACCTCAGCACAGAAGAATTCTTAATGAAAAAAACCACTAAACAAAGCTACTGAAACTGCACAGAGATATAAACCAGGATCAACAGTACCTGTTATTAAAACTCTACTGACCTTGACATATTCTACTTTTTATTGCAAGATGATAATTTTGCTGAGTAGTGGCCAAATCCGACGGGATTATTTGAATAATAAGAGGAAGATTAAAAAACAACCTGAAAAGCTGAGATATGGTGACCTTCTGAAACCTTCAGAAAAAGAGACTGTTCTTCTCTACTGGGGAGTCTGCTTTTTTTTAATTTTATTTTATTAAATAACCATATTTCAGTTTGTGATAACAGTCCCGTCTTTAGAGCGCAGAGAATTAAGCATGTGAATAGCTTCTTCTGTAACATTCTACTTAATAATGTCAGGTGCTCCAATACTGAGCAAAATGCAAAGTGGCAAGATTTTAAAAAATCACAGTGCTTCTGAGCATTCAGGTTTTCACTTGATCCATAGGTTTTTAAGGCCAAAAGAGAACATTAAGATCTGTGAATCTGACCTCCCAGATAACATGGGCCAGAGGATTCTGTCTAGAGATTCCTGTATTTAACTCAATAAATCCACAGATGAGTTAGAGGCCATTTTTTAGAGAGACAGGCAATCCTGGTGTAAAGCCTCCATGTGATGGAGTATTTACCACTTCCCTTGATAAGCCAGAACAACCTGAATTACAATAGGTGTGAAAAATGTGTCTTACTTCCCATTTTACCCCTTCAGCTGTAAGCTTCTTGATTTTGTTACACCTACAGCAAAACCCCACCATCTCTGGGCGAGGGTAGTACTGACGATGTTTACGTCCTACTCCCTGAAGAATTAAGTAAAATGAAGGTGCCAGTTTGACTCTTTCACACCGTGCACACATGAGCTTGGTACCTTCTGAGGAAGCCCTCTTCCACCAGAACCGTGGATCCAAGAGGCAGGATGGCACTTTCTGGGGAAAGGGGCTTCTTTGTGGAGCTCTGCATGTGATGCAAGCAGCCAGTGTCAGGGGTACAGGCCAGTACCTGGTGCCACTGGCCAGCCTGGAGGTCAGGATATTTTCCTGGTCAAGTCCATAAGGAGTATCAGTAGAAGAACGGGACATATTCCATACCACAGTAGAAGCATTGGATGAGGAGGGTCTCCTGCGCTGCTAAGCCTTCTCCTGCTGCTGCAGGCAATAACGCGGCCTAGAAATGTACTGTTTCATCCCACTGTAATAGTTTTACCACTGTGACTGGAAAGTTAGCCAATAATTGGACTAATCTTATGATTAGAAACATTTTAATTTCCACTCTTAATCCAATGGGTAAAGTTTGTTCACACCCATTGTTCTTAATTCAATATTGCCCTACAGTTTAACCAGCTCTTTACCTTCCTCTTCAGTTATATCTGAGTATTACTTACGGGCAGCAACGTCATTACCCTTCCAGAGACCTTTCCATGGAAATAAAACAAAGCAAGTTCCTTTAATTTCCTCCTATAAAACACCCTTTTACAAAGCCTAACAAGATCAGAAGGCTTTCTCTCTCTTATTATTTGAATTCCTGTCCTCCTTAGCGTTACAGGACCAGAGCTACCAATGATGACGTTCCACATGAACAGATCATTGCTGAGACCTCAACAGCATCTGCCCACTTACAAACCTTCTGGTTCTGTCTGGCAAAACCTGTTCCTTTGTTAGCACCACGCTAAATACAATTCCTGGTTTTGAAGGATGGACACACTGAGTTTGGCCGAACTAAAGCATATTTGTATCACTCAACTCATCAAGCTTTTCTCAAGAATAGGGACATCAGCAAGAAAGTAACTGTTATTATTCCATTGCATACAATAATTTCTGTGAGCTCACTATTTACACAAAAAGATGCTTGAATGGACTCCTTCCCCAAAATAGCAAAAAGAAACTACTGGCAGAGTGTTCAAGAAAACTGCTGTGTTTTAAAATTCCCTGCAGGTCAGCCAACAGAGATCAGGACACAGATAAATTTATGCTTATGTTTGCATTATAATAGTGTTGACTCCACAGTGGTCTATGGATGATGGAAAAGCTGTAATCATTGTATAATAAAACTTATTCTCTCTCTATAATGTTCTTTCTGCAAATCAGAGGAAAAAAAAAATCCTGTTGTGCTCTCTCTGGTCACTATTTTTATAAAACAGGAGAATATATATTTTTTAAAATTCTATTTTTGCTTTCACTTTTGTATTTTTAAGTTACAAAGCTTGATTTCTGATCCTTCAACGCTTCTGTAACACTTCCCCTTAACCCTGCATTGCCACACATAGGGCTACACCATTCATTAATCAAATTTCCTGGGTTTTTCCAATGATCTGACTATCCATTTGCAGAGCTTGTCAATGTGAGATTCATTCTACCACCACTCTGTGAGAGTATCCTCAGCCTGAAACAAAGGGATGCATGTAGCAGGAATTATATATATATATGATGCCATAAAGGCTAAGAAGGATGTAAAACACAAGACAGAAAATGGTAATACCTGGGCTGGCAGTAACACCATACTAACTGGAGATGTAGTTCACTTTTTACTCAGTCCTTGCTCATGGGATTTTAACGGGGATATTGTAGAACTCCTGCTTAATCCTACATGTCAGGAATGATTGTTGAAGAGTTTCTTTTCAAAAAGGCCACAATGCATTTTACAAGACCTAAAACTATTTTATCAGCTTGCACTTTTACTTTTATCCATCCGATATTCACCACTAGATGGTGCAAGATAGTTACACAGGAAGGGTAAGAATAGAAAACTTCCAAAAACATACAAACTTGTATCACCTTAATTTAAAAAAAAAAAAAAAAACAAAAAACAAACCCACAACATTTTAATTTGGGTGTGGCTTTTTTTTTTTGTCAAAATCACGTATTTTAAAAGCAATCAAATAATGCATATTAATTAGACAAGTATTCAGATCATTTAGACAACACCTATGGTCAATATCTGTAAGATAACTGAATTTGATTCCATAGTCACAATGTATGTCTTCAAAATGAAAGGGAAATACCAAAGTGGGACACAGAAGTCCCACATTTTTAAAAATCTGTACAACAAAGTGCTTTGCATTTTTTAGGGATGTGGACAGAAGCTTTGCATTAGGCCTCTGACTCTGACAGGTTAGATATAAGTACAAGCTGCACACACTGTTTTCTTGGCTATAAATTCAACTACATGTTTCTGCAAGTATAAATACTACAAAAACATGCTCTACTTACATTTATATTCCTATTTAAGAAAACCACCACAGTTTGTAAAAAAATAAAAAGTAAAAAAAAGTCAATGTCTCTGTTATGGCTGCAGTTCAAGTGAGCGGTTGGATCCATCATTTTCAGTTATTACATCACTGCTTTGAAGGTTAGCATAACAATGAAATAAACAAAGAGTGAACAACATAGTATTTGTCAAGCAGAATTCAGGGGATTTATCTTCTGCTTTATTGATAATAATCTGTCACATGAAGCTGCTTTGAAATGTGATTACAGGCAGACAACTGCAACTCTCCGTTGGCAGACAACCTTCGTGCTCGCTGCTGCTCACACAAGACAATGCAGTGGCAGCTGCTTCCCAGGATAAGAGAGAAAGGCAAATATTTAGAGGGTAAAGTGGGAAATATTTTAGGAAAGCATAAGAGACCTATCATCTAGGGATTCGTTTTTTGTGTGTGAAGACGTGAGATGTATTTCCAATGCAATTTTTAAAAGTCTTGGAGATTGTCAAGAATTTTTACAAACTTGTTTATAGGAGAGATTAAAATATTTTACCTTCTCTCTTGGACCCAAAGTTTTTCCCCCATTCTGAAAACAAGTAGATAAAGGCTTGCTTTCTTTATTTCTGTGTCATCTGCCTTCCAGATGTTCAGGCAGGAGTTCCAGGTAGGAGATTGCATTTGAGTGCCTAAGAATGCATTTGCCATAAGTGTTATAAATCTGCCTGAGAAGGATCAGCCTCAACTTAAGTATTTTCTTTCTGAAAAACCTCCAAAACCATTCATCTAAGGCACCATATCCTAGTAAAGAAGTTGCCAAGACAGAAACTTTCAGAATAGTTTCTAAGGCTTCAAAATTTTCTCTCAGGGAAATTTAAAGGCAAAGCACTGTCCTTCAGAGAGTCAACGTATTTTCAGTAACAGCGATGGCATTCACATCTGCTTTAAAAAAGCCAGAGAAGGTGTCCTGACACCAACTTCTTAGACTTTATGGGTTTCACAGAAACTGCTGCTATATGGATACTATGGTGCTTTTCTGTGGATTTGTGCTTCCATGCTTCATTGATGGAGTCATCTCGTATTCAGTCGTTCCAACCCATGTAATCTCAAGAACCAACGTTAGGGAGGACTCACTGGAGTACACAATCTAACACTTCTGAAGGAAGAACAATACATATTCAAATCTTCCTCTCCTCCCTTGGGCAGCCACAAAACTCACCCTCCTCACTGAGAAAGAGGGGGCAGGAAGGGAGAGAGGTCTGTAAAAAGGAGGTATTGTCTTTAATTTCTTAACCTCACACTTATAAAAGTTTTATAACCATTTTATCATTATCTAAATTACAAGATAAGAGGAAAAATAAATTCAATATACACAGCTATCTGAAGGCACCTATACCTACAGGCTGACATTCTTTTGAGCCTTTTTTCACTGGCCACCAGTTTATGTAGCAGATCCAACAGTTGAAGTCTAGGCTTGTATCACGGCCTTATGTAGTTCTTTATCAAAAGCTAAAGCTATTTGGGGTTGGAAGATAAGGTTGATGGCATAGCTCCCCTAATTAGCAGGTCTAATGTGCAAATTATTAAGTACCTTTTTCAACTTCTGGTGAATGCACTTTGACAATAGTTTAATGGGATCTAAAAGCACATTACAGGATTGGGATCAATACGCTGATAATAGAATTTCTCCCTCGTATTACTGACAGAGGCAATAGAGCCCCTTCTGAATGTGTCTTTCATTGCAGATAATGCTTCTGTGCCACAACTGCTGGATGGACACTGTCATGAGGATAGCTATTTACAATGATAGATTTATGATGCATTTCTTGGGCAGTAATTTATTATAGGCTAAAGTGGTTGTTTAGCTGAAAACTAGAGATAATGTACATTCAACATAAGGAGTGCAAATTAAGCTCTTTTCCCAAAGTGAATTAGCCTTACCTTGACACAATTAATTAGCATGCAACGGTTACACAAGTCAAATACCCGACAAAATGTATTTATCCATATGAGGTCTATTAAGATAATGAAATGAAATGAAATATAAGAAGTAACTTGTTGCATTAAAACACAGAAGACAGTGACAAGAACCAATTAGTTCTGTTGAACTACACAAACATGCAGTCTCATTAAAAGATGGTTAATACTTCACTTGTACAGTGTTCTCCCCCTAAGCACAAACACCAACACGGGACCAGAATATTTCATTTCACTTCCATTTCACATAGTTACTCAGAAACTTGCTATTATGTTTCATTATCCTTTTCAATTTATGCCAAACCATTGAAATCAAGTCTTGATAAGACTAGCCATAGCCCCCAGAGAATTTTAACAAACAAATTAGGCTTCTTGGCAAGAAAGCCCTTTTTACAAGTTTTTGTTGCAGTAGGTAAGAGCTGGACACATCTCTAACTTGGATTTCAGTATCCATTATTTCTGAACTATTTCTCCCTTCTGTGACCTTCTGCCTTCCATGTTGAGGCAGGTTCTAACTTGAGTGGCTGATTTTTGAGGACATACAGAGTAGATGTATAAAGGATGGAAACCACAAGCTCTCCAGAAAAATATTAGCTTCTTCTCATTTTTAACTGGAGACTAAACTGCATTAGCTGTAATAAACAAAACTATTATTTTAAGTGCAAATGAATGGCTTTGGAATAGAAACAACATACTTTTTATTTTCACTCATAAAATTCTGGGTTGCCTTCAAAGCTGTCATCTTGTGTGTTCTGCAACCTAGTAACCCAGTAGATGGATACTACAGAACTCAGATCAGCGTGGGTCACTTAAAAGCTCATGCTAGAACAGCACACGGGCTCAACTGTACCATATTGTACACCTGAGAAGGTGCTCTAAGAACACATATCCAAACCACATGCCTGTATTTCAAGGTTTTGGTAAGGACAGTGCAGGTCAGACATTTTCATGAGGAGTGTCACTAACCCAGGGGCAAAAAAAAATTACATACAGCCTATGATTATTATAAAACATTATTTCTATCAGACAATTGTTGACTCTCCCCTTCAATATGATTCAGGAACCCCAAATCTGAGGATTCTATTATAAAACTGTAAAACAATCCAAGTTTCAGGATTTTCCAAAATGACAGGAAACGGAAGACAGAAGTGTAAAAATAAAGTTCAAGTCTGAACAACCTAACAGTCTCCAGGTGGTGCTGCTCTGAGAGAGGTGCATGGTCCCAGGCTCCCCTGACCAACAGGCAAAGCCAAGAGAACTGCTCACGCTTCCCTCTGCTTCTTCCACAAGAAACAAGGCTGAATTGGGATGTGGCTGCACGTCACAATGTTGTCAGGTCTACCTTTTTGATCCAATTATCAATTAAATACCATAATCAAGTATAAATAGGCTGTGAGTAGTGCACAATTTTAAATCCTCAAAAACAAAAGAGGAAGCATGACAAGTCTTTAACGAAGGAGGTTAACCCTTTCAGCAAACATTTCAAGCTCTGGTGATGTTCATTTTCTGCTATGAGCTCAACTGATCTTTAGTACTCACAACAGAGCAAAGAAAAGCCATAAGCTAATCATATACTATAATTGTGTTGAGAACCCATACATAAGGCCCTAGCTAACTGGCTCAATTTTTAGATGCACTGAACACCCAGTTCTCCCACCCGATTCATCTGGTTTCTCAGCCCTTCAAAAAAAAAAAAAGAAAATATAACTTCAGGCCTCTACTTTGAAAATTACAGCAAAAGGAAACAACGCTTATCTCACATCAAAGAGTCATTAGTTAAATGACATTCTGATTTCTGATTCCAAAATCAGACACTATTTCTATAGTTAGCATATCAACTAATTTTTGTAATTATTTGAATTGCAATCAAAGAAATAACATTAAATAATTTGTTTTAGAAATTCTCAGGCAATAGAGCTTTTCACGCATGACTGTTAGACAAGAATCACTACAGTTCACTTCTCAAAAGACCAGAGCTTTAAGACATCATCAAAAATTATTCCTTTTATGCACACAATTAATTATTGCCTACTTCAGATACCGAGCCAGAATCCCTGTGATGTCTCACAGCACCTTTAACAGTTCTTTAGGATCACTTTTAAATTAAAAAATTAATTAGTAGGGGTACGTAAGGATTCATCAGTCATACATTAAAAAACAAACAAACAGTGAAAGCCATTGTTACCTGTGCTTCCCCAAGGTCATTATTAACCACAGTGAAGTTTAGTCCAAGTTCTTCCACGTCCCCTTCATAGCTCTTGAGAAAAAGCAAATTTTTGTACATTTCTGGATCCAGTGAAGCTAAATGATGAATGTCAACATCAGCACTTGTCCCTAGTAATTTTGAGAGGAAAAAACTAGCAAATGGCAGCTCCACCAGCATATTTTCATACAGAGCCTGAAAAACAAAGTAATTAAAAGCACATTAGATTTTATTGTTGTACATGTAGGAATTCTGAAGGCTATTTTTTTCTCAACTTTCTGGTAATTCCTTCTTAATTTCACACCTGAATAGGATCTTCTGGTATGGCAATAGCCCAGGTATTGCATGAATTTAAAAATACTCATCCAAACTTTGAAATTTGAGTGTTCTTGCTAAGTACCAAGTTCCCAAATTTTACAAATTAAGCATGTAGTGATTTAAAAGAGAACGTAATTGCTTATCTATCATTAATCTTCTTGTCTGAAGTATGACAGCAAACAGGAAGCAGATCAATTACATAGATTGGCAAGAAAAGAAAGTTTGCTAAAGGACAATGCAACTGCATCAAGAATGTCTTCCAAAAAAAGTGAGCATCTCTACCTCCATTAGCATCGTCACAAGCAACATCTCTCCATTCATATCAATTGTTAAATGTAAAACAGTCTGCCCCTTAAAAATAACTATGTAAAAGCTGTACACTTTGAATCCAAATAAACTATTTGTCTTGTTATACTGATTCATCACTGCATACGTTTGGTGAGTTCTCTGCTTAATGCGTAACCAAACCATCCTCATTTCCAAGGGGAAAGCTTACCAGCTATGACTGTATCACATGTCTAATCCTTCCTGTGCCAAACACTGTTACAAGTGTCAAAAGACTACTGAACCAAAACCAAGCCTGACCCCAACTAGCAGCACTCGTGAAAAATGTACTTATACTGAGTATTTTCAAAAAACACTCAGAACTCCAGCAATACCACTCTCAGTTGATCAACTGATGTCCCCGTGTCCATGGAATGCAAAGCAACTTTCCATAGTTTTCATACAGTAACAACTTCTTAACTGGAAGAAAAAAGTACTTATGGGAGCTCTCAGAAGAAGGGGAGATGGAAAGTTCAGGAGTAGAAAGAGAAAGCATGACATAAAAGGCTGTTGCCTCTATAGAAAGCATTGGTGAAACACGGTGTCTGCACAGGGCCCTTCCCTTTGTCCAGTCTGGTCACCACATCACCATCTCTAACGACAACCAAATCTTCACAGTATCATTAATGTCACTGCCAGGCTGATCAGAAAAGGCATCATCAACGTAACATTATTGTTTGGTCTCTTTCTACTCTTCAAGAGCAGTGTTTTAGCATTAATTCCTCCATCATCTGCTGCAAACTTAGAAAAGGAAGCACAATGAGGGGAAAAGAAAAAAAAAAACATCAGAAAAAAAAAGACTAAATAGCTGCAATCACTCAATGATACTCCAACAAAGACACTATGAAAAACACAGACAATTCCTTAAACTTTTGAAAGAACCATTCTGTGAGGTGAGTTAAACCCTGCAGAAAGAATTGAGAATAACGAGTTCAAAGCCAAAGGGTGCATTATATTTAGAGCTGTATGATTTATTCAAGGTGTAGAAGTCGAAATCCTCATTTGTATAGTTGACTTTAAAAGCAAACTAGAGGGATAAATCATTAATTTGCAATGTATAAGGTCAGTGTTTGCTGTTCCTGCATTAGTAACAATAAAGCCATTGTAATTCCTTAAATATATCAAAGCTACCCGAATTTAAAATGGAATTCCATCTATGACTCATAAAATGTAAATGCAGAGGTGTCATTTTTTACACGAGGCAGGTTTAAGCCTTTAGAGCATTTAATATACAAGGACTAATAAATGATAGCACTAAAAACTATGATCACATCAGCTAAATGGATTATAAATTAAATTTCCATAATGTATGCAACTGAAATACAAATGTAGACATAAATCAAGGTATTTTCTAAACACAGGTTAATTACACAAATTCAAAACCTGTCTATTTTTTATGCAAAATAATCCACTTAGCATTTTTCAAACTAGTCTTAAAGTCTTAGCCACTTGCAACATTTGATCCTAGAAGCCTATCAATAATTCCTTGTCAGGAAAAAACAGCAATAGGTATATTGAAGAAACGTGTATGTTATTTTTCAAGTGTCTGTCTTTTATGAGTGTTTATTGCTAGAAATTGTGCCAAAATTATTTGAAATAAAAAGGATTAATTATAGTAGAAGCTTTTTAATATAAGTGAGTGCAGCTGCAATGCAATTAATGCAAATTGTGACGCTATCAGGAAAATAAATGTGAACAACATCACTGGCTATTTCTGTTTGCTGCCAAATAACTTCAGTAATTTACTACATTAAGAATCAATAAAAAAATAATGCATTTCAAATGCATCACTATTAATCTTCAGGTAGTTCCAAAGCGAACATTTATAACTTCATCTAAAAACTATATAAAGCATTTTTAGACAAACTAAATTGTGCAACTTGAGAGTAACTTTAATCACCCTTTCTGCTCTCACCTAAGTGATTGCGATATTAAAAACAAACTATTTTTGGAAACAAGACAAACAGGAGCCTTTTAATTAGTTTGAAAGTCAAGCTGCCCTAAGGAAGTTTAACAAAAAATACACTCAAACTGTGTAATAAATACCATAAACTTTGGTTTTGTTTCAAAGCGGGAAGCGACACCGCAGCTCCGGCACCTGCAGAGCTGCTGAGAAATACTGTGTACAGCTGGACAGGGCTAAAGAAAGAGTGAAACTTTATTTCTCACTTTCCATCTAACTTCCCTGATTCTCAGTCAGCATAAACTGAGCAGACTACCTCTCGGTGCCGAAAGGTGTAATTCCATCCATCCACTCCTGCCCGAGCAGTGAAGGAAATCAGGCTGCGGATTCACCTGGGTTTGTCTGCATGCAGAGCAGCTGGATGGTAGAAGTTAGACGAGCATTACAAGATGCTGAGTAAGGTTCAAACTTTGCAGGTAACTGGGGTTGTGCTTAGCTTGGGGTGTTGGGTTGGGTGTTGGTGGGCACAGCACAGACACTGCAGGTGAGCTTTCTTTCAAATACAAATCAGATCCAGCTCACAGCTCTAGCTGAAACGAGGTAGGAACAGCAAGACCATTTGTTTCAACAGAAGCACAGCCTTGGAGTTGCCAGGTGCCCATGGGAGTCCACCACAATGGGTATTTTTCTTACTGCAGCTAATCTAACAGCCAGAAGGGGAGATTCACTACTCTCTTCTCCCTTAGCCAAGTGTCTCGGGGAGCTATAAATTACCCAATTTTAAGCTTACTTTTTCTGCCTGTTGAACTCTCTGAACTGGCCTTGTGGAACATCAACATAAAAGAGGCAGGAGCCCAGCATTAGTGCCAGGCAAGGGAATACCGACCGTTTCTTCCAGAGGTAACCTGCTGTCAGATGACAGTATGAGTGTTCCACCAAAGTGCACTTTGCAGATGGCAGCCTGGGGCAAGAGGCTGGTCTGGAGCAGAGGCAGTGATGTCTGCTTCGAGGGCAATCACACCAGCATCACAGGGGTGATGCATTCCCAGTAGCCAAAGTGTTATGTCTGCTGAAAGGTCCAATCTGGATTTCCCAGCACTATTTCAGACTCATGTAAGGTTAGGGATGCTCTTTAGGCAAAGTTATGAGGTCTGTAGATAACTGTGAAAATAACTTTAAAGCTTCTGAAAAAAACTAAATAAAACAAAGCAAACAAAGCTGGTTTTCCATAACTAATTAATTTTGGTGCTCTTCATCACAGTGTTTTGCCAGTTATCTCCTGATATCTTGCTAGTCTGTTTTTCTTATTTTCCTTTTTTTTTCCTTTTCCCAATGGTTAAAAGCAGGGTTTTTTTTCTGGTTAAAAGGCCAAGAGCAATTACTCCACTATGAAAGAAGTAGCATTCAGTAAAAGGAACTGCATACACCCCACCTACCCCTTTGTGGGAATGCCTGTAGAGCACAGCAAAACAAAACCCAAGGAAAGTAACAGAAAGCTTACGTGGTCCATGGGGTTTGAGTTCACACACAAGGCACACAGTCTGAAGTCTGTTGTTTCTCTTTAAAATAATATTACCTAATTGTGATTACAGTACAGTTCAACTACAACTGATTGCAACGTGAACTAGCTACCAATGCCTTTACTCGATTCAGTGACACAGATCACAACTTGGTCATCTAAAGTGAAAAATACTACCTTCAGATACTTATGAATATACTGAATGTGTTCATTAAACACCTGTGAAGCGATGAACAAGGAATGGTTCTTTAAGGCAAGCAACTTTCAGAATACAGGCATGCAATTAGTAGCTCTAATATTATGGCAGAAGGATCTCAGCTGGAAGGCCAGCCGTATACAGTACAGAGAGGAAGAAAAATGACACAGTTCTCTGGGCAAGGAGGTTTTCAACACAACAAGAATAATATCTGCCTGGGACTACTGATCACAGAATCATAGAATCATTTCGGTTGGAAGAGACCCTTGGGATCATCAAGTCCAACCATCAGCCCTACTCTACAAGTTCTCCCCTACACCAGATCCCTCAACACCACATCTAATCTACTCTTAAACACACTCAGGGATGGTGACTCCACCACCTCCCTGGGCAGCTGATTCCACTGACTGACCACTCTCTCTGTGAAAGCCTTTTTCCTAATGTCCAGCCTAACCCTACCCTGCTGCAGCTTGCAGCCATTCCCTCTTGTTCTATCACTAACTGCCCGTGAGAAGAGACCAGCACAAACCTCCCTACAATGCCCTTTCAAGCAGCTGTAGAGAGTGATGAGGTCTCCCCTCAGCCTCCTCTTCCTCAAACTAAACAATCCCAACTCCCTCAATCGATCCTCATAAGCCTTATTCTCCAGGCCTCTCACCAGTTTCGTTGCCCTCCTCTGCACTCACTCCAGCACCTCGATATCTCTCTTGTGTTGAGGTGCCCAGAACTGGACACAATACTCAAGGTGTGGCCTCACCAGTGCTGAGTACAGGGAGGGATAACTATCACAAGATTATTTAAGCACTACACACTACATGGTCACACGAGGTATTGTTCAGGTATGACCCCCAAGATTTAGGTAAGAAAATAAAAGATTCAGGAATAAAAGACTCTGTGTCATATTTTAAAACCCAACCCAATTTAAGCTAGCCTAGTCATTTCAGATAAATTAGTTAGATACAGCAGAGGTTACACGAGCATTACAACACGCTGAATAAGGTTCCAATTGTGTAAACAAACTCACAGATGAACCAACTAAACCTCCTCAACTGTGAGGCTGCTTTAGTGCCTTTACTTACACTTTCAGGTCTACAATTAATTCTCTCATTTATTACTTCAACTAAAATCTTTCTGAAGAAAAACGATTAATCAGTCACTGCTCCTACTTTCCATTAATTCTTTACAAACCAGAACTGTATTTTAAAACCTAAACAATGCTAAAGTCACACCCCTAGAAAGACACACAGCTTATGGGCCACAGCACTAAATGACTGGGTTTAAATTCAGTTATTTCCCTAATCAGCCCCCAAGACCATAACCCTTTCTATTTCAGTCATTTTAAACAGTTACTATTAAATAATACTTAGCACTTACAGAGTGCAATAGATCTTCAAAGCTGTACAGAACCATTAATAAAAATGATAGAAAAATAGCAAAACCATTAGAACTTCCTTCTACCTTATTATTTATATCCCTGAAATAACTCATCACACTCACAAAGCTTTTGGGGCCAGCAAAGCTTTTCTGCCCTAATGAAAATGATAAAACTGAAAATATAAGTTACACTGAAATGAACATGTGCTCATATTGTTGAAGCCTTTTTAAAGCTAGAATTTAGTAATTTTAAGATAAAATAATTTCTTACAGATGCACCTAATAATAATGTGCTTTAAAGTAAGCAAAACAAATTTATAATGTTCCTAATGCCAATATGATAAAATCATACTAACTCTACCAGGTAGGTGTCACACTGGAGTAAGTCTGCCACTCGGTAGCTTGAAGTCACCGTCTCAGCTTCCTGAACTCTACAATAGCAGAGACCTCTAGGTGCATTCCCAGAACCACAGTAATGGGAAATCTGGTACAACAGCTTCCCTGTATGACTGCAAAAATTCATAATGCGCTTTTTGTTCAAATACTGAATGCCTTTTCCACCCTTATAAAAGTAGGAGTCCAGAATTCCACAGCTAGGTGCCTGCAATTAGGCTTCTGAGAGCACTTTATTAACAGTCCTTGTGGCAGTGCTAGTATCCTCAAACTTATTTTTTTTATTTTTTATTTTCAGAAAAAATACAGCCTTTTCAAAATTGTTGTTGCTTCTCATTTTCCACTCTGGGAATTTGAAGGTCAGGAAGCACAAGTTCATAGAAATCCTGGAGATCTGGAGTAGCAAGACTTGGATGCAAAGGGTCAGCCTGTCAAACCTGAAGTCAGCACAAACACCTGAACTGGCTGCCAGTGTGTGATAAGCACCAAACCAACCCATGACTGACTCATGAACACATTAGCACAGCAATGTAGGGATCCATGGCCAAAGAATACAGTGCAGCATATCAAGTATAATGCCCTTGAGTTAATTTTTCATTTAAAAAATGGAGAAGCATGCTAGTACTTTTAGTTTAAGAACTCGGGGTGTATTTAATTTTATTACAAGAATTTTTATTACCCAAAAAAGTGCTTCAGAAGTGTTGGTACCTGCAAAAAACGACCTTTTAATCAGCTTGGTATTTCCTTTCTGTTTTAATAGGAGCAGTTATCTCTGTAACTTATGCTGTATCTGTATATAAATTGCTGTCAATGTCATTTGGGAGGTTTTGAGGGACAGGAGTAGGACTAGAGGTACCTGTGGGTGCAAGGGATAACTGATAGTTACCATTTACTACTGAAGTTCCAATAAAGGCTTAATAGATTTCTTAAAAAAAAAAAAATCTATTTCTATTAATTTTTTCAAGTTAATAGAATATTAATAGATTTTTCTCAAATTTAAACATAATTTAGTAAGGACTGAAGATAAAAGGAAGGCATCTCCTTATTTAAGTTTTAATCTTCTGAAAGACTGAAACATTGACTACTATATAACTAACCTCTGGATAGGCTTCTAAGATAAATCTGTATTTTAATAGCAGTGAAACTAGTCATTTTTGAAGACAGTTCAAACAGAATAAAGAATTTCAGTAAATATTTGAAACCTAATTGATTGAAATGGATGTAGGTGTTCGTAACTGTGAAAAAAGATCAGGATACCATTACCACACACTCTTAACTGTTTATTTATTCCCTGTCGAGGAACCTGATTTAGAGGCAATAAAATGCAATCAGTACACAAACCAGAAGCAGGAATCATCTGCTAATGGAACTTTTAATTGAGGAGTGACCACTGACATGAGGTAATTCTTTCCATGCAGCACTCCTTGCAGGGACCTCTATGCACTTCATCACGGTAAACAATCACTAACATATGCATTAAAGAAAATTTAAATACATTATGACCCAATAAATATCACAATCCATCAATATACACTTTTCCTTCCTAAAGATTTAGAGTTAAAATACCACATTTCAGTAGTCTTTTAGTGGTAGACATATATTTACAGGGTTAGTACTAACGCAGCTATTTGTAATCAAAAGATAATTGGTTATGTGAAATGAACCAGTACACAAAGGAATTGTCAGGCTGAATAACTGTGTCAGAAAATAGATTCAGATTAGTTTACACCTACAGCCATAAATCACAAAATAGCTTCCATAAGGTATCAGTTTCACTCTCTTACGATTGTGTTTCTTCACCCTCAGTGTACAATTAAAAGAACACGCCACCTTACATGGTAAATTCCTGGTTTGATTCTATTTCAGATGGTTCAGGATTTTCTCAAACAAATAATCAGTTAACTTGCTTTTAAGCAAATGCTGAGTCTACAAAGTCATGTGTAGGGCAACTAAAATAAATAAAAAAATTATCCAAATTACCTTCTCTTTGTATCAGTATCACTAGTTCCACACCTGCCTTTCTAGGTATCAGTAGTATCAACCATGACCGCAGCACAAATCAGTTAGGAGTGTACTGATTTAAGCCAAACCAAAGTGGATCCAAATTAAATGGACAATAAGCAAAGGGAAAGGGTAGCCTAAAAACCAGAAAGCAAAACAACAGAAGAAAAAACTAAAAACCAAACAAAACCCCAAAGCCCTTCACCAGCCAGAAAACCAGGTAGAGCAGCAGCACAATGCTTGATGCACCAGCCTATCAAACAGTCACATACACACACATCCCAGCTCTGGTGTTGATTTGTTTTCTCTCTACAGGTTATGCATGGATACTGTAGACACCAGTAATCTTAGAATTCTACCTTCTAGCCAGGAATAATCTGTCACACAAGGAATAATCTAACACAGCTCTATTCAAAGTTACTAACTGGAACCACAAGGCACACACTCTAACATATAGAAAAATAATCTAATCTATAATTAACAGTCACAAATTCACTACCCAGGTAATAAACATTATAATTGTTCTACTATTACCCTGCTAATGTTTGATTTTACCAAAAAATGTCTAATTTTTTTTAATTCTGCATGTTTAACAACATTTAGGTATGTGCACAGAACAGTCTATTTTAAATCAGTGCAGTCATCTAGAAAAAGTCATATGAAAAGAAACAACTTCAACTTTCATCAACATAATACCCACCAGGCCACGCAAATTACTGACCTCCTATATATCATTAACTATTAATGACCAAAGACTAAACCTAGAGTATCTCATCTGTCAGCAAAATAATGCTAAAATTCATAATAAACACATTCTTTTTGTTCAGTCCTTGCTACTACTTCTGCTATCCAAGTTCTTAATTTGGATCCACAAAGGAAGGACTCAGTTCAAAACAACTCAAAATCCAACTTTCTGTGCTCTACACCACCTTCACAACCATTTAAGACAAAAGCTAAGTCTTAGCAAAACAAATCTAAATCTGTTCAGAAACCTCCAGTTTCTTCCAAGAACTGCAGGTTCTATTGCTTAGGAAGAGAGACTTAATATTTTATTTCAAAGATGTGTGTGTGCTCCAGCAACATGAAGGCATGACTCGCTAGCATTCTTCAATATGCTGGAGTAAGATGAGAAACGGAGATGGCTGAGTTCGGTGTAACCAGCAGATGCCGAGTGTACTGGACAAGGATGTTTAGAAAGAGTCAATTTCTAACAGTGCAAAGACAATCACTGCAAAACATAATACATGCAAGAGCTAGCAGGGTTACATCAAAAAGGGAGAAGAGGAAACCATAAAAATTATCACTCTAATCACTCTTTCTATGGACTTCCTGCCATATTCTTAAACTAATGCTAATATTTCATGAAATATAAGTACATTATCCTAAGAATTATCCACTTGATGTCAAATAACTCCAAATGCAAAGAATGTCTTTTGCCACAACATCTGTCACATTACCATCATGTAATAAATGCAAACAAGCTGGAAATGGAGACAGATAATATGGTATACAAATTGGAGCTTAGGTTTGAACACAGGGAAGTTCAGAGTTTAATTCTGTATCTGCCACTGTGCTACCCATCACCCTTCCTGTTGAAATGGTTAACCAGTGTTTCTCTCTTTCCAGATTTGCACCAGCCCATTCAAGAATCAGCGCTTGGAAAATCCTCATGGATTCTCAGAGGTTGTTTCCAAACTTCCCTTCCCTGGTTATGCTGCTCACCATTTTGGTGCCCTGCCAGGGGAGCAACCTTTGTGTTCCCGTGAGCCAATTCCACTATGCTGCCAAAGCTGCAGCAGAAAGGTCTGCAGGTGGAAAGATTCTTAGCTTTTACAGAACTACTCCATGTGGTAAGGAAGCCTTGGGCTCAGAAAGTTGCTGCTACACATCCAGTAAGGAGAACAGCAAGGTTCCAGTTTCAGACCCTGGCAGTGGTAGGAAACCACTGCCAGAAGTGTGCAGGGTACACTGAGCTTTTACTTTTAAGGAAGAGAAAGGAAAAAGCTTAAAAGCTAGCAATGTTAAAATAATATTTACACTACAGAGTAAAGTCACTGAAAGTTGAGAAATGTAAACTTTGGAAGTGTTTGAGTAGCTGTTGTTTAAGCAAACTCACTTCTTTTTTTCTAAGAATGATTTCAGACAACACATGCAATTACATGATCACCTGGTATTACTTCTGCGGGGTCTCTTGCTCATGCAGTGATCAGTAGAAGTTGCATGGACAGCCATGCAGTTTGTATAGCACACAGATTTCAATTGCTTCACTGAGTACAAAAATACACCCCAAATTAGTCAATAATTTATCTAGGGTTAAACTAAACGACAGTTTTAGATACACCATTTTTAAATGTGAGCTTCACATTTTCAGACGTTTCCACTTCTGAACTGGCCACTTAACACAGAAGGTGCGTCAAGTTGTTAGAAACTTCAGGATGAGAAGAAAAACTGAATTGGGTATAAATCTATGGTACTGAAAGTTAAATGCATTTGGATATTAGTATGAAATGGTCACCAAGAGACAGAGAATTTCTAGAAATTATTATATTTTAATGTATTTGTTTTCTGATAACATTGAAACTTCTTGCGTGAGAGTTTCTGGTGGCAGTGCTCTTTACATACTGGCTTCCACAAATAAGAAATTGCTGTGGATGCCTGATTGCTTCCTTTGCATTAGATCTATCTTGTTTACAAAAGGGCTTTTAATAATCCACTATTGCTCTCAAATAACCCTGTGCAAAGCATAAAATGGACGCAGTTTTGAAAACGGGTGAGTGAGTATTCAATAACTTATCCAAGATCACAGCACTGGCAGGTTTTGAATAGTACAGCCGTGCCTTATCTTTCTGTTTAATTCATCAAGTCTCTAAATACACTCCTAAAAAGGTGCCTGTGCACCTGGGTAGGGGTAATTATTAAGTAACACTGTCAATTCTTACCTTATGTAAACGTACTGCAAATACAAAAACAATTTATGTTTTCAAAATGTTAAATAATAGATCCCCTGCTTTTAAAAAGACAAACCCACAACTATACCTGTAGCACTCCATGGGAGATTAACACATTTTGCAGCTTCTGTCTTTATGCTAATATTTGAAATCCAATTACAGAAGGCAATGTGTTCTTTTGACAGAGGAAATTAAAGGTGCAACGTGACAATCTTTCTTGTGAAATAATGTTTCAAACTTTCCCATGACTACTGAGCCCTGCCCCATTCCAAGGTAAATTTGAAGTAACTTCCTCATGATACCACAGCAGTATTCGCTTCCTCACCCCAAAAATCTATAGCTACATGATCATCTATAGCTAAATGAAGCCTTGGATACGTAACACAGGTCATAATTACAAATTACTGTATTCGTACTGAGTCCATCTTCCATTAAGAGCAGGAACATCCTTTAAAGATTATTTTATTGAAATGGCTGGTTTGAAATATTCCTTATTTAACAAGTTGGGATACTGCAATAGCTAGGATGCATTAGCAGAAAATTTGCCTACAAATGGAGCATTTAATCTGAATCAGTCAACTGGGAACTCCCAAGAACAGCGCTCTGTTTCGCCAACAACAGCCTCTTAAACTGCTTCTACACTGAAAGGACATCCAACTCTATGTTACATCTCACTGCAAGTCAGCAGGATTTCAGCCTCCAAAACAACTCAGGCAGTTAAATGTGACTTTTACGTCTTAAATACCTTCAGTTTTAGACAATTTAGTAGCAATCAATACATTCTTTTCTGAAATGGAACTTGTATTCCCAACTCTGTTACACAAGTATTATCTTTACAAAAATTATTTCAAGGGCTTAGAAGGAAATAGCCTTATTGCTACACCAGATCATAAAAGAAAATGTGCTGAAAGTAAGGTATGTCTGTAATGGTTTCTCTCTTTTTTCTCCTCCCCCTCAAGGAGGGATTTTTCAGCCAGGTCAACCAGCGTGTATTAGTCTTTGAACACCTACAACATGAAAATATCAAGCACTAAAACTCAGAAAGATGCGAAATGTACAAAGAGACCAAGCAAAATAAGTGCAAGTTAATTCGTATGTGGCTCTTAAGTATGGGAAGTGCTCACAGCAAACTGTAAATACTGGATATGGCAAGAATTGCATACCTCATACAACCAGCAATTTTGTTTCTGAAAATACTAATTTCATAAATTCCAAATGATGACAATGTAACTGCAGTCAAATTCCAGAAAGCTCCAGGTTAAAAATTACTGGAAGTGGAGCAGTTGTACCTGCTTCAATCACCTCCACTTTAAGCAAGAGGATAAACACAGCAGCAGACATATGCACACTTTGCTCAACTGGCAAGCCAGAGTATCTCAAATTCTCTGTACTTCTCAAGTACATAACTTATTAATATGAACCAGAAATTTGGGTGATGCATGGAAATAATGTTCAAATCCAACACCTGAAAGTTATTTTTTCCTCAACTCCAGAAAAAAAATCATCATTTTTTACAATCTACCCCTATCTAAAAAGAAAATAAAATTACTGAATAATTTCTGCTGAAGTTCCTGAATAATAAGAACTGCTACAGCCTTATATTGTACAACGCTGGTTTTACCTTCCCAAGCATTCTTCCAAGAAAGTAGTAATGTCGGGCGTAAGAGTCTCCAACAAGCATCTGGGCAGCAGGGTTAGGGTAAAGTAGTCCCTCATTGGTGGTCTTAAAAAATCCTTGGTTATGGTTAAATCCTGATTTAAGCAGTTCATTCAGAAATTCTCTGAAAATTCCACCACCATCGATACCAGCTTCATCGAGACCATGTGCATTAAGTAAGTGAACACGAATGCTCTTTTTTAGGTCAGGTTCTGGAAAGAAAGGAAAGAGACAAGAAAACAAACTCAAATACAACTGTCTGCTTCAATTTTCTCCAGACAAAACCACATGTGACTACACATACAAACCTCTACACTAACTTTACATAAAACCCCCTGAACTCGTAAACAGCACTGTAGCAAAAACCTATTATTGCCTCGAATTTTGCAACATTCAGTATGTGAAACTCACTTTGTAAAAAGGATCTTGCTTTTAGAGTCATCAAAAGATAGAGGGGAAGACAAAAAAACCCTGCAAAATATTTTAGAGGCCCAAGAATAACTGAAAATTGAAAATAATTTTATCTAAAATAATGCAAATGCAAGGTTCAACTTTCTCCTGTCTGAAGGAACCANACTTTCTCCTGTCTGAAGGAACCATCGATGAGCACCACATTCCCTTAGAGGAGCTGCCTGTTAAAGCTCCAATGTTAAATAATAGTCTTTGAAACTTAAGATTTTTGATACTTTGGACTCATTGCTGTGTCGTCTAATTCCCATGAACAAGACCTGGTAAAGATGGGCACATTCTGCAGGCGGGTGTTCTGCTTGTTTCAGAGAATGCTACTANAATGAAGCCTTGGATACGTAACACAGGTCATAATTACAAATTACTGTATTCGTACTGAGTCCATCTTCCATTAAGAGCAGGAACATCCTTTAAAGATTATTTTATTGAAATGGCTGGTTTGAAATATTCCTTATTTAACAAGTTGGGATACTGCAATAGCTAGGATGCATTAGCAGAAAATTTGCCTACAAATGGAGCATTTAATCTGAATCAGTCAACTGGGAACTCCCAAGAACAGCGCTCTGTTTCGCCAACAACAGCCTCTTAAACTGCTTCTACACTGAAAGGACATCCAACTCTATGTTACATCTCACTGCAAGTCAGCAGGATTTCAGCCTCCAAAACAACTCAGGCAGTTAAATGTGACTTTTACGTCTTAAATACCTTCAGTTTTAGACAATTTAGTAGCAATCAATACATTCTTTTCTGAAATGGAACTTGTATTCCCAACTCTGTTACACAAGTATTATCTTTACAAAAATTATTTCAAGGGCTTAGAAGGAAATAGCCTTATTGCTACACCAGATCATAAAAGAAAATGTGCTGAAAGTAAGGTATGTCTGTAATGGTTTCTCTCTTTTTTCTCCTCCCCCTCAAGGAGGGATTTTTCAGCCAGGTCAACCAGCGTGTATTAGTCTTTGAACACCTACAACATGAAAATATCAAGCACTAAAACTCAGAAAGATGCGAAATGTACAAAGAGACCAAGCAAAATAAGTGCAAGTTAATTCGTATGTGGCTCTTAAGTATGGGAAGTGCTCACAGCAAACTGTAAATACTGGATATGGCAAGAATTGCATACCTCATACAACCAGCAATTTTGTTTCTGAAAATACTAATTTCATAAATTCCAAATGATGACAATGTAACTGCAGTCAAATTCCAGAAAGCTCCAGGTTAAAAATTACTGGAAGTGGAGCAGTTGTACCTGCTTCAATCACCTCCACTTTAAGCAAGAGGATAAACACAGCAGCAGACATATGCACACTTTGCTCAACTGGCAAGCCAGAGTATCTCAAATTCTCTGTACTTCTCAAGTACATAACTTATTAATATGAACCAGAAATTTGGGTGATGCATGGAAATAATGTTCAAATCCAACACCTGAAAGTTATTTTTTCCTCAACTCCAGAAAAAAAATCATCATTTTTTACAATCTACCCCTATCTAAAAAGAAAATAAAATTACTGAATAATTTCTGCTGAAGTTCCTGAATAATAAGAACTGCTACAGCCTTATATTGTACAACGCTGGTTTTACCTTCCCAAGCATTCTTCCAAGAAAGTAGTAATGTC